>JANHMN010000003.1:69624429-69697639 GCA_030674055.1 Rhabdomys pumilio | reverse complement strand
GAGCACAGAGCACAGAGCACAGAGCACAGAGCACAGAGCACAGAGCAGCAGCTACGAGCTGTGAGAGCACAGTGAGCTGCTGATCACGGCACACATGAAGTACAAGCAGACAATGATGGGGAAGGAGACAGGAGGAAAACTTCGAGTACATCTGAATGCCTCCCAAATTGCCTGGCCTTAGAAAGCAAGGACAGGAAAGAGGAGAGAACACATGAACAGCCTATGTTGTGGCTATATACTAAAGAAACCATGCAAACATGACGACATCAAGTTTCTTATTTTTATAGCATGACTCACGTTTTTGTTATTCACAACCGGATGCCCAAAGACTCAGAAGAGTAGAGTGCAAGCTGTTTGCAGTCACAAGGCCCCAACTCAAACCCACCCTGACAAAGCGGAGAAGCTGCTGTAGATCACAACCACTGACACAGGGCAGATTCCTACCATGACCTCCCCAGAGCCAGCACAGTCTGGCATCCTAGTTGTTCTGCACCAGCACCGTGCTCTTCACTGCGATCCCTAGCCCGATCCCACTAGACCCTCTGTAACTTCAAGGGTCTCAGAAACAGAACAGATCAAGCTCCTTCCCAGGAGGAACCACTGCCAACTTGCCTGTCTCTGCTTGTAGACTGAATACCAGAGCCTTATCACCCTGAGAAAATCTCTCAGGCTCCACTCACTCTCTGACTCAACCATCCTAAAACACCATTTTCATTCTGTAACTCTCTCATACACTGGAATTAGCAGCCTTTTAAAGGGCTTCTTTTGAGGTATCAATCTCTTTTCTTAAGTATTTCTAGAGGACAACACCTAAGAGTAACATGCCAAGAGTCAAGAAACGTCTCTGAGGGACAACGCTATATGCTCCATGAAGGGGATGCAGGTGACCCACCTTACTTTTTCTAGAGCATTTATCCCCATGAAGTGGCTTATACACAGTTGATGTAAAAAATATATATACTTAATAACTGTCGTGGCCTAGTGTATATACGAATGTACTGTTTAGGTTTGAGAAACTCATATTGTGGGGAAGGCTCTACTATATTTTATTTTAACTTTCTATTTGTAAAATAGAGATAAATGACAAAGGCATAAAATTTTTAACAGTGGTAGGCAATAAGGAAATAATAAGTTAAGTTCTTGTTCCTAACACCTGGTATGAATGACATGACAACCATTTCATGGCTAATCTGACATTATAATCAATCCCTACAATCTAATATCTAATGCTAATTAATCCGTAATTGTAAGTACAGGGTAATGCTCAGGAAGTTGTTGAGTAAACAGAAACAGTACTCTATTAAATATGCTATTTATCATTAGGGAAGTCTCAGGTGTCATTCACACTGTCCTCAATATCTGATGCCTCAGAGTAGTGTTCAAGGTCTCTTCGTTGTCTATGCAACCTTAGATACTCCTGTTTTCCTGTCCCTTTACACACCTCAGCACAGTCTAGGCCTTTGCTCCAGCTAATACCCTCAACCCTGGCTATGATTCTTTAATCATATGATTCTTTAATCATTCTTGCTTGTAATCCAACCCCACAATTGGCAGAATAAGTAACATACTATATAATACTTTCTCTTGCGTCTGCACTTGACTTCTGCCCTTACCTTGGTAACTTAGCACACTACAAAGGGATTCATTTTGTAATACCTTTGAATAGTGCCCTTCTCACCACTACCACAAATGTACCATATCATCCCACAGTGTTGAGCACCTAAATAAACACTATTAAAACAACACCACACCACAAACAAACAAATGAGAAAACTTAACAAAGGGTCCATGAGGCTGAGCAGGAAGAGGTCTTAAGAAGTAAGGAGATGGTAGTCTACAAGTGATACAAGATATAGTAGTAGGAAGATTGGGGTTAAAGTGGAGGCAGAGGTACAGGGGAGAGAGGAGGAGTGGGAAATGAGCAAACCAAAGCCAAGGACGGTGAAAAGTGCTTATAGAGACATAATATTCTGTAAGTTAATTTCTAAAAATCTTTTTAAAGGAGTTTGAATATAAATACCCTGTGTGAGTAGACAATGCTGCTTCCAGAAGAAATGAGTTATTAAACAAAAATCTCAGTGCCAGGTGGGATACAGTTCTTCAAGTTACTGGTCAGAGAGGGCAATATAGGTTACTGCCATTGCTTCTGGTTGTCCTCCAAAACTAAATGACAAAAATCTCACTGCCAAAACCACAACACACTTTGGTTGCAAAACAGACAGAAAGAAATCCAAAAATGACTTAAAAACTTCATTCCTTCATGTCTAGTTTTCATAGTGCTAGATGCTGCTGTGCAGGCATCTGTGAGAGAGAAGACATCAACCATCATATCCGGTACTGAACCTTGTATGTTCATAATTGGTCGAAGTCTTTAGAATAAGTGACTACTGAGTGATCACATATAACCCCCTTCTACCATTAGGACTTGGGAAATTTCTTTGAAGAGGGGACAGAAATGATTTCTTATTACATTATGTAACAGACCAAGGATAGGGAGTTGTGCCACTGAAAGCTGTCACGGACATGAACTCTGCAATGCAGCTATGATTATGTGCATGAAGTTAAGTCAAGAACATTAGTCAATATTCCAGAGGGCAGCACTAATTAGACTATGTGGTTAAAAAAAGAAGAAGAAGAAGAAGAAGAAAGAGGCATGAAGGTATAAAGTGGAGGTGTTTAATAACTTCTGGGGAGAAATTAGGGGACAAGTATGATCAAGATATATACATGGATAAAATTGTCAGAATAAAAGGTAGTCTTTTTAAAAAAGAAAGAAAACTCTGGGATTAACTTCAAAAACAAACGAATCTGAATTTCTGTGCCATTATTTCTGTGTCTCCAGAGACATGACAGGAATAAACTAGAAGACAGGAAGACTCTCCTAAGCAGACACTATTGGAGCTAAAGGGAAGGCTGGGTGCTATTTCACCCTTGATTAGGTTTCCGCATGACAGATGCGACCTCTGAGGAGAGGAATACACAAGTTCACCACTTCAATTATCTTTTGATATTTACAAAGCCTAAGATTTCCTACAAATATGGTTTTTGTTGCTTTGCATATATCTCAATGGAGAAGGGAACTCCCACAATGGAGAAGGTCATTCCACAGGTGAGAATTTAGGCACCAGCTGTATCCTGTCATCCAAAGGAAAGGAAACTGTTAAGTGACCTAGGCATCCAGACAAGGGAGAGAAAACCCACAAATTCAGTGAAGTGCTGACATTTATCCCCATGGTAGTAAGAACAAACTTTAAATTTAGAAAATTCATACTCAGCTGTGAAACATGTAAATTCATTTCTACAGGGGTTAAAATAGATATCCGGTCCAGAGACTGCCAAAGTCATGCCTTTATACTTCCTCCACCCTCCCTCTCTTCTATCTTAAAAATAAGCAGTTTAATGGGCCAAGTTATCAGCCACCTGGACAGCCTAAACAGCCCTTACCAGGACAAATCCCAGGTCCTATTTGTGGCTATCTTGCTGGGCCTGACATAACAGAGCCATGGGGCCTACCAGCTTGGACACATAACAAAAGCACCATCAACTCAATTACACAAGTAGAATAGAAGGCTAAAGAAGTCACAAACAAGCTAAAAGCAGGTAACATTAGTTTTTAAACTAAGAAAAAAAAAAATCTCTTGTGGCTAAATACTATGTTCGAAGATATGATTCGACAATAATATTTGAGGAACAATGACAATAAAAATCAGGAGAGATGGCAACTTACAAAATAATCTCAAAGTCAGAAGAACCTGTGTTACTAAGACTTAAAATACCTGTGAGTCCTAATGAAGCAAAAATGCTACAGAACCAACAATTCCAACACTTTCGGCAATTTCCTATTTGGTTGTTTTGTTTATTTGGTTGGTTGGCTTTTTGAGATTAGGGTCTCTCTATGTAGCTCTGGCTGTCCTGGAACTCTTTCTGTAGACCAGGGTAGCCTCAAATTCACAGAAATCCACCTGCTTCTGCCTCCTGAGTGCTGGGACTAAAGGTGTGTGTAACTACCACCCAACTTAAATGAGAAGTAGCTCTTCTAATAGGACTTTTTTTTTTTTTTTAAAAATTATTTATATGTATGCAAGTAAACTGCTGTTGTCTTCAGACACACCAGAAGAGGGAATCGGACTCTTTTACAGACGGTTGTGAGCCACCATGTGGTTGTTGAGATCTGAACTTGGGACCTTTGGAAGAGCAGTCAGTGCTCTTAACTGCTGAGCCATCTCTCCAGCCCCTCTAATGGGATTTTGAACCACAAAACATTTCTGATCTGAAGAATCCCTGAGACCTGTTCTGGTTTATATCATACACAAAACAGTGTTTTGTTGTTGTTGTTTTTAAAGGTTGTGCCTGTGTGTATGTGTGTGTGCCTACATGTATGCCTGCAAGAGTTTTTACATCACATGCATGCAGAAGTCAGAGGAGCCCAGAAGAGGGCATTACATCCCATGGAACTAGAGTTATGGAAGCAGTAGGGAGCCACCATTTGGGTGTGTGAAATGAGTCTGAGTCCTCTACAAAACAAGTACACCTAAACACTGAGTGCCATGTCAACACAATCTGTGTGGAACACCATCAACCCTTTTGGTAGAAAATTTCACTAAGACAGGCAGGCAGGCAGGCAGGCAGAAAGACAGGCAGGCAGACACTGTTCTGAAGTAACAGAAATGTTTTGGAATTTATCATAACACATGGAGTAAGACATCCCTCACTCATCTCTAACATGTCAGGCAGTTCTAACCAAAACTGAATCTGCAATCTTGGGTGACATGGTAAAAGTAAGTATTATTAAATACCTTTAAAAGAAAACTATTATTAAGAAACTCTGTATATGTTAACACTACACAACACATACATGAAAATTCTCTCTCTTAAGTAACATTTAAAGGTTGTCATAAAAAATACAGACATGACAAATGTGGTGAAACACACCTTTAGTCTCAGCACTCAGGAAGCAGAGGCAGGGAAGTCTCTGATTAGAGACCAGCCTGGTCTACAACACAAGTTCCATACCAGCCAGGGAGATAGAGTGAGACTCTGTTTAAACAAAGCACAGATCTGGGGGCTAGAGAGATGGCTCAATGCATCCATTGCACATACTGCCCTTGCAAGAGAATCTGAGTTCCATTCACAGCATCCAGGTCAGGCAGCTCATAAATGCCTAGAACCCAGCTCCAGATTCAATGCTTTTGGCTTTCTCAGACACCCCCCCCACCCCCCAACAGGTATATACCCACACAGAGAAACACACACAGGTTTAAAAAAAACAAAAACACAAAAAAAAACCCTGGTACTTAAAAAAAAAAAAAACAAAACAACATTTAGCATTTCTAGCTGTGTAGAAATAAATGGCATGAAATTTAGAAATGTAAAATAAATTATACTTTACCATAAATACAAACAAGCCATATCATTGTGCATGTAAAACTTAATATTTAATATATGGAGAATATTTAATGTATGCTGTCTCCTCTCAAGTCCCCAAACACTAACATAGCCCAACTACAAATAACATTTTAAGACAAACTGCCTCGTTGTCCATCCAGCCCAGCAGGGACGGAACCAAAGCAGATGGCAGAGGACCCACAGCCCAACCTCCACTCTCCTCACCCTCCTCCTCCTTCCTGAATGTCTGTGGAAGGCTCTAGACATTTTCAAACTGATTTCTGCACAGGACTAGGAAGCCTGTACTATTCAGACAAGTGAGTAAGTGTGATCAACTAGAGCCAATAGCCAACTCATCTCACCTTCGTTGTTTGTCGTTGCAAGTTTCTTTCCTGACACCTGAAAACTATTTCTAAAACTCAACCACGGGCTTTTGTTTTGTGTAGTTTTAAAACAGGATCCCACCATGCAGTCTTAATTGGCCTGGAACACAAGAGATACCCAGCTGCCTCTGCCAGGATTAAAGGCCACCATGCTTTAAGGTTGTGTTGTGACCACTGGCAGTCAGCAGTGGTTGTGAGCTGCCATATAACTGTTGTTCCTGGGAATCTGGGTTCAAAAGCCAACACCCACATGATGGCTAACAGCTTGCCTTTAACTCTAGTTTCATGGGCTCTGACGCCCTCTTCTGGCCTCTGTGGCCACTGTATGCACATGGTGAACTGATGTACAGCAGGCAAAACACCCGTATACACAGAATAAAATAAATAAAATCTAAAACAAAATAATTAGAGGAAAATAATGTAACATTATACTACTAGTATATACACAGGCCACTAGAATTTGAACCCAGACCTGACTCTAAAGTTATGTTTATACTTTTTCCACATACAGAAACCTGAGTACCTTAGGGATATGACAAAGAATGAGGAAAAGGAATGGTTTTGTATACTGTACATTAATACAGAAAAAAACAAAATTCTTAGAATAATTTTACTAAATAGAAGATACTTGACAGAGGGTATAAAATTTTACTAATTAAATCACTGAAATGAAAAGACAACAAAGGTAGCATTTGTAGTTGGCTTTCACTTGTAAACCAATGTATATATGACACTTTCTGTTTTTTCAAAACAGCCAATAAACAATCAACAGGGCAGCCCATGAGCAAACAGAAATGCTGACAACTTGGGAAACGGCTGGAAAGAACTTTTAGACTCTTCCACATAAACAGGGGCTTAGTTTTGTTTTGTTTTGTTTTTTTGTTTTTTGTTTTTCTCCACATAAAGCACAGCCACCAGCTGAGATTTACTATTACACAAACTTAGTTGCTGTTAAATAAACAAAATTCTCTAAGAATGTTTTACTCCAAATTCTACAAAACTCGGAGGGAGGGGTCAGAACCAATACTCAATCTGTAAGAAGGAAAAGATAGTGTATTTATGGTTCAAAATTCTAGAGAAACAAATTGTGACGTTTCTGTTAGCTCTGCCATAAATTAACCAACTTTAAGTAGTAATAACGAGCATGCCATCCTACCACTGCACGGCACATACTGAAGAGCACACCAGCTTTTCAAAACAGTAGTCACAAGTCCTGGAATCTGCTATTAAGCTGAGCAGACAACTGGCCCAGTACAATGGACAAAGCAAAGCCATATACACCATGGCATGCCATTGTAAACCTGAGCTGCTAAGCCAGGCCAGAGCAAGAAACAAAAACAGAAGGCAGCCACCCATGCAAGGAATGCCTCCGTCAGTCTCACAGAAGGAAAAAAAATAAAAAAACAAAAAAACAAAAAACAAAACAAAAAAACCCATAGACTTGGAGGAACTTCAAACTCAGCTGAAGACTCTCAAAGACACTGCTTCTCAGTGACTATTTGTTAACAGCCTTAACACAACCAAAACATCCACTCTGGCTGAGAACAGACCGGACATAACTAACCCTAACGTAAGTACTGCCTTTCTAAGACACTTAGAACTAAATAAGCAATAACAATTTTTTTTTTTAAATCTTGCCAGACAAGTTAACCTGCTCCTTTCCAACATTTGAAACTGTTACAATTCCTAAGAAACATTCTCCAGTGGGATAAGCAGAGGTGATAACAAGTTCAAAGGCTTGAAGCAAATTCTCTAATATGTATTCCTAAGAGGGACAGGATGGCTTACAAACACTGAAGCAAAGTAACAATTCAAATATCGAAATCAATAGAATGGATAAATAGTGACTGAGACTTAGGAGAGAGCTTTTTAAAAGGTCAATAAATGTGTAAGAAGACTGAGACTATTCTAAGTTCTGAACAAAATATAAAAAGCAACCATCTGAAAGCACTGCGGGAGTAAAAGCTGACCATACATGAAGTTCACAGGTGCAGAGGAGACATTTTAATGGCTATCAAGAGGAAAATCAATATCGAATGAGCAAAACATATATATGGGTGTTCTCTCCATGAGCTCAGACCTGACCCTTGCTGCATCATAAAGGCAATGTGGGAAGGATTTGATTTGAAAAATCAATTTTCAAAGAGGTCCATGCAAACAGGGAAAAGAATAGGGACAGGAGCTAGGGGCAGCATTTTGAAATGTTAGCAGTCACTATTGCCTCATGAGTACATGAAAGCTGGGCATGAATTATAAGCCATGCATTTCTAAAAAGATTCAGAATCAGTCTTCCATATTTCAACCAAGATCCCTTAACAATGACCGACATTACCACATGACTCAGCACCAACAGCAGCAAACTCACCAGGGTAATAAGCATAGCCCGACAGAAGCCTCCCTGAGCTTGCCTTCAGCCAAACTGACAGTGTTCATTAACATACATACCTGCAAAAGGTTTGGGTGAAAAAGGAAGAGAGGAGGATTGCCACATTATGGGACTTACTCATCTACAACACTGGGAATTGAAAACACAGAAAGATGCATCACACCAGCCGGCCAGCCTCCTTGGAACTACACTTTTGGAGATACTCAGGACGGTCAAGCTCACTGGGAAAAGAACCTTCTGTTTCTCCCCGTTTGTGAGCAGGTTTCCACCGACTTAAATTTAATTTAGGAGACACTTATCTTTTATTTATTTACATTATTCGTTCCATTCTTCCTATGGCTCCAATTACATGTATATAGTAAACCTTTTAAACATTGTTTATTTTGTACTTTTAGAGAAAGTAAGTGAACATAAACCATATGGCTATAAGAGCCATTTACAGAACATTTCACACAAACTAAAAGAGAAAAACAAAAACAAAACAACAACAACAAACCACTCTCTTCTCAGCTGCCCACTTAACTTTCTCCAAAATTGACCGCTATCTGGATACAAAGCAAGTCTCAACAAATTTAAGAAAATAACATCCTGCATACTATCTGGCTACAAATAAATAAGGCTGAATATCAACGAGAGGTGGCAGAAAGTACACAAACTCATGAAAAGCACCACACTACTGGATCTAAATCGGGTCAAGAGGAAGTCAAGAAAATGAAAAAATGTCTAGAATTGAGCAGAAATAAAAATACAACACACTGTAATCTCAATGATGGCAGTCCTAATAGGAAAGTTCATAGAAAAGGGGCCTACATCAGCGTTCTTCAACCTGTGATATGCTAGGTCAGGACCAGCATATCAGATACTTACAATTCATAAGAGTAGCAAAATTACAGTTATGAAGTAGCAACAAAGTAATTTTATGGTTGGGGGTCACCACAACATGAGGAGCTGTATTAAAGGGTCACAACATTAAGAAGGTTGAGAACCACTGGCTTCCATTAAAACATGGGACAATTTCATGATAACGTTCACCTGAAGCCTTGGGAAAACAAGAACAAACAATACCTTTAAAAAGTAGATGACACATGGTGTGGGCGGGCAGAAGACCCCACTGGCCCATCCACTACAATAAGCAGGTATGTGGTAGAGAGATGGAAGAGAAGTGCGACAGTTGAGTACTAACAAAAGAGGAGGAACTGAGACTCCAGGGTAGAGAACAGCCTGAAGTATGTAGCCTGTCCTGCCTGCCATGGGCAAGAGATGCCCTCCCCTCCTCTCCCCACCTGAGACAGGAAGGTGAAGGTCCAGCCCCTTCACCAGCTGCAGCACTCTTGAGAGCTGGCCCTTCACCTGGCCTGGGCAGCACTGTATAGCAAGCAGGTCTTGGTGAAGTTGGTGGGGGTGAGTTGGCCCCAGGGGCATGAGAGCAGGAGAGCTAGCCCAGCCCACTGCCAGCTGCAGCATAGGGTGAGCTAGTGAGGGTAGTGCTGGAGAGCTCCCCTTGGTGATGAGTGTAGGAGAGCTGGTGGCTGACCAACTCAGATACCAGCCAGGTCCAGCTCCAGGGCTGTGAGCTGGCCCACCCCAACATGTGTCCCATCTATGAACTGTTGGGAGTACGGAAAGGGGCTGGTCCTGTAGATCCAAAGCTTCAGGATTTCACCAACACGGGGCAACAGCAGGCTATCCAAGAGGAATCCTGGTGAGGATCCAGTATTGACCGTGTAGCAGAAGCCAGAGGCCTGGAACCAGACCAACGACTTTTTGCAGTGAACATTTGCAAGTAAAGACGTGTGGACAAAAGAATATACTACGTGACACAATGTGACACATGACAGCACCCACAATGAGATGTTTTTGTTTTGGGTTGTTGTCTTTTATTTTTACTGTTTATTTTCTTTTGGGGAAGGGGAGGTTGCAAAGGCAGAGGGGTGGTATGGGAGATGAATGAGATTTGAGTGCATGATACAAAATTCACAAAAAAAAAAAAATCAATAAAAGGTTTTTTAAAAGAGTAGATGCCAAGAGATAATAAGTCAGAGCTAAAGTTAATAAAACAGGAACAAAAAAAATCACAAATATCATTGAAGAGTTGGTTCTTTGAAAAAATTAACCAGATGAAGACTCTTCAGCCAAATTAGCTGGGGGTAGGGGGAGGAAGACCCAAATAAATAAAATCAGAGATAAAAAAAAGAAAGGAACACTATAAAGACACCAAGGAAATTCAGGGAATTAAATAGACATACTTTAAACATCTACATTCCATGTGTAGCTGTGGCACATGCATTTAATCCCAGCATTCAGAAGGCAGAGGCAGGTAGGGCTCTGTAAGTTCGAGGCCATCCTAGTTTACATAAGCATTCCAGGTCAATGAGGAACTTACTTAATACGACACTGTCTCAAATAGAAACAAAACAATCGATATTCCACTGAACTGAAAAAGTTAAACTAGATATGTACCAATTTCTAGAAATATATATACATCTGTCTATAGATAGATTTCTTTATAGATTTTTATAAGTCTTTTATAAGGAAACAGGCATCAAAATTAAAATGAGGTCAATAACTTAAATACACCCATAATAACTAATAAAAAGCAGCAATTTAAATTCTCCCAATCTAAACAAACAAACAAACAAACAAAACAAAACAACCAAACAACCAAGTCATGAACCCAGAAAAAAACAAACAAACAACAACAACAAAAAAAAAAAAACATCCAGGAACAAATGGATACAATGCAGAATTCTGCCAGACCTTCAAAAGAATACCAATACTCCTCAGATAATTCTGAAAAAGTCAAAAGTAAGGAACACTTGCAAACTGTTTTTATGAAACCAGTATTACCAAATACCAAAACCAGACAATGATCCAAGAGGAAAAGAAAGGAATTATTGGCTAATCTTTCTAATCATCTCTCTAAAGAAAACAGATACAAAAATTTTCAATAAAATACTTGCAAACCAAATTCAAGAACACATCAAAAAGATTAAACACCTTGATCAAGTTAGTTTCATCCTAGAGTGTGAATGTTTCAACACATGTAATCCACCACATGAACAGACTCAAGGCCAGGGAATACTCAATCATTTCATTAGAGGAAAGATGAAGGACTGACAAAATCCATTATTTCTTCATGACAAAAGTCCTGGAGAATTCCGGGATATATCTCAACACAATAAAGGCAATATATATAGCAAGACCACATCATCCTAAGCAGAAAAATTTGAAGCATTTCCACTAAAAAGAAAAAAGCCAGGGATGTACACTCTCCATTCCTTCACTATGTAGTGACTGAAGTCTTGGCTAAAGCAACATTACAAGTGAAGAAAAAAGAGAGATTACATATAGTAAAAGAAGTCTAAGTTTCCTTATTTGCAGATGATATGATTCTATACATAAAAGATTGTAAAGAATCCACCAGAAAATTTATATAGCTAATAAATACATTCCGTTGAGTAGAATACAAAATTAACAACAACAACAAAAATCAGTAGCCTTCCTATAAAGAAACAACAAGCAAATCAAAAAGAAAGCATGGAAACAATCACATTCTGAATAGCCTCCCTGCCCCTCAAGTTGCATTTCTTGAAATAAATGTAACCTAAGGAAAAGAGTTCTGTTATTAAAAAAAAAACAAAAAAACAAAAAACAAAAAAAACTTTAACCACTGGAAAAAATAAATGAAGAAAATGTCAAAAGATGGAAAGACATCAAAAGAAATTTATACATTTAAAGCCATTCCAATCACAATCCCAACACGGTTCTCTAGAAACAGGGTGGATGGGGGATCTTAAATTTCATCTGGGAACCCACACACAAAAAAAAGAATAGCCAAAACCACCCTAAACAATAAAAGAACTGCTGGAGGTATCACCATCCCTGGTTTTAAGTTATACTGTGGAGCTACAGAAATAGAAACAGTCACACTGACCAATGGAACAGAAATGAGAACCCAGATATAAGTCCACACATTCACAGTTTCCTGACTTTTGACAAGAAGCCAAACATACAAACTGGAGAAAGACAGCCTTTTCAACAAATAATGCTGATTAAACCAGGAAGCTATGTATACAAATGAAACTAGATCATAATATCAAACCCGCACAAAACTGACCTCCAATTATAACAAGGTCTTTGACATAAGACCTGATACCCTGAAACTAACAGAGGCAATGGTACGGAGACACAGGACCTCAGTAGAATAGAAAGACCAAAAACTGACAAATGAGACCACATGTAACTAAAAGTTTCTGCACAGAAAAACAAAACAAAACAAAACAAAACAACAACAACAAAAAACAAAAAACAAAACAAAACAAAACAAAATCAAAATCACTAAAGTGAAGAAGCAGACCGGAAATGGAGGAAAATATTTACCAGCTACATATCTGACAGACAGTACCTAGTATATACAAACAACTCGAAAAATTAAATGTTAAGAAAGCAAATTTAATAAAAACAAATGGAGCATGAAATTAAACAGAGCTCTCAAAAGAAAACATGAAAATGGGTGAGAAACTTTAAAAAACTGTTATTAAGCTTCAACCAACAGGAAAAGGGAAACTGAAACTACGTTTGAGATTTCATCCCATCATAGTCTGAATGGCAAGATCTTTTTGTAAAAGGGCAACATATCTCCATGGATGTGGGTAAGGGGAACCTTTTCTTCATCACTAGTGGGAGTGAAATCTCGTGCAACCACTAAGGAATTCGGTGTGTAGGTTCCTCAGGAAACTACCATAAGATCCAGTTCTCCCACCCTTGGACATATTCCGGAAGGACTGCATCCTACTCCAGTGATGAAACCTGCTCATCCATGTTCATCCATGCTCTATTCACAAGAGCCTGGAAAAGGAATCAACCTAGATATTCATCAACTGATGAACAGATAATAAAAATGTGAAGCATTTACATACTGAAGTATTATTCAGCTGTTAAGAAAATTAAATTGTTAAATTGCAAGTAAATGGGTGGAGCTAGAAAAATTCATTCTGAGGTAACCCAGAAAGAAAAATGCCCCTTGTTTTCTCCAATTTGTAGATGTTAGCTTTGAATCTTCATGTGTGTTCATTTATTTCATTTGGAATGCTCATAGAGGACACAGAAGAAAAAAAAAGGAGTCAAGGGAGACGGGAACTTTCAAGGAAGGGGTGACATAGAACAGTAGTAAAAAAAAAAGGGGTTAAAGTTGAATAATGAAACAGGCAGAGTTAAGCTGGGTGAGTGTGTTAGCTGTTAGTAAACTAAGACACAGTGATTAAGTCTGTCATTCATACTGAATTTGTTGGAATGTCACAGTTTAACAACAATAAGAACTAAATGTAAGCTCTTCATTTGTTGGAAATTACCAAATTAAAAAACATATTCAGGTTGCTTTATAGTAAAAGAAAAATGCATATCTATGAAAAAAGCTCTAAAGAAATAAAAAAACTGGTATCTTTTTTACTGCATTTTTTTTTTTTACTTCACAAATTATTCTCTAAAGGAACTCGAAATTGTCATGTGCAAAAGATATATCTGACACAACAAATCATTAGCAGGATTTGATTAGATCAAAAATAATGATTAAAGTTTTTAAAAACAGAAATAGACAAAAAGGAAGTTAGTAACAGAAGGGAGACACACATACACACAAACACACACGTACCCATACATATACATGCACTCTCACGCACAGGAGTGATTTTTAAGATGAAATAGTAACTCAAAGAGAAATCTAAACAATTTGATAGATAGCAAAGACCGTCAGAAACATTTACAAGGGCAGAAACATTACATAAACCATTAATTCATAGACTATTCCACTATGCTAGGTATTAATGGCAGATGAAAATATACAGTCCCTGTCCCTGAAGAACTTAAAACCAAGAGGGTATGGGAGAGAAAGGGAGGGGAGGAAAAGGAGGGAGAGGGAGGGGTGAAGGGAGGGAGGGAGAGAGGCAGAGGGAAGGGGAAGGGAGGGAGAGGAGGTGGGAGGGGGAGAATGGACACAGCAGCAAGAACAATTCAGAGCTAGAGAACAATACAATAATTAAGGCAGTAGAGTATATTCATTATCGGCTGCCATGGTGACGAAGCACAACAACCAACGGTTTAAAACAACAAAAGTCATCTTATAGTTCTACAGATCTGAAATGGAAGGCGACTTAACGGATCATAAACCCAGGTTATCAGAGCACTTTTCTCCTTTCTGGGGGATCTATCACAAAGTGTTCATCTGCCTCTCCCTCTCTGCCTACTTCTAACTTCTGTACAGCACCTACATTTCTCAGCTGTGGTTCCCTTAACCATCTTTAAGGCCAGCAAAATCTAATTTCTCTAACTTCTTTAACTATTCTCTCCTTACCCAATCCAGGACCAGATCAGACTGAACCCCGGGATAATCCAAAATAACCTCCCCATCTCAAGGTCCTTAACTGTCACCTTATCTGCACCTTCCCTTGGACCATGTTAGGTCAAGTAATCAAAGGTTCTAAGTATAAGAGCATGGACACTGATTGTGGCAAGGGAGAGTGTGGGTATTGTGTTAGATGAAGAATTGTAAAAGGCACAATGATTGAAGCAAATAAAGTGTATCAGCATATGGGTGACAGGGCTCATGACTGACGGCATCACACAAATTAACTTCAGCTGTTTAGGAACTGATCACAATGTTGGTTAAAATAGCGGGCAAGCTATGTGGAAGATACCGCACCAATGCTTATGTACATAAAGTCCCATAGAAAATCTCAGAAACACTGCTAGGAGTTTGGTAGCACAGGACTGGAGAGTATGAGGAACAGACAGGATCAGAAACGTAAAAGAGTAGCAGTACACTGGTGAGGATTTTAGGCTTTGCTCTAGGTACAAACAGGCAGCCATCAACAGTCTAAGCATGACAGCAGCCATGACACATATGTCCAAGAATATGATTTCTGTCCGTGATATATGGTAATGGACATGAAAGAACCAGCCTGTGACTACAAAGTGGGGAGGTATTACTGAAACTATCTCAGTAAATTATAAAAGACTGCATGCCTATATGGCCAGTGGAAACAGGGACCAAAGGGGAGGAAATCTGAAAAGGCTTTGAAAGGGATTAAAGTTAGCACTTATAGCTTCATGTGTGAAATCGAGGCATTTACCAAGAGTTTCCACCTTGGTTTAAATCACTGACAGTATTAGAAAGAAGAAAACATTGAGCCAATAATAATTTGAGATGAATACACAGTTGATTCTAGGTATGCCACTTTTGAGGTGTCTTTGCTATGGTCAAGAATAACAGCTCTTGACAGTGAACAAGACAGAAATGGATACATGGATCAAAAGCTCACAGGAAGTCCACTAGAACACAGATTCTGACATCACTAGCACACCAGTAATCATTTATACTATCGCTCTACAACCTAGAAAAGCCTAGAACTCACTATGCAACTCAGGATAACTATGGTTTACAAGCCATGTTCCTGTCCTCACTCAAGTTTCCTGAGTGTTTTGATTAAAGGCATGAGCCGCTAGACCCTATGACAAGATTTATTTAGAAAGAACCCAGGAAGGTTGGAGGAATAAGACTGATTATGATATAAAGCACTAAAGCATTCTAGTAATACAACAAAAATATAGTTCCCGATGATGATGTAAGTTTTAAACTGTTAAAAAATACACAAAAGATTTCAAGGAAAAAAAAATCTAAAGCTGGGCATAGTGGGACATGCCTTTAATCCCAGCACCTGGGAGGTAGAGGCAATGGATCTCTGTGGGTTCAAAGACAAGACTGGTCTACATAGTGAGTTCCAGGACAGCCAGAGATACATAGTAAGGAACCCTGTCTGGAAAGAAAGGAAAAAGAAAAAGAAAGAAGGGGGTGGGGGTGGGGAATTATCCAAAATGCTTAAATATAACAGTTTGGTGAAAAAAAGTCTGTCAGTTTTGAAAGTGACCAAAATTATTACTGTTTAAAATTATTCAAGGTAATATAATTATAGTCAGTACATATAACATATTCTAAAATCACAATTTTAAATAGAAATTGTAAGAATGGCATTCATAATATTAAAAGGACACTAATCTGTATTACATTTAGAGAACGCCTAAGGTTTCTTTAGTACGTCAGTTAAAACTGCAAAAGAAATTTAATAATGTGGTACAATTACATTTAAAGTTATCAGAAGTCCAATATAAGCATCACTCCATGCTACAAGGCAAGGAAGAAAATAAAAGAGAAAGACTATACTTGATGACTCAAGGTACAATTACAGGTAATTTTATTTTTCCATTTCACATCATGAAGCTTCCGTGAGTTAAATTCTTCATAATATAATTCTTCATAAATGTTCCACAATAAACATTTATTACTAAAAATCAAGATAAATGAGGGGCTGGCGAGATGGCTCAGTAGTTAAGAGCACTTTCTGCTCTTCTAGAGGACCCAAGTTCAGTTCTCGGGACCCACGTGAGGCAGCTCACAACCACAACTCCAGTTTGAGGGGATCTGACCCCCTCTTTTGGCTTCTGCAGGCACATGTACTTACTAATTCCTTTCCACCATACTCTCCACCACCACCATGCCAACACACAACACACACACACACACACACTTAAAAAAAATCAAGGGGTTTACAACTACACAGGGAGAGCAACAATATCAACCAACCAGGCCCTCCAGAGCTTCCAGGGACTAAACCACCAACCAAGGAATACACATAGAGGGACCCATGGCTCCAGCTGCATATGTAGCAGAGGATGGCCTTGTCGGGCATCAATGGGAGCAGAGGCCCTTGGTCCTGTGAAGGCGAGATGCTCCAGTATAGGGGAATTTGAGGGTGGGGAGACAGGAGTGGGTGGGTGGGGGAATACCCTCATAGAAGCAGGGGGATAGAGGGGGGAACCGGGAAAGGGGATAACATTTGAAATAAATAAATGAATAAATAAAGAAAATATCCAATAAAAAAATCAAGAAGTGACATATTTGTTAAAGAGATGTTTAGTTTCCTTAAAACTGCTAAAGGCAGTTACATGCCTCATCCCTTAAAGGGCCCTACTACTAAACAAGACAACTGTCTCTACTAATATCTCTTTTCATGGAGCTTTGGCTTAGAAACTTTAAACAAAGCACTTGATACAACTAAATAATGTAGTCAAACTCAAACTGATCCTCCACCAAGGGATACAGTTCTATAAAGGGAAAATGGCCTAAAATAAAAGCAAAACTCAGTGGTTTGTCACCACACAACAGATGCGTACAATGGGTCTGAAGCAACAGCTGTGTCCAAGTTCAGTGGCATACAGACTGCTCTGAAGAGTCAAGAGCTACAACCAGACACAAGCTGCCGTGGTGGTGAGACAGCAGACCTCCGTCTACTTCTACTAAAATTCTGCCTCTCTGCACTGCTGAAAGAACAAGCATATGCCTCCCGAAAGAAAGGTAGTCTTCTAAAATAATTATTGTTGGTTTCCTCTGCGCTGCAGACAGAACAAGCATATGCCTCCCGAAAGAAAGGTTCTTCCAGACCAATTTTATTGCTTTATATTTACTGGTTTGTTGGTTTGTACATTTTGAGACAGTGTCACTCTGTAGATCAGGCTGGCCTCCAAGTCAAAGAGATCCTCCTCCCTCTTGCTGCCTGCCTCCCAAGCGCCAAGCATGCAACCAAGTTCAGTGTTCCGCTCACTTCTTATTCTCCAAAGAACTTGGCACAACAGCATATAAAACAGGCCATAGGCCCAGCACACTCAGGATCCTGAGGCAAGAGGATTACTGGGAGTTCAAACTCCAACTACAAAAAGAAAAGAATAAACTACTACAAAAAAGAAAAACTCATTTTGGAGATAAACACACCTAGATTAGAACCTTATGTATATTTTCAAAAGCTGATAAAAATGTAGACACATAAGGTGAGGGACCATTTCTTTAACCTTTCTAAGTATCAGACGCCCAGGAAACAGAAGAGGGATAACAGGATCACACCCTAGTTGTCACGGAGGAATAAACAAGGAACAGATGCCAGAATGCCCAGTGTCTAACACACAATGATACAAACACAATGACAAGAGTTTTATTGTTAGCTCTCAGTGGGCTATGGAATGGAATCCCCAGATTCATAACCACGTGGCCTTTTAGGAGATGTTTACTAGCTCAACAAGAACTCAGGTCAATAATTTAACATGAGCTGAGGAGGCTCATAGTGGAAGAGAAAGCTGCCAACATGAGCTGTACATTGGAACTAAGAGCAGTGGGTATACACTCTAGGTCCTTATGTATATCCCAATAAAGGAGTGGTTAGGGTTAGTTTTTAATCACCAACACTATATTAACAGTCTTTTCCAATCCAAGACAGTAAGCTTAAATAAAATGTCCACCACATACACCCAAGCAACTAAACAGATTACACACCTCTGACTTTACTTATGGGGTATATGAATGATGAAAACCTTACAAGTAGATGGTTAGAAAATGTAATGATTCTGAGTTGGCCTGTGGGGGAAATGACTAGATTCTTCTAGAAAATTAGGAAAACAAAGAGCCAAGAAGGGTATGTTTTCAATCCAGTATTACTGTCTTTAAACCTATAATGCTTTTCACAAGCAATAAAGACTGATTTAATAGTCCTTTCAAAGCTCTTTATCTAACTAAAATAAAAAGTAAAATGACACTCAAGAGGTTGAAGCCAGCTTGGACTATCGATATAGTGACTCCAGGCGAGCTAGAGCTACATAATGAGACCCTGTCTAAAGGAAAAAACAAAACAAAAGACACATAACCATTTAAAGGACCAATATGAATTGATACCTACAAGAAACAAATATTTTCTACAAGCAACAGAAATTTCTTCACCTTACCTCTATCCAATTCTTTTGTTTGTTCTGTTTTTGACACAGGGTTTCTTTTTGTAGCTCTGGCTGTCCTGGCTCTTCTAGAGATGCCCCTGCCTCTGCCAGTGCTGGGACTAACTGTGTGCACCACTTCACCCAGCCTCTTTCAATTCTTAGGAAGGGATATACTGAGCAATGACTTGAGAATCTGATGACAGAATGACCAGAACTGTCATGAGGCTCTGGGGCAGCACTTGCTTACCATGTGCAGGGACAGCCCTGAGCAGGGTCCTCTCTACCATAAGAAAATAAAATGGAGTCAGTGCTGTCAACTTGACAGATACTACAGCCCCCTGGTGGTAGTGGTGGGGGAGATACTCTTCAGAGAGAGTGCCCACTACGGCTGACACAATTCCCTGGCTAGGACCCTGGACTGTGAAGGGAAGGGAGCTGAGCGGCAGTAGGCATTCATCCCCTCTGCTTCCTGCCTGCCAAGATGGACTGAGTCAAATAAACCCTCTCCATTAGTTTGCTGTTGTCACTGTATTTTAACACGGGGACAGAAGAAACGAGGACAGTCAGTAAAACAAAAGGAGGACGCGATAAGCAATCATCTGACAATACTACTATCTTCAAAAGATAATTCAGTAGTAGAATGCTTGGCTATCACACCCGAAGTCCTGGATTTAAAAAAAAAAAAAAAAGAAGAAGAAGTAAAAGACAAAACACTGAAGATTCAGAAACACAGGAACGTCTAAATGGATACGAAATGGATGTGTACCAAGATATACATGAGAAGCCACAATATATACCAAGCTGATATTTAATATGGATAAACATAATTCTGTGTTGATAAAATATGCAAATGACAGAAATCTATCTTAAAGTATGTATGCAAATACAAACACATATACACATACAGATGGGGGGAGGGAAAGGGGGAAGATGGGGGGGAGAGATGGGGGAGAGGGGAGGGGGGAGGGAGCATGAGTGCATTAGCCATAGTCTGCTGATGGACAATGTCCTTTTCACAAAGTTATCAAATCAAGGAAATGAGATAATCTGATTCAGTTTTGTGCTGGCTGTTAAGAAATGAAACAAGGAGCTGGAAACATAGCACTGGCTGCTTTTTTCAGAGGACCCAGGTTCAGTACCTATCACCCACATGACAGCTTATAAACTTAAGTAATTCCAGGTCAAGGGAATCCAACATCCTCTCCTGACCTCCATGGGCACTGAGCACATAAGTGGTGTAGACATGCAGACAAAGTACCCATACACATAAAACAAATTTTAAGATAAAATAAAAAGGCAATGAGTCAAGGGGCTGGGTATATAGCTCAGTTGGTAGAAAACTCACCAGGCATGTACAAGGCCTATGTTTAACTCCCAAGTAAATCACAAGTAATAATATACATCGGCAACACCAGCACTTACTCAGGAAAGCAGAGGTGGCAGTAGCAGAAGTTTCCAGGATCATCTCTAGCTATGTAGCAAGTTCAAGGCCAGCCTGCGATACATGACACCCTGTCTCAAAACAAAACTCAAACAAAACAGACAGAAAAAAATTTGACAGGTAGAGTGAACGCAGCAGAGCTGAAATGAGTCACTCAGGTAAAAAGTTATTAAGCAGTAGTTCAAAATGATAGCTAAGCAGCACAATTTTTCTTCAGAGGATGATGAAAATATTCTAAAATTGCTCATGATGATGGTTGCTCAACTGTGTACATTAGAAAGGGACTATAAAACAGTGTACTTTAAGAATTAGCTATCATACATGCCATTACAAGCATCGCATGTGTGATGGCTATTCTTGGTTGTCAACTAGATTACATCTGAAAACCCAAATGGCTGGGCACACCACCGAGGGTTTTTTCCTTAATTAAATCATCTGAAGTAGAAAAGCCGACTCTGAATTTGGATTTTTGAGGTGGGAAAGATCCACCTTTAATCTGGGCCACACTGTCTGTCTGGCAGCCTATATAAAGGTCATGGAAGAAGGCAACTTGCTCTGACTTCGTGCTTATCTATATCTCATTGGCAAGTCCATTCCTTCATTGACATTAAAGCCGACTTCTTTGGGATTCCAGTGTACCTGAGACATTCAGCTTCATAGACTGAGCTACTACTAGATTCTTGCACCTTCTGTTGGTAAACAGCCATTGATAGACTAGCTGAAGCCTGTAAGTCATTCTAATAAATCTCCTTTATCAGTTCTGTTCCTTTAGAGAACCTTAATGAATACAGTATATGAATTCTATCTTAAAGCTGAGCTTTAAAGCTTTGTTGTTATTAATTTTAATTATTAGTTGGGGCACACGCCCTCAGTGCTTAGAGGCATTGGATCCTCAGGGAGTTGGACTCACAGCCAACTGACATGGACTCAGATTCCCCCGTCCCAACATAAAACCCAAGAATGGCAGCATAATCTGTAAGCCAGTACTAGGGGAGGGAGCAACAGTTCCAGGGATCTTGCTGGTCAAAATCTAGCTAAACTAGTGAGCTTCAGATTCAGTAAAAAGACTCTGTCCCCCAAACCACAGGTGGGGGCTCGATGGCTCACTGGTTAAGAGTTCTTGCTGCTCTCCCAGAGAACCTGAGTTCTGTTCACAGAACCCACATAACATTGGGTGGTCCCAGCTCCCAGGAGATCTGTCCAGGAGATCTGACATCGCTAACCTCCAGAGACACCTTCATTCTCATTTACACTTACCCACACATATATACATGATTAACATTAAAATAAAACTTTTTAAAAAAAATAAAGTGAAAAATGATAGACAACATTTAACCTTGACCTTTAGCCTCCACATGTGCAAGCACTGGCACTCCAGTGTGCACACCCACTCACACCCTCAAACACACACATGTATACTCATAATACATACAAAGAATTATATTTGAAAATATCATAAAAATAACTAAGAGAAGTCAAGCATAGTGGTACACAATTGTAATTCCAGTACTCACGAGGTAAGAGGGCAAAAGTTTGAGGCTATACAATGACACTCTCAAAAACAAACAGAAAATAAATACATACATACATACATACATACATACATACAGCAAGCAGCTGGCCATGCTGGTGCAAGTGTCTTTAATTTCAGCACTAAGTAGACAGAGAAAGGCAGATCTCTGAATTCAAGCAGGCTTGATCTACATAGTGAATTCCAAGACAGCTAAGACTATGTATAAAGACTGCCTCTAATATTAATAGTTATAGTAATAGTAACAATTTTTTAAAGACAGGAGTAGTGTCATGCATCTTTAATATCATCAGTTTGGACCAGTCTGTTCAACATAATGAATTCTAGGACCATCAGGGCTACACAGTGAGACCCTGTCTCAAAATTAAATAAATCATTAAGTCAATAAAAAATTGAATAAATAAAAAGATTCTGTTATTTTCTAATTACATCACCTTTTTAAAACATAAGACATAGGCAGGCTTGGTGGTACATGCTGTAATCTGAGCACTTGAGAGACAAAGGAAGGAGGGTCATGAGTTCAAGCCAGTTTAGGCTACACTAAGGAATCCTATTTCAAGAAGAATAAAGTAAAAAGAATACAGAGTAATGACGGGGGAAAAACATGACAATGATGGTGATTTAAAAAAAACATGACAATGACGATGAAGACGACAACAATAACAATAAACTTGTGAAACAGCACACAAAACTCAAGGAAATCATAGAACGTTATGGTCTTCTCATGCATTTGTTTGACAGCGCCTTTGTTCTATTAAAAGGGGGGTAGGGGTGTACCTCACTTCCCTGGTTTATATTTCAGGGTATGATAACTGCCTTGATCTATAAAAGCGTATTCTTTGAAGGCCAGCTGACCTGATATTATCAGTCTACACAACTCTCTGCTCTACCTCCCAGTCTTCGATGTACAAGTATGGCTGTTCTATCTAGCCAGTTTCATTCTGTGATAGTTAGCGCATGGTTGTATCTACATTTGACAGAGCCTAGAATCACCCGGGAAGAGAGGCTCAATGAAGGACAGTCTAGATCAGGCCTATGCACATGTCTCTGGGGAACTTTCTTGATTATTACTTGATACGGGAAGACACAGGCCACCATGGGTAGCATGATTCCTTGGTTTGGGCCCCGGACTGTGTAAGAATAGAGAAATCAAGCTGAGCACTAGGCATGTATGCATTCATTTGCTCTCTGATCTTGGCTGTAGATGTGACAAGACCTGGGACTCCAGGTTCCTGTCACACTGACTTCCTCTGAATAATACACTGAAACCAGGAATTATAGGCTGAGTAACACTTTTCCCCCAAGTTGCTTTTTTCGGGTATTTTTGTCACTAAACCAGAAATTATACAACAGAAACTAATGCCAAAGAAGTAAGTAGGGTCAGTGCCCAAACCCCTGACCATGTGGTTCTCTGGACTATTATGTGAAAGAGCTTGGAACTTTGGGCTGAAAAAGTCATTGGGTGCTGTGGTCATCATTTACTGGGCTGTTCTTGTGAGAACTTGAAAAATAAAAACACATGGAGAAATGCAGAAAGTAGAAGCCTGGTTCATTAGGAATGAGGACAGTGTCAAAAGCTGCAGTCAGAGCTATTCATTCATTCAATATTTTGGCAAAGGATCTGTGTGCGCTGATCACACGCGCATTGAAGATGCAGCTGTGACTGTCAAAGAGCTTAGCCCTGGCTGTTTACCTAACCACACTGTCCAGGTCTTCAGGCTGCCCCCTGGGCCATAGCTTCCCTGCTATGGTTCAAATACATCTACTGCTCTACCTTATCACAGGTTCAAATCTACAATTTACATATGAGCAGCAATTCCTCATCAAATCCTTCCAAGGACCTAGTATATTCTGCTCACTAAGTCTAACTCGCACGACTGCCCAGATCTTAGGTTCCTGTTGCCACTACAAGCCCCAGTATCAGGACATCCATCAACTGAGGCAAAAGGAGGAGGAGCTTTCCAGTGTTGTGTCACCATGAGTAGCTGCTGGCTCCCACCATCCCTGTTGGTATCTCCTCCTCCAGGTCAATTTTTAAATAACCAGTATAATAAAGGCTAAACACAACACTGTAAGTCCAGTGGGAATGTGACTGAATGTACGCTCATCAAGAGCACAATGCCACATAAATCACTTCCATAATATGACAGGCAGGTAAGAAAAAAATAAAATTAAGCCAACCTTCAGGAAATGGTCTATTTTAAATAACTAAATTTCCTGGTTAAACTACCTCTGAATCAATGATTATTAAAAATCTCAAGCTATATTAGTTTACTTTTTCAAAGTCTCTAAAATTAGAATATATCAGGCAGTTTCTTAGTGCTGGTTCTAAAGAGTGCCACCACAGCTGTGAGCTCACTCACTTGAGAGATAAAGACTGACAGTCGTAGTGAGAAACTGTTTTCCTGGATACTGACAAGGCGTTAAATACAACTCGAACAAACTGCAGTAAGTCAGTATTCATTAGAGCAACCCACCATCTTTCCAGATTTTAGATAACTCTAATGAGGTTCATTCCAAAGAACTGGCTTTGCTCAGATAACCTCCCCTTGCTTATCGCAAATCAGAGGTGGGAACTTTCTGACTGAGTAAGCACATGTTGGCTGAAGGTAGGGGAAGAAAGGGACACAAATTCTGAGAAAACAGGCATTAAATGAAAGATAACACATGACCCATGAAATGTCTATCTTAATTTCCTCAGCTGTAAAGGAGAGTTAAATCAGCTGTGACAATGAAGAGAATTTCCACAGTAAGCTGAGTACCTAAGGGACTGCAAAGACATAGTCCAGGAAGTAAACGGCCCAAAAACTAAAGTATAAGCCCAGAAAGGGCTGCACCACTCCTGGAATGGAGCTGGAAGCCTGGCACTAACCTCATTAAATTCTAACACAACTGCTATATGATCCCATTCTTAAAACTGTTTGTAGTTCCTCTTACACATTCTAAAAACATTGCATTTTAATGCTGACATGTCACCAAACCCGCAAATGTTTTCTTCATAACCTTTCTCTATCCATGAAAAAGAAAAACAATACAAAGTAATAAATTTACCCTTGTGAGGTTCTTTCTGCAAGTAAGTCAAGACTCACTAGCAACAGAATAAAAGACCAAAAAAAATTCATCACTTTTTAGTTTCTTTATGTTTTCATTTTTGCATTTCATAAACTACCGTTGCTAAATGTAGCAAAGCCAGTGCTGCAAGGTTTTCTGTTTGGTTTTTGTTTTGTTCTGTTTCTGTTTGTATAGGCCTGCTGTTCCAGTGAAGCACTCTTTTGTAGAGCAAACCTTAATGTTCAGTCTAAGAATACCTGCCTGGAATAAATACAATTCCTATAACAAGTAACTAGCTTACGTGAAAAGCCCTAATCACCACACAAAACAGTTTAGCGATTAACAGAGCGGGTTAATATTAAGAACTCTGTAACTGTCCACAGTCCAAGCATACCCTCTCCCTTTGTGCTCACAGCCTCAAGCCTTGGCCTGAATCACTGAAAGATTTCTACCGACAAATGTCAACTGAGGGGAAACCCTGGGTTCCTACACAACCACCTTCTGTTTTCCAGATGGATACTATGACAACAAAGTAAACAAACATATAATAAGCTGTGTTATTTGATAAGCTGAGGGGTCAATGGCAAGTTCTGGCTGTGGAGCAGGGCCTGGCAGTCGTAAATACAGGCTCAGTGGAAGGAAATGAAACTACAGAATCATAACTATCTCCATCTACCTATCCCAAGTGTCTCCTCTGTCTCCTCAGGCTCGGGAGACAGCATGGTGGTTCTTTAAGTACTTGTCCCCACAGCAGGTTCTCTGACACACCATCAGAACTTTATTTCTGGTTCCAACATGAACAATAAGAAATGTGTGTTCTAGTGTGTTAACACTAGGAAAGGATCTTTGTTAAATAGGCAGGACTTGTAAACCCAGTTAATGCTTAATAAATCAAGAATGCTGATGAAATCAACCCAACTCAAAACAATGTTCTTTACTAAACCAGTGGGGAGGGAAGGATCTCCCAAGGAAGGGGAAAAACATATAGGCAGATGAAACAGGAGACTGGAACAGGAGGATTAAATGAGGAGGAGAAAGGAAGAGGGTAAGGGAGGGGATACGGGGAAAAACTGCTAATACTCAAGGCCATGTGAAGGGTCTTACAGAAACCTACTACAGTAGAAGCTCCTTAAAATAAAAACATATATGAAGAAAATCCAAATGGAGTCATCAAATAATGAGGAAGACAGCGCCCCAACTAGGTATCTCTCGAAACCAAGTGAAACCTCCACAGACAGGAATGGGTTACATCAAATTGAGATATTGGGCAAAGTGGTCCATGGAGTATCCCAAACCATTCAGGCTACTGCCAAGGCTATTGGTTGCTCTCCACAAAGTGATGGTAAGGCCCTATTGCTGAAGAGAACTCCTAAATATCTAACTGAACACAGAGAAGACAATCTGGTGCCTAACTAAAGCCTTCACTCCTACTAACTGGTGTTTATGGTACTGGGCAGTACTCTGTATGCCACCATAGGAGAAAGGTAAACATCAAACCCTCTGACCTACGGTGCTGTCCTGCCTGCATGGTACACTGCTGCAAGAGTGACACAAAAGTTCTAAGTAATCAACCACTATCTGATTGGATTTAAAACATCCTCCATGAAATGGAACCACTGCTCCAGGGGCCAAGCATTTGAGACTAGATGGGCCACAGACTGAGAGGGAAGCCAAATACTACTCTTCTGCTAAGGAATGACTCCTAACAACATTTTGCTATACCTACTCAGCCATCATTAGTGATTCTTTCTCCTGAGTGGATGGTAAAAAATACAGAGACCCACAACTGGACAGTGTGTAAAGGGTGCGTGCTAAATGAAACGTCTTCATCAAATCCCTCCCGTTACCGCTCAGGGATTTCAGGGAAGAGGAGGTGAAAACATTGTCAGAACCAGTAGAGATACAAGAAAGCAAGGAAACAGGCCTTCTAGACATAACAGGACCGACACATAGATTCTTAGAGATTGTGCCATTATGCCTGTACAGCTCTAAGTCAAATGGGGTCCCAGCACTGAAAGGGAAGTGGACACAAGCCGCTATTCCTAACACAGTATCTGGTTTACCTGAGGCTCAGGGAACAATGAAGAGGCAGAAGAAAGATTGTAACAGCCAGAAGGAAGGAATGAAGCCAAGGAAACAGTGTTTCCTGAGAGAACAGAGACTGTGACAGCATGCATGTTTCAGAACTAAGATAGGAAGTAGGAGACAAGAGCTCCCATCCCCATCCAAGAAGCTGTCTCCAATTAACAACCATTCTCAAAGGAAAAATCAGTTTCTCCAAGGGAGTCTTGGTGCACATACAAACCACACTTAAGGACAGACTGCATGCTCAGTAGAAGACAGTCAACACAAAAGGAACCCACTGTGGTTCTTTCCAGAGATTTCCCCCCTCCCCGCCCTTATTTTTTACCTTCCTGGTCTTTTGCTTGTATATTATGGCTTCTGATTTTTGTGTTTGTGTGTTTCCTGTGCTTTTTTTTTGTAGTATGTCTGTTCATTTTCTTTTACTATTGTTCATCTGTCTTTATTATTTGCCTGTCTGTTATCTAAGAGATAGAAGGCATGAAGGAAGGCATGAAAGACAGAAGAAACAGTGAGTAAATGAAGAGGATCTGGGAGAAGAAGAGGGAGGGGAAACCATAAATATTTTACATGAAAATAACTTTATTTTCAATTAAAAATGTTTAGATGTTCCCGGCTTCTTTTCTTCATATGCAGCTAATGGTACTCACCAAAAATAATGGCAAGGAAGGGTCTTCAAGTCAAAGCACAACACAGAAAGAAGAGAAACAAGCTTTAATTGGGTCAGAACCGGGCATTCAGGAGGCTTCTAGCTCTTGTAGAGAACACAAAGATGACACGAGACCCAAAGAAAGAGAACTGCTTCACCCTTTCTTCTTTCAAGCCTTTCAAACATGCAAAAGTGACTGAAAAACACTCAAGCTTTAAAGTCTGTCCCACACTGGCTTAAAGACACTAAGCAAACAATTTGACTCACACTGTAAAAGGAGGAAGATAATAAACACAGCTGGGAATAATTTTAATACTTTCGTAATGTAATTGTAATACTTCCTAGAGCTTTGTGGAACACAGGGCCTGGTACCACAACAGGTGTCTGTCAGGTACTAGCTCCTTTCTAAGAATGAAAGAAAATGGTAGTCTCCAAATAGCTAACACCCTCATTTTATGTTTTGTTTAGACAGAGTCTCACTATGTAGTCCTGGCTGGACTTGAATACCTTACATAGATGAGGCTGGTCTCAAACTCACAGTTTGCCTCCTGGGTGCTGGGATTAAAGGTTTATACCACTCCCTCTAAGAATGAAAGAAAACAGACCCAAATCCATCAGAAACCCAAACACTCTTTCGCAAAAGTATATTGTCCAAAGACTGTGTATCAAGCACACAAACTTTAAAAGCACTGCTGAGCCGGAAAGGGACGGTGGTGATGGAGGAAGAAGGATCTTTTCTTTATAATCGAGTAATTTCCAAGAGGTTCTACAATAAGGTTGTTTTACTTTTATATAGCTAAAAACTACTGCTGGGACAAAAATGTTTGATGGATTTCACTATTCTCATACTGGAACCATTAATGTTCAAAAAGACAGCTTCCTCTGCCTGAGGCTTACCCACCCCTGTGTGTGAAAGTAAGATTTCATAATCACCTTCAGGGGAGAGGGGAACAGAGCAACTTCTTACAAAGCCAAGTTTAGACTCCTTGTTTACAAAAGACTCTGTGGGTCCCTTCTGAAAAGGCGAGGCATCAAAGCAGAGAGAACTATGACACAAGGGCTCCCTGTAATGAAGCCAAGACCCCAGACAAACCATCTCTCATCTTCCTTCTCCAATGCAGTGAGATAATGAAGCCTTCTGATCAACAGCATATATCAAACTGATAATAAAACAGGATCAAAGCTGGGCATAGTGGCATGCATCTTTTTTTCCCAGCGCTAGGGACGTAGAGGTAGTAGAATCTCTGTGAATTTGAAGCCAGCCTGGTATACAAAGCAAGTCCAGGAGAGCCGGAGTTACACAGAGAAACCCTGTCTCAAAAAACAAAAAACAAAAAACAAAAAACAAAAAAAAAAAAAAAAAAAGAGAGAGAGATTTTTAAAAAAGAGATTTTTAACAAACAGCACCAGAACAAGCAGACATACATTTTTAAGAAGAGAGAAACAGACTGTCTGGGGGTATAGCTCAGTATGCTTGCTGAGTATGCACAAGGCCTGGAGTGGAGGTCCATGCTGACACCAGCTAAATTTAGCTTTAATGGATGAAAATTAAGCCAAATATAGAACACAGGCATAAGCACAAAAAATACTTTTAGAGGAAACAAAGAAGAAAATCTTTACTAAGATGAAGATCTAAGACACCAAATACATCATCCTTCTTCCAAAAGACCTGGTTTGGTTTCCAGAGCTCAGATGGCAGCTCATGCCCATCTGTAACTCCAGTTCTAGAGGATCTGACACTGTCTTTTGGCCTCCTTGGGCACCAGGCATACACGTGGTTACATACACATAGTCAAAATACTCATACACATAAAATTGGCTTTTTTAAGAAAATAAAAACAAGCCATAAACTAAGAGAAAACATTTCAAAGCATATAAAATACACATCCACAATATAATAAGAATTACTTTTTATTACATTTCTAAAAATCATTTTGTGTATACGCAGGCATAATTATGGCATGGCCCCTGTATGGAAGTCACAGGATAATCTGGGATAACTGGTTCTCATTTTCCATCATGTGGGTCTTGAACTCAAGTTGTCAGGCTTGGCAGCAAACCATCTTTACCCAAGTAGCTAATCTAATCTCCCAGGCTCATTCAGAATATATATAAAAAAATTTATAACTGAAACAAAAATAAAATTTAATAAGTAAAATTTGAAGACAGTTTACTAGAAGAATAAATGACAAATGAGCAGAGGAAAAATGCTTCATATCATTAGTCATTACCAATTCATACCAACAGGAATGGCTATAGTGAAACAGGTAAAAATGTGGAAAAACAGAATGCTCATGTAACTCAGTGAAAATATAAAAAGAATAACCACTTTGGCAAAGTTTAATTCAGCAATTTCACTGCTACTTTCTAAACACTTAACACAAAAATCTGAAATGTCCAAACCTTCCAATGGCTTAACCCTGGGGTTAAGCTTGTATTTTCTTGGTTTTCATAGCAAACTGTTGGTATTTACAATCGATATAGCAGCTCCTTTGGTGAAATCCATTTGCATGATTTATATCACCTCATAATTTTTCTGTATTTGTTTGTTTTTCTGTGTGGGGATGCTTAGCCTGCATATATGTCTGTGCACCACATGTGTGACTTGTGCCTGTGGAGGCCAAAAAAGAGAATCAGATCCCCTGGAACTGAAGTTATGGACAGTTGCAGACTGCCACATTGGGAATGCTGGGGATCAAACCCAGGTCCTCTGGAAGTGCCTCTAAATGCCGACCTGAACTTCCAGCCACGTGATAACTGCACTACCCTGCTGACAGCTTTTTGAACTGTTTAGACTCTCTTCTCTCCCTTTGTAGTACCTGACTGATCTCAAGTAAAAACTGTCCTAAATATAGTCCTAACATTCTGGTGCTAAAACAGAATTACAAATTCCAGGCCAGCTATAGCTACATAACAAAGCCCTGGTCTCAAATGGGGGAGCCAGGGGCAGGGGCAGAGTCACAAGACGTTTCGCCTGTGAAAACTAAGTAGACCATATTCTACTGATGAAAGCAAAGCTCTTTTAACTATGAGGTTCTTCATCAGAGCCAGGTGTGGTAGTACAAACATACAGACGTCTTCCTGGACAGACAGTACAGACTAGCTCTCACCTCTGAGTTCAATAGACCAACCTGGGCAGAACGTAAGATAAAGATTCACAAATGGGAGGAAGTTAGAGAGTGTGGGAAAGAAAGGACAGGACAGGACAGGACAGGTCACTACTGACATGGTCTTCAGTATCAAGACAGATCCCTTGTGGTTAATTCCATTATGGGCGGGGAAGTTGTCAGGAACTCAAAAGTAACTGGTCACATAATATTATCACAAAACAGAGGAATGAAATAACATTTAGCACACTCTGTCCTTTACAGAATCCAGGGTCCAGTCTAGGAAATGATAGGGCCTACTGTTAAGCTTAAAACAGATTTTTTTTCCCTCATCAATTAGTATAATCAAGCTAATTTCCATCAGGCATGACCAAAGGCCCTTCTCCCAGATGATTCTAGATCCTGTCAGGCTGGCCATTAAACACTAACCATCACAGCTGGGAACCTACTAGTGTCAAAGGAAGGAACCGAGCAAGCTGTTTGCTTGTTGATAGAAGGAAGGACACAGACATTCTGACTGGTTCTTCTGGATGCAAACTGGTTCAGCTACTGTAATTACTAAATACACTAAAGACAAGAAAACACACATACACACACCTCTTAGTACCCACACCTCTACCCAGAGACAGGATTTCTCTGAGGCTGTTCTAGAACTCACTATGTAGACTAGGTTGGTCTTGAACTCACAGAGATCCTCCTGCCTCTGCCTCCCAAGTGCTAGGATTAAAAGTGTGCACCACCACCACCACCTAGCTGACAACCTCTTCTTAATAAAACCACATTAGTGTAACACACCAATGTTTAGGAAGTTTACCCAGCAATATGAAGGGATAATCAGGAGGTTCTAAGAATTGGATTCAAGCCAAACACAAAAGTTAAGGAGCCCATAGACAGACAAGCTATTAGTAACATTTCTAAATGATGCATAATCTCATTGCATCTGAGATGGTATCTTTTTCTACCTACAAATTAAGACAGGGTAGGAAAGCAAAGTTTCCACTGTTGATAAAGATATAGCAAAGCAAGAACTTACCTATTCAGGAAAAAAAGTAATATAAAGTGATCACAAACTATGGGTAAATTTTAATGAAATAATGTATATTAAGACATTTGGAAGCACTTAAACTCATGAACTGGAGTAGTTTAGTTGGTACTGACTGACTGAAATACACAGGTACATCTGTCAGTATGCAGAAGTCCTGGACTCCACCAAGTCATGTCCAAACAAATCTGGGTGTGGTGGCACACACCTGGGATTCCAGCACTTAGGAGGCCCAGGCAGGAGGATCAGAAGTTCAAGGTTATGGATGCTCAGCTACATTCCCAATTTGAGGCTAGCCTGGGCTACATAAGGCTCTGTGGCACCCCTCACCCCCCAAAAAGGCCAGTATTCAAACACATAAACCAGTAATCTTACTTTATTGTAAAACTATATTTGAATTGGTAGTTTCCTCATGGACAGGGAGGGGCTTTATTGTCTAATAAAAACAACTATCTAAATTGATCACTCCAATAGAACACACAACTCTTAAAATATTCAAAAGAAACTATGTAACATGGAAGCAGTATTAAATAAAAGCAATTATGCACATACCACCTGACTTTCTCTACTATGAAGGAGAAATAATTATGTTATTTCTATAAGATTTAACTACAGGCTATACTTTTATAGATTAGGAGAGGTGTGTGTGTGTGTGTGTGTGTGTGTGTGTGTGTGTGTGTTGGTTTCTTAGCTTTTTGGTTATTTGGTTGGGTTTTTTAATTGTTTTAGACAAGAGCTCCTCTATGTAGCCCTGCCTGTCTGCCTGTCCTGGTAACACTTTAAGGTTATGAACTGTTTCTTATCTTCTATCAGCCTAATAAAAGTCCAATTCTGCACAGTGAGCTATGATGAGCTTTAAATCTATGTGGTTTTTTTGTTTGTTTATTTGTTTGTTTTGTTTTGTTTTCCACAGGTGAGAAAGTAAATTTTGAGTCCAGCTCAGCAGAATGCTTGTCACACAACCTGACAACCTGAGTTCAATCCCAAGAACCAACCAACTCCCAAAAGTTATTTTTTGGCTAATGCAGATCATGGCATGGCATGGCATGGCATGTACACGGCATGGCATGTACACAACCAGCCCTGCTCTGCTCTCCCTTCACCCTGCCACATCAATAATAAAATAGAAGTCTTCCTTTAACAGGGAAGAGTATTTTTCACTCTGAACTGAAGTGAACGCTGTGTATTTCAGCCTGGAATTGCAGTTAGTAAAGGTACCAAGAGCAGTCTCTCGTTCCCAGTAAGAAGCTGGGTAATGTCTTAAGAGGGAAATCAGTACACTCTCTTGTATTTACAAACCAGATCCACAAATGCATGAGTGTGTGTGTTTGAGCGCACACACACCACACACAAACGTTTCATCTATCCTCAAACTCAGTACTTCTTTAAGACTGATAAAGATATGAAGAGACCTCAAAGGGTTCTGAAAATAATAGGAAGGATAATTCAGAATAAACAGGTAATGCCTTACATTTTTCCTCTCACTGAATAAAAAATACATTTTTATAAAAGATAAAAACTGGGCAGGGGTCTTGCAGCTAAAAATTATTCATAAACTTAGGCTATTCAGAATGAGGTTTAGCATGAGTTTTGGCAACTGAAAGAGAAGACTGTTTTCTATTGTACTTGGGCTAAAGTGAACATTCTCATGAAAGTAAGAAATAAGAACTAATCTGGTATGTAATACTCAATAACCCCCAAACCACAAAACGCAAAGACAACAAAACCCCAACTCCATCTCAAGAATTCAACCTAGTAGTAGAGTGCTTACTGTCCAACACACAAGGCAATCTTAAGAGTCACAAATTAAAAGTAAAATAAATCCCAGTGTGGGAAATAACCTCTCGTCTAAACCTAAACTTCCAATGAAATTCAGCCTTTTTTTTTTTTCATACAACACATGCCAGATCTACAATACCAATTTTTCCTGACTCATAAAAAAAGACAGACAGACAGATATCTCTTCTGCTGAATCTTTGCAAACAAAACAAAGCACACACAGTTCTATCTTTCCAGATACAGCTTGGCCAGCTAGCACAATTTTATCAACTTACTTGGCTTTCTCACTGCCTACAAGCAGAGTATTTTAAAACATAACCCACTTAAAATTGTATATAGTAACTCAGAATTAGATGTTTTACTTGTATCCTGAGGTAATCATCTAAAGACAGTAACTGTCCTACTTCAAAGCTTTCACGTAAGTTCTGAACTTAACAGTACCACGGTAGTTCTATTAGATCATGTTAATAAGGCAATATTCGGCCATCTTTGTTTTATGTGAGGTTTTCTTTGGGGTTTTAGTGTAAGTTTGTTTTTTGTTTGTTGTTTGTTTTCAAAGCGAGTGTGTGTGTGTGTGTGTGTGTGTGTGTGTGTGTGTGTGTCCCATGTTGTCCAGACTAAGCGCCAATTCATGATTTACTGGGGGCTTTAAGACAACATTTGAAGCTTACTATGTGCAGAACATTCTGTTAAGTACTTCATGAAATCTAATTTCATCTTCTTTGAAGACAGTACCAATGCTATATTTGTTTAAAGATGAGGAAACATTTAAGGAGGTTAGATAATTTGCCTTGGACTTATGGATCTGGCAGACATAAAGAAAACAACTCTCAGCCTAAATTGCTAATCATTGTACTCATGACCGAATGGGTATTTTTTTTTTTTTTTTTGTAAACTATTTTTCTAGACAGACAAAGTTTATAACAAATCATGAACCTGAACAATGTTAACTGCCTTGGATTGAGCATGAGTCTCTCCATACCATCAGCATGAATGCCTGACAAATGCTTATAGTAATTATGCTCTCAAAAATCACAATCCAAGCCATGAATAGTGGGTTGAACCATAATCACAGTACCTGGAAGTATGAGGCAGGAGAATTACTAAGAATTCAAGATCAGCCTTAGTTAATCTGTGAGAAACTTGTCTCAAAATATATCTTAAAGGATGATGGCTGGACAGATGGCTCAGCAGGTAACAGTGCTTGCTGTTCTTGCAGAGGACGAGGGTTCAGTTCCTAATGAATTAGGTTTAGGTGGTTCTCAAATGTCTGCAACTCCAGTTCCAGAGGCTGTGATGCCCTTTTGTGACCTCTGCAGGTACCAGGCATACACGGTACACATACAAACAAGCAGGCAAAATACTAGTACTTTATAAAAGAAATCGTTTAGTTTTTAAAGGGGGCTGCAAAAATGGCTCAGTGGGTAAAAGCATTTTCTGTTCTCCCATGGGAATTGAGTTCAGTTTCCAGCACCCTGTCAGGTGACTCACAACCTTAACTCTAGTTCCAGAGGGATCTGAAGCCTCTGGACCACTGGCTTCTTCGGGCACTGCACTAACGCACAATGAAAAGGAAGTATTTTAGAAGCATAAAAACATTTTTAAAATCAACAACTAAAACAAACAAACAAAAACTAAGCAGACGTCATAGTGGTACACACCTTTAACACCAGCACTTGGAAGACAGAGGCAGAAACAGGCAGGTGAATCTGAGTTTAAGGGCAGTTTGGTCTGCATAGCAAGTTCCAGGCCAGCCAGGAATACATATGTTAAATAAACAAACCAAAAAAAAAAAAAAACAAAAACCAACAACAACAACAAAAAAAACCATACAGTAGCAGTGGAGGGTGGGAAGGAGGAGAATGAGGAAGGGAGCCTGAGGGTTGGAAAGAGGAGGAGGAAGGGAGGAAGGAAGACTATCCTCTTCGAAGAAGACCTCACCTCAGGGAAAGAGCGTATCAACTTGATAAGGAGGAAACTGGGGAGGCTCTCCATGGTCATGGGACAGCAAAGTTAAGAACATGTGTTCCAAAGGCAGACACAATTTGACCGTAACCCTTTCATAGCTCTATGAGCTAGAGCCACATTTGTGAGCCCTCACAGCACCCACTTTTTACCTCTTAAACACTATTTCTAGTGTAGGTACCACAGATGTTAACTTAATAGATATAAGGCCATCAAACCATGGCGCCTGGTAATGTAGTAGGTGATCAAACTCAGTTTGATCCACATGATCCTACATGACAACTAAGGTAAACACGAGGGTGAGGCAGTAACTAGTCTGTTAACGCCGGAGCCAAAGCAGACACACTACAAAGTCACACAACACAGGATTACCTCAAGCACAAGAGCAGAATGACTAAACTTTAAGGCAGCCAGCAAACCCCTTTTAAGAAATAAACCTCCCCACAGCCACTGAGGCTCATTTCACTCACAATCCTCTCCCATGACAAAGATCTTCTTGCTATAATTCAAGAGAAAATATCAGCACATTTCACCACAGCAATTACAGGTTACAACTTCAACTAATCTGATTGCTTGAGAAAAACCATTTAGTAACAAGCTTTTCAATGTAAGCATTTACTAGTTTAATGAAGGTATTAACTTAAAACTAGGAGCCAGTAAAACAATGCCCAAAGTGAAGTCTGTCCTGCTATAACTGTTAAAACATGTAATTAGAACACTGAAACAAACAATGGCAACTTTATTACATATTAAACTTTATGTCAGCATGCTTCCAAATATAAACGACAAATTTACATTACAGGTTTCAAGTTAATGAGACTTTATGGAATATGATGAGGCCTTGCTATTAAATGCAAAAATTGAGTCCGAATCATGCAATTATAAGTGAAGCCTATTTCACTAGCTTCTACAATTAACTGCAGTGAAGACTGACCTGACTTTATACTGGAAAGTCTGCCAATCTAGTCACAGGTTACATTAACAGATCTATGAAGGAGAATGAGAAAAGACAGCCACTCCCCTCCCCCCCCCACACTCACTGATTCAATAACTTCCATTTCAGAGCAAAGTATGGGGAAAGAGGGACAGGGAGACAAATAGCACAAAAGCTCCCTAAACCACAAGTGTAATCTGGTGTTCTCACAGAAGCTGCGAGTAGAGGAATGGTTACCAGAAGCTGGGGAAGATTGAAAGGAGGGAAAGATGGAGAAGGATGATAAATGGGCACTAAATTACAGTTAGCTAAGAGAAGTTCTGGGTTCTCCTGTATGGCAAGCGGATATAGATCATGACTGTGTACTATTGGGTTTAAAAAAAGGTAGATGAAAAAATTTAAATGGCTTCACCACAAAAGGTACTATGTGAGAAAATGTTTACTCTGATTTGAATGTTGTACACTGTATACATGTATTTCAACACTATATATATATATACATATATATATACATATATATATATATATATCCCTATGAATATGTACAGCTTGTTTAAAGGCTATCTAAATGAAACAGAATATGCAGAAAAAAGAGCAAACTTGTTTCTTGGAAGAAAATACAAGATTCTCTTTGATGTTATAAACCACAGTACAGATTAGAAACTAGCTTCCTGTCCCACCCCAAGCAGAATGAGTTAAAATCTCCCCAGGATATTAAGACCCAATGCCAGGATGGGAACCAGAGCCTCCTGATAATATCTATGCAGATTTGTGTTCCCTTCCCCTCGGAACAGACAGTGGCTTGTTTTAGTGCTGGATGGTTGGTTCATTGTATGGCTCTCTGGCCTTGAGGCACTTCTCCATCTCTCAATTTGTGTATACTTCAGCTCCCCAACTAGAGACGAAGTTCCTGAGAGCCAAAAGAAAATTAGTATTTTTGTAGGAAGCTAGCACCAAATCACGTTAGCAAAGAGTATCTTTATGGCAAATGCTGAACACATAAAGTCAATTCATCTAATAAAAATGTTAACCATTTAGTGTTGGTCTAGAACAGTGGTTCTCAATTCCTGATGCTTCAACTTTTAACAAAATAATTTTATGGTTGGGGGTCACCACTTGACAGTTCATGTTGTGGTGACCCCCAACCATAAAATTATTTCATTGCTACTTTATAGCTGTAATTTTGCTACTGATATTAATTAAATATAGAGATATGCAGGATATCTGATATGTTGCCCCTGTGGGGGTTATAATCCACAGGTTGAGAATATGGCTTCTTAAACTTTCCTCACTCTTATTCAAAGATCACCTGAGACATTGGTACATGGTCCCAAGCATATAGGTATATAAACTTGATATGCAAATCAAATGTTTACTAATAATAATCACATTTTTTATTTTCCAATAACTTTATCACACATGTAATTTTATCATTTTCAAACAGAAGCAAAATTATATGTTGGGAAAAAGAAATCACTTGAGAAATTATCTACTATGCTGCATGGAAGAAGTCAGGCTTTTTTATCCCAGAAAATAGTTCCTGGATAGGCTGTTAATCTGGAGAAATTACTAGAAAAAAGGAACCCAAGGAAATTAAGAAAAAGAAATTCTAGGGCTGGAGAGAGTTGGCTCAGCAGTTAAAAACAGAGGCTGCTCTTCCAGAGGACTCGGGCTCCATTCTCAACACCTACACAGTGGCTAGCAACCATTTCTAACTCTAGTTCAAAGGAGAGCTGACACCTTCTTCTGGCCTGCAAGATCACACTGTATGCACACGGTACACAAACATACAACAAGGCAAAATAACCACAAGTGTAAAATAAAAATAAGTCTCAAAATATTTTTTGAGAAAATCTGAGGTGTTTTATGTTTTGAGGAAAAACAAAACAAAAAAGAAACCTGAGCAGGGTGTGGAGGCAAATGTTTTAATCCCAGCACTCAGGAGAAAGAGGAATTGGGTCTATTAAGAGATCCTGCTGGGATAGAAAGGAAATCAGGGGCTTAAGAGAAGTAAAGAATTAGGCAGAAGTGATGGCTGGGTTTGTTTTTTCTTTTCTTCTTTTGTCTGTTGTTATTTTAGGTTTGGTGCATTATAAGTAAGAGAAATATGTCTTTTACAGTCACAAGTTAAATGTTCTACAAAATCATCTGGTTTAAGCTCTTAAATTTAAACTGCCGGCCCTCAGTTAGGACACTGTTCAGTCACAGACCAGTGATTCAGTGCTGAGTGGGGTAAGAACATGGTCATAAGGTAAGGTCAATACATACTCAGTAAGGAACAGTTCCTTTCCTGGAATGGAGTTGAAGACAGATAACTGCTGGGGGAGAGGACAAGGAAGGTGCTTCTGACCCCATTTTTGACTGCTTCAAGAGACCATGGTTTGGTGGTGGTGGTAGAGGGGGTTGTTTGCTTTTGTTTTTCTAGCAGGTGTATCACCTCTTAGTCATTTCCTCAACTACCACTTCTGACATCCAAAAGTCACAGCAAACCTAAAAGTGATCAGTAGCCACTGGTTTTTATGCTCTTATTAGCGCAGGTAGAGACCTATCATCACTTAAACTTTATAGACTTCGGACAGAATGCAGCAGACACCCTAACGTTTTTATAAAAGTTTAGAAGCCTGACTTTCAGACAGTGTGACAAGCACCTTCCAGCGTTCCCAGCTTTAGATAAGAATTCCCATGACTTAATAGGGGCTGTAGGAAAGTAAAGGGTGTGATCGCCATCTTAATGTGATAAGAAGGGAAAAAAATGTACATTAAGGAAAACAAACAAGACCCAGAGTTAGTCATGATCAACAGCTGCAAAATGAGTGGACTGGGGTGTCTAGTTTCCAATCGTCCTTAGGAGTGGAAGTCAGAAAGTCAGCTATAGCCTGTCAATATTCCTCTCAAAATAGATCCAGGGCTAAGCACATAAATATACCGAAGCTTCTAGTGTGAACTTCTTACTAACTACAAGTGTCTGGTTCTTTAGACATGATACCATATTACTATAATTCAAGATTAATTCAACAATTGTGTCAGCCATGACACTCATAATTAAAACAAGATTATGGCCAACTAGTATCTTACTTAAAATCTAGACTTTTTATACTTGCATAACTGGTGATCTGGGACAAATACAGAGCTTCACAATTGTTTCTTCCAAGATTTTTTTAACTAACTTATTTATTCCCTTTACATCCCGATCACAGCCCCCCTCCCTCCTCTCTTCACAGTCCTACCCTCACAAATCCTCAGAGAAGGGGAGGCTCCCCTTATGTACCATCCCATCCTGGGACATCAAACTGCAGCAGGACTATACTGCACTTACTCTTACCAGTCTTATCTCTTCGGCCCACAGGTTCCTTCATCAGTAAATTAACAGATGTGACCAGATAACAAACTAGGTTCCTTTTATTTTTTTGTTCTTGCTTATTTTTGAGAGGTTCTGAATACATTGCTCAGACTGCCTCACACTCAAGATCCTCCCTTCTGCTGCTACAGACTCTGTCAAGGTTTTGTGAGTGGGTGGGTAGGGATGGGTTCTTTTAAAGGGTCTCACTTTGCAACCCTGGGTGACCTGGGACTCTAGGTAGACCAGAGTGGCCTTTATGATGGCTTTTATATGCTTGGCCCATGGAGTGGCACTATTAGGTGTGGCCCTGTTGAAGTAGGTTTGGCCTTGTTGGAATAGATTTGTCACTGTGGGTATGGGCTTTAAGACCTTCATCCTAGCTGCCCGGAACCCAGGATTCTGCTAGCAGACTTCAGATGAAAATGGAGAACTCTCAGCTCCTCCTGCAACATGCCAGCCTGGATGCTGCCATGCTCCTGCCTTGATGATAATGAGACTGAACCTCTGAACCTGTAAGCCAGCCCCAATTAAATGTCCTTACAAGAGTTACCTTGGTCATGATGTCTGTTCACAGCAGTAAAACCCTAACTACGACAGCCTCCAACTTATATCTGCCTGCCTCTGTCTATGGGTACACTGGGATCAAAGATGTGCACCATAACCCCTGGTGCTCTACCAAACTTTCATAAACTTCTCAAAACTCCACAGTTCCAGTAACTATTGTTCATATGCTAATTTTCTTTTTTAATGAAAGCAGAGTATGGAAGACAAAGGAAATTAAAGAGTCTAATTCCTACACACACATACACACACACACACACACACACACACACACACACACACACACACAAATCAGTGTTCAGATGTATTTGATAGTTTCCTCACTGCTACAATCAAGTATCCTGTCAACAAGTAGGTTAAGAGAGGAAAGGGCCAATGGTAGTCCACATCTTTAATACTAACATTCTGGAGTCAAAAGAAGGCAGATTTCTCATTGTAAACCAGTTGGGCTACACAATGAGACCATCTTCAAAGCAAACAAAAAGCTGGGGGATGGGTAATTTGGGTTTATAGTTCAAGCCATGCAGGAAGGCATGGGACAAGAGCAGGAGGCAGCTTGTCATCCATGTCCACTATCAGAAATTGGGAGAAAACAGTAGTGTTCCCTCCTTTCCTTCCGTTCAAGACCCAAGTTGAAAGGATAACAGCACATTTAGACCGGGTCGTCCGTACTCAAACCTTCCCTTACTTAAACCCCTCTAGAAATATTCTCATACTTTCAAAATGGGATAAAACTGAGAGATGTTTATGAGGGAAATGATCCAATCTGAAACATCAGTCACAGTGCAGCATGATTTAAAGGCCACTTGGAAGGAGTGTGCACAGGTGGTGGCTACAGTCTTTCTATACTTATAAGGAATGAAACATAGTAAATAAAGAGAAGCTGTGTCTACACAACCATCACACACCATCTTCCACCAGGTTTCTCTGAGTGGCACTGAGGACTACTAAGAGTTTCTTCTGTATTCCTGATATCCCCACTTCCTTTTGTTTAAGATCAAATGTGAAAATGCATCTAAAACAGGTTACAACTGGGCCAGTAAGTCCATGTGTGCACCGTCTCCTAAAAGTCTATGTGTCAAAGGGGTTGGTGGCACTACTGGGAGGAGGTGGAGCCTACACTAAGGTTCTTACACCACAGGGGCTTGCCCCCCTGAAAGAGACTGAGACTCAATCTCTTCCTCTGCCCTTTTCCTTCCTGCAACGTAAGCACGTTTGGTTTATAATATGCCAACACCCTGGTGCCAACCCATCATGGGCTACAACTTCCAAAATGGTGAACCTCTTCATAAATTATCCCAGGTGTTTTGCTATGCAGAAAGTTAGCATACTCTTCTACACCCAAAATATTCCACAAAAAACTATCCATAAGCTATGCTAACTTCAATATTTAAGACATTCTGCATTCACACACACTTAAATTTTTACCTATTTTCTTTTAAATGGATCTTTGATAGAAAGGCCCAATAATACATTTATAGGAAATGTTAGCCCCCTTTTCCCAAAACAAGCACTACTTCTGCCCTTCCACTGCCTACTGGCACGTGGGCTAATAATTCAAGGACTCATGCTACAGTGACATTTTATATTTACACCAATTAAAAGGAAAGCCTGTTAGTGGTGATTAAAATGACACAAAACCTTTTTAGACATGTTGATAACATAGAGTTGTAAAGAACTTAAGAGCTATGCTGGTTAGTTTTTGTCAACTTGGCACAAGCTAGATTTACCTGGGAAGAAAGTACAACTAAGAAACTGCCCCCATCAGATTGGCCTATGGGCCGTTTATGGCCATTCTGTTGATTAATGACTGATCTGGGAAGGTCTACTCCACTGTGGACAGAGCCACCCTTAGGCTGTATAAGCAAGTAAGCTAGGCAAGCCTTGAAAGGCAAGTCAGTAAGCAGTACTCTTCACAATCACTGCTTCAGTTCTGCCCTGGCTTCCCTTGACAACAGCCTGAAAAGTGTAAGATGGAATAAAGTCTTTCCTCCAGGGTGCTTTTTGGTCAGTGTTTTATCACAGCAATGGAAGAGCAAACTAAGACAAGAGTCAGGATTGGAAATTTTGTAATGCAACATTTAGCTTATTCAAGGTCCTTTTAAGTGAGTGAAGGCTTACTCCCCCAAGGCTGTCATCCTTCCAAATAGGTATCTTCAGAACTTGATGTTCAAAGACCTTCAAATAACATGAGCAAGTCATGACTTTGCAGATTATGTCTTGCTTTCATTTTTTATTTGTGTCACTATTTTGCAACCTGATGATCAGTTTTTAACATCTTATTTTAATTCTATATATTCTTTTGTGATACATATAGAATTTTATATATCACCTACAAGAAAACCACCTGATACCACCTGGTACCAGTTCTCTCAAAAGCATTACCTTAATGTATAGAGAGAAGAAATGCGGATCATTAAGTCCTACTTATCTTAAGACCTTCCTTTTAAAAACTGTTTATGCATATGCATGCAGCATCCACGGAGGTCAGAAGGTAGCAACAGATTCCCTGGAACTGGAGTTGGCAGGCGGCTATGAGCTGACAAGCAGATGCTGGGAAATAATCTTGAGTCCTTTGCAAGAGCTTCAGCTGCTCTTAACCGATAAGGCCATGACATGGAGTCATGAAACTAAATTGAGGAGGAAGGATTTTGAAATAAGAATAATAATTTGGCCGGAGTCTAAAGCTTCTGAACATGCAACAAAAGTTTAATTTAAAAACTTATATGCATAATGAAGCTGAGGTGTTTCTGCGAACACTTATCCATGTTGTGTCATACCTCACTGCAGCCTTCATTATGAACACACAGCATGTGCACACTGCATTGCACATGCTGTCATACTACCTAACGTCGATCAGTGGCTGCCTGAAACCTCAGCTCAGATTAGAGATTATTATCTATTATGAACCTGTGTGTTTTCATACAATGTTTTCTGTTCATAAAGAAACATAAACAGCCAGAGATGCCTCAGCAAGTAAAGGTTGTTGCCAGGAAAGCAAAGTGACTTGAGTTCAGTCATTGAACACACACCAAGATGGAAGGAGAGATAGAGGCCATGAAGTTGTACTCTGCCCTCCACATCCTCTCCATGGCATGCACACCACACACACACACACACACACACACACACACACACACACACTCACACACTCACACGCACAAACACACTATGCATACACAATAACGAATGTTTTAAATGAAGCATAACTGCTTAATAATGGAGAACAAAGACTATATATACCTCTGCCATTTTGCATTATATTTATTCAAACTAGTATTCTCAGCACTGATTATAAAATCAGACCAATGACCAACTCTAAAAATACTGAAGATGCTCTCTAAGTCCTGCAACATCAAATATTCAGCCACAATTTTATTCTCCACCTGTCTCATTAGTATATTGTTTGTTTCCATTTCTAAGAAATCATAAACTAAATTCTTTTGTTTTTAAATTTATTTCTTTTTGATGTATTTCCTGAAAGTGTTTAATTTGTATGCCTACTTTATATATCTGTATACTCAGGATCATGTAAACTTCTCAGGTAAAAAGGGGCTACAAGTGGGAAAAGCTTAAGAAGCCCTACATTAGAGGACTGATTAGTTCACTGCTTTAGAAATGTGGAAATATGGGAGGTAGGCAGAGACCTCCCTCATGGAGCAGAGGGAAGGTGACATTGCTATATCAAATGTTTAACAATACATACAAACTGGAAAATGAACTTTTACTCAGAGTGTTTGCTGGGGTGCTTGCCACCAAGCCTACCACCTAAGCTCAATCTCCAGGTCCTACATGGTGGAAGGAGAAGGCCAACTCTCACAGGTTGTCCTCTAGACTCCACATGTGCCCTAGGGCAGACATAAAACATACCCTACACACAAACACACACAGATAAATCCTATGTATGTAAGTATGTATACATGAATGGGTGGGTGGACAGATGGGTGGATGAATGAATGGATGGATAAGCAAACAAAATGACTTAAAAAAAAAAAAAGACTGAAAATAGAAATAGGCCTATAAAGTATAAGCCCTCCTTACCATCCTTTTGGGACCTGAAGCTCAAAATGGTAAAAGAGCCTTTACCTCTTCATTATTTTGCAGACATCTAGATTAGTGTTAAGACCACAATGGGGAGAAGCGAGCAAAGGACAAAAATTACATAAGACATGCACGAGCACATGAGCAGATCTCCATCAAAGCATTTGCAACATCTTTCACTTTCCCAACTCAATTATTTCTATTTTGACATCAGAAATCATCAAACTAGTCTGTCATTCCTTCCAGTTTCTATGATAATCTAAGCTACTTTCATAACCTCCTCATAAGTGAACACATCCCAGTCCTATGGACAATGGAAAGGAAAACCTGTTTGACTAGGAAGGCTAGGAGAGCGGAGACTTACTCCAGCTGTTCCACAGCGTCACATGTACAGACAAGCTCATCTATTTTTACGTTTAGCTTTAAGAATCACTAGTTTAGTCCGTGGTGGTGAAATGCATATGCCTTTGACCATAGCACTTGGGAGGCAGAGGCAAGTGGATCTCTGTGAGTTCAAGGTAAGGCTCGTCTATATTGTGAGTTCCAGAACAGTCAGAGCTACATAATAGAGTCCTTGTCTCAAATAAACAAACAAACAAAAGATCACTAGTATACTACAAGACCTAAAATGCAATGTAAAATTATATTCTCCTTCATTTATTCAAATTCAATGTACTTTTGGAATGTTTATCACCTGCATTGTTCACAAAATAGCTATTTTCTTTAAAGCAGACATTTTTTTTTTTAAAGGGGCTTAGTATAGCTCTGGCTGTCCTAGAACTCACTATGTAGACCACTCCTCTCTCTGCCTCCCAAGTACTAGGATTAAAAGTGTGCCCAGACACCATTTCTTCAAACTTGAAACATCAAACATAAAACAACTGCCTGAATTAAGTCATTATTCTATGTATTCCTTTAATACAATCCTAAACTCTGAAAACAGCTCTCAGGGTTCCACACGAATCAAGTTTCACAAATCATGAAATTAGAAATGAGCAGTAATTCATTTAAAGCAACATTCTAATTTTTAATATGATCCTTTAATTTTTAATAAGTTAATATCTCACATTGCAAGAAATCAACCAAAAAAGAGACCCCATGTTTTCCTATTTCAGCACCCTTTTCTATAGTTTGTTGTTTAGAAAATTTCACTCCCATAAAGTAGCTCTTGACTCCCTTCAAAGTGTATTTCTAGTACTTACAAGTATCTACATTTGTACTTTCATGAACACCTCTGGCATTGTTTTCTAGCATCTCAGTAAAGGGGATCTCAATAAAGGTAAGCAGTCTGGGTGTTTTTTCATGTGGTTTACATTTTGAGACAGGGAATGTGTAGGCCAGGCTGGTCAGGACCTCAGAATCATCAGGCTTCCTCATTCTAGTGCTGGGGTTATGAGCCCATCAACTAGGGAAGAGTTTTAAATAACAGTTTATATTGTCTTTTCTATCTCGTTAGGGTCAACTCATTGTTCCAAATAACTTAGCAATGGTCTTTACACTCGATTAAGAGATGAGTAGACAAATAACATCATTCTCAGCATCCATTCTTCAAATAGGAAGACAGAGACAGAGCTGAGGGAGCCATTCATCATATTGTACCACATACTATCTATCATTTCATATTCAAGGCTGGACTTACCATGAAAGTGAAGTGAAAATATTCTGGGGGGAATCTTGAGTTCAAGGGCAGATTCATTTACCAATAGTTGTAGCAGCCAGGCTACATAGTGAGACCCTGTCTCAAAAACTGAAAAAGAAGAAAAGAAGAGAAAAGAAAAGAAAAAAGACAAAAAGGAAAAGGCTTGGCCAGAAATGTAAATATAGTTCACCAATGTGACCAACGGGTCTTTGTCACGAATATCATTTGGCAGCAGGAGAAGAAGTCATAGAATGTCACAAGGACAACACTGTGAGACAGCACTGGGGATGTCACAGTTTTCACCTGTCAGCACTACACAATTCATTATCTATTTAAAACAGTTTACTTTTTATTTTTAATTATGTATTCAATGGCAGGGTGTGCACATGAGTTTGGTGCCCATGAAGACCAGAAGAGGGTACTGAATCCTCTTGGGGTTGGAGTTGCAGGCAACTGTGAACTGCAGGATACAGGTACCAGGAACCAAGCTCAAGGCCTCTGCTACTCTTAACTGCTGGAAGATCTCCCAGCCCAGCCATGTAATATATTTTAAAATGCACACAAATACATTTGAAAATTTCACATATCCTATGACACTACAGGACGAAGACCTAAAGCAAACAGTCTATTATTATAATAACAAAAGATGCATACTTTGACTCTTCTCATTACATCCAAAATTTTCTTCTCAATTCGCTTAAAACTTAAAGAGATTACTGTGTGATTTATTATAATTAACTCTTATAGGTGAAGAACTTGACTAGTGCCATGTCCATATCTTAGTTTAAACATATAAACAATGCCTAGCATATAATGAAAACTAAAGGTGAGGTACTGGACGTAACCAGCTATATTACACTCGTGGTCAGTCTCATTGTTACCTCTCTGCCTAAAACTGGTCTTGGTCATGTCGTTTCCATTACTGTGGGTAATTATGAATTTCTTTAAAAATGTAGCTTAAGGGGGCTGGAGAGATGGCTCAGTGGTTAAGAGCACTGACTGCTCTTCCAGAGGTCCTGAGTTCAATTCCCAGCAACCACATGGTGGCTCACAACCATCTGTAATGGTATCTGACACCCTCTTCTGGTGTGTCTGAAGAGAACAACAGTGTACTCATACATGAAATAAATCTTTTTAAAAAAATGTAGCCTAAGGGTTGAAGAGATGGCTCAGTGGTCAAGAGTACTGACTGTTCTTCCAGAGGACCCAGGTTCAATGTCCAGTACCCACATGGCAACTCATAACTTTTTATTTCCAAGTTGACACCCTCATACAATTCCCAGCATCCACATGGCAGCTCATAACTGTATCTCCAAGTTGATACCCCTCATACAGACAAACATACAGGCAAAACACCAATATGCATAAAAAATTAATTAATTAATTTAAAAATATGTAGCCTAAGCACAATTATTTTACTTTTTAAAATACTATTGGGGAGCTGGAGAGATGGCTCAGTGGTTAGGAGCTCTTCCAAAGGTCCTGAGATCAATTCTCAACAATCACATGGTGGCTCACAACCATCTGTAATGTGATTTGACGCCCTCTTCTGGTGTGTCTGAAGACAGCTACAGTGTACTCACATACATAAAATAGATAAATAAATCTTTAAAATACTATTGGTTTATTTCGTTTAAACCTGCTGAGGAGTTGTATTTGTAAGTACTGGAAAATGACCAAGTATATACATTTCCACAAAGAACTGTCAATTCCAAATGAATGATTTTACTGGTTAATGGCAGTGATAACAACATGCTATAAGCATAAGGAATAAAAAAAAAAAAAAAAAAAAAAAAAAAAAAGAAGAAGGATGAACTCTTAGGCAGACGCTAAAGTACTGACTAACTTACACTTTTAAAAGAAGCAAAATGGAATGGTGGCCACTGCACCAGCACTAGGACGAGAAGATCCCATGAAATGGCCGCTGCACTCCTGAGGCTGCTGAGCACTGCAAATGCAGCTAGTGTGGATTGTGCTGTACTGTACATGGGAACGAGCTAACCGTGAAGACACAAGACTCTTTGTATCTTACCTTTATGTAGAGAACACCTGGACTCTGCATTTGTGTAAGTGGACACTTAACAATTAGAGTAGGAGCTAGAAAGATGGCTCAGCAGTTAAGAGTGCTTGCAGAGGAGCTGGTTTTGTTCCCAGCACCCACATCACAGCTTAGAACCATCTAGAAGTCCAATCCCAGGGTATCTGACAGCTTCTGCAGGCACCATTTAAGATACAGTATGATTTTTAAAAAATGTATGTGTAAAATCTGAAATTTTACTTTTGAAACTCTGCAAAAAAAAAAAAAAAAAAAAAAAAAGAGGACTGTTCCATGGGAAGGGAGGAAGGGGAATAAAGCATGAGGACACGCCAGGGCCTTGCTTAGGGTCTAGCAGAATGAGCGCACTGCTATCCAGTGGGTCACTTAGGGTCTAGTAGAATGAGCGCGCTGCTCTCCAGTGGGTCACTTTACAGAGAATGACTCTGAAACCCTGGCTCTCACTCATACACCAAACTTCCTATAATCATCATAAATGTGATTCGATACCTTACACATTCAGAAAGTTAACAGCAAATTAACTTCCTTTTCCCACTAAAACCTAGTCAGTCATAGAAAATCTTAAGTACCTATTACATACTCATTAACCACAGGAGACTCCAAAACTACTATGGTTACCCAACAAGCCCAAGGCTATTACTGGAGAAAGGTATAAGGTGTGATTTTACATTAATGAGTGGGGCTTATGAGGGAACCCTTCCAAAGTGGCTTAGCTTCAGGGAAGAAACAGTTAATAAATAGAATGAATGAAACCATTAATCAATGTATTAAGATATATATTTATTTTTTAACTCCTTCCTTAAAATCCTAGCACATAGTGTTAACTGTAAATTTTACAATGAAAAAATTGTTTAGACTAATTCTTTTGTGTATGTACATTTAGGATTTTTTTTAACTTACTTATTTCATGTGTGTGCACCCTCTGCATGCCTAGTGTCTACCTACAGGAGCTCTATGATGACAGAACTGGAATTATAGATGGTTGTAAGCCACCATGTAGGGTCTGGCCCTCTGCTAGAACAGCTAACACTCTTAACCACTGAGCCATCTTTCCAGTCCCAGACTAATTCTTAAGTGTCCACAGACATAAATACACAGGGAGAAATCTGAGCTCGTAAGACAACCCCACATTATTGCTAATGCTCAAGGTTTTCAAATGACCCTTCTCAAGCTAGACATGGAGGGTCACACGTGGAGGTGGTGACTTCCAGGTTTGCCACACCATGAGTCTTAAAACAAAACAAAACCCACAAAACCAAGAAGGGTCCTCTCTCTTCCTTCTCTCCAAATCCTCAAAGAAGTTACCGCTGCTGTCCTACATCCACATGTCACTATTCAAATCTTCCCAGTGACATTTACCACACAAAGTGAACTTAACTCTAAATCTGCTTGATCCATGAAGTTCCAGAAAATAACTACCCATGCTTAACTACAGGGCTGTGAGTTCATTAGATCTGTCGTAAATCTCCTGTCCAAAAGCTAATGAACAGCATACTCACGGGAGAAAAGACCATTCCTCTCCATAATTCCTCAGACTAAAAAAAAAAAAAAAAAAAAAAAAAAAAGCATCCATTTCTAGAATTAGTCTACCAACACAAATCTGAGAGTTCAATTTAAAAAAAAAATCATTTTAATTCTAGAAACTACAACCAAACTAGCTCATAAAGTAAGTGTAGCTCTGGAGTACACTGCCGTCTTCCTTCCACGTTACAGTGCAGCGCATACAGGTGAGAAACCCATGGTGGCATGTGTCCATTGCCAACAGCAATGAGACAAAGAGGCAGGCAGGAGGATAAAGAGTTTAAGACAGGGGCTGGGTAACAATGGCTGGCTAACATGGACACAACCTGGGTTCAATTCCAAATACCTAAGACCAACCACATAAACCAGGTATCGAGGAGTATGACTTCAATCCCAGCACTCAGGAGGTAGAGCTGGAGGATCAAAAGTTCAAGGGTTACCCTCTATTACATGGTGAGTCGAAAGCCAGCGTGGGATACAAAAGACCCTACTTTAATTAAAAGGAGGGTAGGGTAGGAGTTCAGTGGTAGAAGTGCTTGCCTAAGTGGTTTTGAGCTCTAAACACCATCACCTCATCCCACCAGCCCTGGTAAAAGGCCCAGAATCAACTGTTGATGACAGAAAGCCAATTCTCTTCCCAGTAGATCATTTTAGCCACATATAGTGGCATGGCTAAGCGAACAAAATGCCTTAGGCATATGCCATCAGTTTCTTCTTCAGAATTAGGGAAACATCTGAATCATTTGTTCAAAGAGACTTTGTAAAAGCAACAAGAACAAATTAACTATTCATTTTAGAAATGTATTCATATCAAGACAATTTCTACATAACAACAAAATATGCAGTCTGCCAACTCACTCCCTAACTCTAGGTTTATAAAAAGGAGGAGGGAGGAAGAAGGGGTAGGAGAGGCAGAAGGAAGGAAGGAAGGAAGGAAGAAGGACAGACGGACGGACAAACCTGTACTATCCATTTCCACTTACTAAATTCATTTCTATGTGCATAGAGACAATTCTGAAGGCAGTGCTGTAGGAAAATGGTACTGCCAGCTTTAGAGAAGAAAAATTAAAACACAGCAATCATACTCCTTTCAATGGCTTTACTGGGCAACTACTCCTAAGCCCTCCCATTTTTGTCCCTCATTTTAAAAAAATGCCTTCACAGAATTAGTAATTCAATTCTACCACAAAGTACAGTTGTAGAAATGAATAGGGGATGTTTACAACAGTTTAAATTTGCTCCAGTCAAAGCTTATTTACATAATACAAATGCAAGTACCAATTATAGAATGGCCACAGCAGTGCTAACTGTGGCTTCAGGTCACAGTGTGAATTATAGAAAAAAAAAAAAAAAAAACAAAACTAGGAACAAAGGTTGAATTAAGCCAGACTAAAAGAATAATAACAAAGTTTTAAAAAGAAATTTTACCTGTCCCCCCCTTTCACTGTCTAGCATGCATGAGACCTGGAGATCAATCCTCAATTCCACCAAAAACAAAGAAAAAATCAGAGGGGGAAGAGCCTGGGAGCGAGTGCCAAATAACTTACCTTCTAAACAACAAATAACAGTCTATAAGTTTGCCTTTCAAGTAAAACTGGAGTCCCATTAAAGAGTATAACAGAAAAGAAGCGAGACCATCTAGAAAAAAAATCATATAACAGCTTTTCCATAATGCAACCAAAATGTTTTCACGGAGTCTTTTAAGCATAACTCCCTTTTGGTCACATTTCTAAAGTATGTGCTTTAAAGTTGAGATTTAACAAATTAATGTCTATTCCTTTACCAGGGATGTTAGTGGGGCTGAAGAGATGGGTCAGCTGTTATAGGTACAAACTGTTCTCATCAAAGTTCTCAACATCTACACATCCAGTGGCTCAAAACTGCCCATAAAAAATGTTAGGCCCACAGGATCTGATGCCCTCTTCTGAATGCCACAGGCACCCATAGTCACACATGCACACAGACACACACATACACACATAATTTAAATAAACAATTTCTAAAGAGGCATTAGTGTTAATGGCATTATTTTCCCCCAAGAATATAACTCTAATGAACACCATGACAAGTGAAGTACTGTAGGCATACTCAGCAAAGAGTTGAAAGCAAAGGCTTAAAAAGATTCTGCACACCCATGCTCATACAGCTTACTCACAATGGCCAATAGGGAGTAGCAACCCTAGTGCATACACACAATGAATGTAATTCTGCCTTAGAAAAGAAGTCAGTTCTGAAATACGCAAACAACATAAATGAATCTTAAAGACATCACACAAGGGAATTTACCCAGTTATAAGAAGTCAAACTCTACAAGCTAGAGTAGCAAAATTCATAGAGACAGAAAAGAGAATTGCTATTTGCCGTGGCTGGGGGATAGAAACAGGCATTTATCGTTTAAAGGATAGTTTTAGTTCTGCAGGATGAAAACTTATAGTCAGTGGTGATGGTTATACAACAACATAAAAATAACTAATACTACTAAACTCCACACTTAAGAATGGTAAAGATGAGGCTGGAGAGATGGTACTTACTGTCATTTCCTTAGTACCAAAGTTTAGTCCCCAGCACCCACATCAGGTAGCTCAGTCACCTTAACTCTGACTCCAGTGGCACTTATGTCCTCGTCTCCACAGGTATCTACCCATCACTTACACTTACACAGACACACATAAATAACTTTAAAGGTCTTTTTTTAAAAAGAAAAAATACTTTAAACAGATTTTATGCTGTATGTGTTTTGCCACAACTAAATTTCTTCCAACTTTGTAAAATACCAGCCAGTATGCTCCAGTTCACCAGAAACTGATGTTAGAAGCTCCCAATCACTGTGGACAATGATGCTATTTCACGTCCCTCCTTCTCCTCACCAGGTTTCCTCTGTGTCACTGTAAATACCCAGGAGATCTGATTCTCTTTCATCGTCCCTGCACTCTGGCTCTCGGAATTCCTGTCCTACACTAATACAATGGCCTCTGAAGGTCCCTCAGAGGCAAGCTTTTTCCACAGCTGTCACTACCCATAATCCTCCCCAAGTGAATTGCCTTCCCTTTTGTTCAGAAGGACAAACTAAATTCTCTAACACAACATGTAAGATGCTTACACGACCCCAGCTTGACTTGTTGGCCTAATTTCTACAACTAAATAACCCAAATACACCTCACCGCTCACTTGGAACACACCAAGTTTTCCAATGTTTGTTCTTTGTCCACACTGCATAGCTTCAAGACCATTCCTTCTCTTGCCAACTCATGCCTAACAAAATTCTAGTCATGCTGCAGATGGAGTTCAATCCCTCATCCATTACCACTGTGCCTCAGAATTGAGACCCACAAAGCCAGGACCAGATCACTGTTACACCATAACTTTCTACTGCTATTGGTATATCCGAAACAGTTCTAGTGGCCTGGCACATACTCATTCTGTTCAGACATGTTCTACAATACGGTTATGTAACTCGTACTTAAATTTACATAAAACTTAATTAGCTCCATTCTAGCCTATTTTTCCTACAAAACATCTATCTGCTTACAGAAAATAATATGCAGGCTAATGACATTTACAAAATTAAGAAACAAAGCTGGAAACAAGTTATTAGATACTTCCCGTCTCCCATAATAAAAACACAAACATGGGTACAGAACTGTTTAATAGAAATGGGAACTGCAGCGGTCTGCGCCTGCTGCACAGTACTATCTTTTATACCTTCCAACCCACTACACCATTATCTACACTAAATCTTCCCCCAAACTACAGACGAGATGCTTACTGAGCACATACTGTGTGCCCAGCAACCAGCACTGTGTATAGAGTGGGTGTCGCTTTTCCCACTCTACACCAAGAAAGCTAGAGCTCAAAATCAAGGATCCAAACCATGGCCACAGAGGGGGTAAAAAAGAGCAAGACATACTCACAGTCATAAAAATACCTGATACCACAGTGATTACAGTCATGGTCCCTACACTTAGAGGCAAAGGAAGCCGGGCACAGTGGTACACAACTTTAATCCCAGCATTCAGGTAGAGGCAGGCAGAATGTGCTCACAAACACAGTCAAAATGAATAAAAATGTCATTTTTAAATGTTTAAGATTTGTATGAATGTTTTGCCTGGACAACGGTATGTGCATGCCTAGTACCTGTGGAGGCCTCTGATCTCCTAGAATTGGATTTAAAGATATATATGAGTGCTGAGGAACCAAAACCAAAACTCTGCCAGAGTCATAAACACACGTAGTCCTAGGACCTTCCCAGCCCCACTCAAAGGCTACACGTATTTTACATGTTTTGTTTTTCCAATTTAAAAAATGTGTGTGTGTGTGTGTGTGTGTGTGTAATCTAAAAATCAATTTATTCTAGAGGAACTAAAATAAACAATGTGAATTTTTAAAAAGATAAACAAAAATACAAGCTCTCTTCATTTATTAGTGATTACCAATAATACGGCAATTCTATGACATTTAAAACATTAAAAATTTTCTATTTGGAGATGGGCATGGTGACACACACCTGTGAACCTAGCACTGGGGAGTCCAGGGCAAAAGAATCATTAAGTTTAAGATCAGTCTGAGATAAACAGCAAGACTCTCAAAAAAGCTAAAAGCAAAAATGTAAACTTGCTTTCTAAAAGTTATGAAGATATGAGAAATAAGTATTCATGACTACCAGTGAACGTGCGTGCCAGGATTAAAGTTGTGTGCCGCTTTCTACAGACAACTTGGCACTATCTATTGACAGCTGCTGACATGTGAACCCCTTTGTCCTAGCAATTCTGTTTCTGTGAGAAGACATAAACTAGAATGAACAGATATATGTCTGTAAGGCTTCACCACAGCAGTGTCTTTAAGTAGCAGAAAGGAAGAAGGGAGCAACAGGGAGCAACAAAGGAGAGAGAAAGATAATATAAATATTCAAATAAGATAATTAGTAGCCTAAGGAAAAATCTAAGTCCATGTAAATGAAATATCATGTAGCCATTAAATTAGTTATGCTACATAGTTAATAGTATATAAACCCACCTTCCCAAAATGTTTTATAATCTGTTGGTTCCAAGTACATACGTCACATATGGTTTGCATACAGGTATGTAGGAATACATATGCAAGCACCCTCTACCAACTTTCAAGTTTGGAAATAGAAACAACAAATGATGCTAAATAATGTCAGTCAGAGATAATGCCATTTATTTCTAAGTGTTAGTGTCTGTGTTCTATCCAAATCTTGAATTTTAGTGGAGTGATGGAAACCTAGCATCTTTTGTGAGGCCTTATCTTAAGAGATTATAATGTAGAAAACTACCTATACAAATAAGTCTACTGGAAAAATCAAAGTTACATAAGGCTCTGCCAAAACCATAGCTCACAACAGATAGACTTTTCACATAACTATTTCAACTCTTCTTAGACTAAGGCGTATACTAGAGTTTGGGCTCTAGAGTCAGATCCTCATTAGTTTACATTCCAACGCTGAGCAAGCCATCTAGCCTCTCTGAACCTTAGACTCCTTATCCATAAAATATGGTAAGCAGAGTCTGCCTCTTACAGTGCAGAGCACAGGCATGAAGCTTAGGACAGCACTACGTTAACTGTCCACATAGCAATGAAGAATCAAAATCATGCAGCTGCTACTTTAGTGAACTTGCCCCTGGCCATTTCAACAGGCATCAAGCTGAGAGGAAGAACACACCATTCTTCTTCCGAGTTCCCGAATCATTCCCACAGAGAGATGATTACTTTTATTTGGACTCATGGAGAAAATATCTCCGTTTAAGAGTGTGTGTCCTAGGGAGCTAACAGGTAGTGTTAAGCTTTACACTGCCCCAACACTTTGGGCAAAGCCACCAAATCATACTTTATCATGGTCAGGGCAAAGAACTGTGGTATTTCACAGAATTCACAGGAGAGGATGCTATGCATACAACAGGAGACATGAGTTAGCAGTTGTTTGGGGGACTTTGGGTGAAAGCTCTTAAGATGATGATGTGAATTTAAAAGCATGGGAAAAAAAATCAACATTTTTACACTCACTACCCAAATGAATCATGAGCAACAAACTTAAAATATTTGTTTACCTTTTTTTAAAAAAAAAATAATAAAAATAAAGATACTTTCCTCACAAAAATCAAAGTGGGAATGCATTGTATGAAGAAAAATAATCCCCAAAAAGAAAAAGATAACTAAATTTATGTGGAGACGTAACTAAAAACAAAAATGGCTGACATAAAACCAAAGATAATTGTATGTAAATCAAAACATTCTTGTGCCAGTATTTAAGAGAAATAGCAAACTGGGGGAGAAAAAAGTCTAACATAAGGGAGAACCTAAAAACTTCTCAGATCAGTAAGGTGTACAGCTTTAATTTTTCACATCTGACTTGACAGACACTTCTGATTTCACACAAAGGTACTCAGTAGGCTCATGGTCTGTCACTGCTCTGTTGAAAGAAAAACAGGCTTCTTGGCTCTCATCTGCTTTGACAAAGTAGCTAATTGGTGTCCTGGAAACAGATCATGTCATGTTTTTAAAGATGTGCCAGGATGTACAGTATTATGTATTAGTATGAGATACTATTTAAAACTCGCTATTGAAAATTAATAAAATTGCTGGGTGGTAGTGGTGCATGCCTTTGATCTCAGCAGTGAGGAGGCAGAGGCAGGTGAATCTCTGTAAGTCAGAAGCCAGCCTGGTCTATATAGTGAGTTGCAGGCCAGGAAGGGCTATTTAATAAGACCTTGTCTCAAAATAAATTAGCAAATAAGTAAAGTAAATTTTTCAAACTGCCAAGTATAAGAATGCATGCTCTAACCACAGCCCCTAGGAGACAGGGGTGCTCAGATCTCTGAGTTTAAGGCCAACATGGGCTACACCGTCAGTTTCAGGTCAGTTAAGACTATTCTGTGAGTCACTGACTCATAACAAAGGACCAAACATGCCTGGTTACAAAGCTCCACTTGTTATTTTGGGGCTGGAGAGACTGGCTCAAGGATTAAGAGCACTCACTGCTCTTGCGGAGGCCCAGGGTTCAGTCCCCTGCACCTATATGGTGGCTTACAATCACCCATAACTTCAGTTCCAATAAATCTGATGCCTTCTTCTGAGTGGCCACTAGGCATTTATACATATGTGGAGTGCATATATGTATGCAGTCAAAACACTTGTGCACACAAAATAAAATCTTTAAAAATGTTCAAATAAAATAAAAAATAATAAAATTTGGGCAAGGAGGTTCAGCAGGTAAAAGTGACTGCCACCAAACCTGACAACCTGAGTTTACTACAGTGTACCTAGGAAAGAAAACTGACTCCCTCAAGTTGTCTTGACCTTGTTAGATAATAGACTTGTTAGATGGACAGACAGAAGATTAAATAAAAAATAAAAATAATTATTAAGAATTAGGGCTAGTCATGTCATTCAACATGTTGAGATGTTTACCACTAAACCTTAATCCCTGGGGCCCATATGGTAGAGAAACAGCCTCCAATAAATTATCCTCTGACCTACACACACACACACACACACACACACACACACACACACACACTGTGGAACACATATGCACTCACACATCACACACAAAAAAAAGGGCATGAACTTAAAAAGTAGTAACTGACAGACAACTTGTTTAGGTGAGATCTCAAACTGTATCTCTATCCTGATTAACTGGCATATAGATGGCAGGCAGGAGGCTCTCCCATCTGCCTATAGAGTCAGTCAATCACTAAGATTACAGATACCTAGAAGTATATACTGAACTATAAAATGTGTTCCAGGAATCTGACCTCAAAAGGTATCTGCACAGCACGCACTTTTACCAGCTGAGGTATCTTCCTGGCCCTGCGGCCACACTTATCTAGTACCGTAAAGAACAGATCCACATTCATGATAAAACTTTAAATATACATGCCAAGCTCTCAGAATTTTTCTTCTTTCTGCAGTCAGGTACTAATGTTTCCCTGGCAAGATTATCTAGACAAAGATTCAGGTTCCTCTGAAAGCTGAGGCTATAAACAATGATGAACAGGGTGTTCTGCCTTAGAAAATTAAATACAGTATTTACTGCACTATATGAGAAAAAAGTCTTAAAGTTCAATAATAATAACAGTTAAAGTTACCTATTTAAACTAATCCTCAACAGTATGAATTATTCTTTGTACATTTCTTGTCTAAGAACCTAAGTTCTATATTCTCCTCTGGCCACCTCTTTACGACTAAAACAAAACGTGAGTTACAAAAGTGTGATGGCGCACTTGCAAAAAGAGAATCATGTGCCTAGAAGTAGATTTCAGAGGCTATGTCTCTTTGAAACATTTTTTTTTCCTATTACAAGATAAAATCCTGATACACCATGGCAGCTGCAGTAGTAAAATAGATGAATGGAACTATCTTTTTGTATTTATTTCTAACCCAAAAATAAAGCTTTACTTTGTGTCTGTCGTAAGTCTACTGTGTTTGTCTATTCCAGATTGATCATGACTATAAAGCAGAGCCCTGACATCTAACAGTACTCCATGTGAACACACTGCACCAAGCCCTCAAACAGAACCTCTTAGCCATGAGCAAACATACAGTCAAGAGCTACAAACAAAATTAGAAAACAAGTGAACACCTTGAACACCGACCTGCTACAGAACTTAGCAAAGTGTTCTTTACTCCTAAGCATACCTTGGTATCCTCATGAACACAGAACTCTTAAGAAACTGAATCCTTCAAAAGACAGGTGAATGACACAGATTCTCCAGAGGATCAAGGGGCAGTGTTATCCTGTGTCTCACAATCTGATATAGTCAGTTTTATACAGAAAATCAGTAAGTGTTTTTTTCACTATTAAAACCTGAGTCATTGACAAAACAATTTCACAACTGGGTGTGGCGGCTCATACCTAAAACCAATTCAGTACTCTTAAAGCTGAAGAGGACTACGTGGAGTTCCAGGGCAGAGGAGGCTATATAAATGAGCCCCAGGCACGCTACAAAGTGAAAGCTTGCCTCAAAACCATTAAACTAAATCAAATAAGCAATTTCACAGAACAAATTAATAGAACAGTAACAAAGTAACAAAGAGCAGAAACTTTTGCTCTGGCCAGGCCAAGTCACACAGCTAATGTGAAAGGAACACAGCATAACTGAGAACAGTGTCTCCTTCCACTATATAACCTGGCCCATTACTGGGGTGGAGAATAGAATCAAAAGCAGAGTAGTAGGAGGAAACCAGTAGTGAAGAAACTGGCAAAGATGATCCCTCCCCAAATTAGCATGTATTAGCATGTATTCTAATTTTTCAGAGTCTGCTCCAGTCACAGCCTACTCTTCAGAATACTCACAGGAATGAATTAGGACAATCCTCACATACAGGCCTACATAAAGGAAAAGTTGAGTTGAAAGTGAATTAATTATCCATGTCTTTTCCCAAGCATTCTACCCAATGTTCTTTATCCCGGTCCATATAACTCCACTCTTGCATCAACCCAGTTATACAACCCCAAAGCCATGTTAGACCAAAGGCTAGGGGAGCAAGGGAAGCTATCTCCACCTCTATTTTTCTCCTTTACCCCACCCCCAACACTTCTAAAATGAACCTTAAAAACTTCAAAAACTTTTAAGGTTCACTGCTAAAATGAACCTTAAAAACTGGTTTTCCAACTTCTAGTACATAAGTTAAGCATGAACTAATTAAATGTTTGTAAGACAACTTTGAAGATGTGAACAAGCGTGTGAACGTTAATTATTGGCTCCCATCCACAACGGTCACTGTATATGAGAAAAAAAACCACTGGCAAGTTCTTGCTACTTTCCAGGCACAAACATGAAAGCCTAGCATGTTTTTAAGAATTCCAGGAAAACTTTTAAGAGCAGACCACAAAGATTTCTTATAACAAGAACAAGTTGGAATTTTAAGCTGACTACTTTGGATATAATTATATCAGGGTTAAAAAAAATGTGGCTTACAGCATATACAATAAAACTAGAGTATATCAAAAATCCTAGATAAAACTCATAGTTTATTTACTCAGGAGATGAAAACCAAATCTTTGAATGGGGGTGGGGGAGGGGGGATATCTACCTTATATACTATAATCAAGAGGATTACAAACTAAGTAATGAACACATAGAGACAAACAAGTCCTTCCCTTTCCTGACCTGTTTAAAAAACACCGGGAAATGTCCTTGAAAGATCACTCCAGACTGACCTATGCTCTAAGCATGTATGCAGAGCCATTGTGGAAGGAAGGCCTAGACAAGTTTTGGCCATTCCTTCCTATCCACTGACCCATGCATTCCTTCAATCCCCAGAAAGAGAAAGTACCTTAGCCAGGCCCAAAGCTTCATGTGACCAAATAAACATTTACACTCATGTGACCAAATAAACATTTACACTATTTCTCAACTCTTGTGGCTACAGTGTTTTCCTAAATCCCTCAAAGAGGAGAATTTCTCTGTATTCAGAGTCTGAATGTTTTGTTGAGGGAACCTAAGGAGAATTTTTAAAATCTTCAGTTTGTCAGAAGTAACAAATCACTTCCATGCAGGCACTTCAGAAAACCACCAACTTTAGACAAGACTGAATGGTTAGGCCAAGGAGATGTGCTTATAAATACTTAACAACCGAGTCATTCTGAGGTTTTCTAAGTGATCCATAGGTAATAGAAAGAAAATGTCAGATTTACAAAAAGTCTCTCAAATGTCCACTACCTTTTGCACAGCCATCAGCTGGAACAAAGAATACTTCTAAAAACCAAAGTTAAGATTGATATATTTCAGATTCTAAAACAACCCAATAACTCATCTCAAAGTTTCCATTATTTTTACAATATAAAACAGTACATAAGTTCTACAGTCTTCTTACAATTCAAAATTCTCTCAAGTGTGGAGTTCTGTAAAATAAAAAGTAAGTTATATACTTTCTTACTCCAAGATGGAAGAACTAGGGCACATTTACCATGCTTAACAACACCAAACTCCAATGGTATAACTAGCTCAGTGTCTAACACCCAGGACGCTAACCTGGGCTCCAGAGGCTCAGGCAGCTCTACTTCTTAGATTCTGTCATCGAAAACACAGTTTGTCTCAGAAGCTCAGACCAGCTCCCCTCCGTGTCTGTAACTGACTTATCGGTCTTCATTGTAGCTAAGGCTGCATCTTCACCAATGACCTCTCCAGGCCTCTTCCCCAACTCTTGATTCTGCTATATGGTGCATGACCTTCTAAACACTGCAGCTTCCATGCTGCTAAAATCAGTTCTACTTGGGAAACTCTTACACATTACCAAGCTTGAGAGCAGGCTTGGCCACTCTGGACCACAGCTTCTTAATACTTCAGAGATGATTTCACCTCTTCTAGTTTGTATCAAATTGACAAACTAAAAACAAAACAAAAAACAAACAAACAAACAAAACAACTAACCAGCACACATGGTCTTTTCTCTCTCAAAATGTCTGACTGTGCTGTACTCATCTTGCTTACTGAGACTAGCAACTGTAATCATGGATCTAGAAACTACATATATGGAAACCACCTGCTGAATAAATAAAGCTTACAAAACACACGGAATCTGAATGCTGAAAAGTACACCACCAATGATAAACCAAAGACCTAGATAAGCAGATGTGGCATGTTCTTGGTTCAATGTTATTACAAAGATGGCAGTTACCTCCTAAGTATTTAGACTCAATCCAATGTCAATCCAGAAATATAATGTATAATAGCTGCTGAGTAGAGCCATATAGATAGATCAAGGCAGAGCCCTTGTCTACCATGCAAAAGGCCCTAGGGTAGATCCCATTGCTTCAAAAATCAAAACTGTAGATCTGGGAGCATATAGCTCAGTGGTATGTGGAGAGCCTCCCTAAGTGTTCTGGTCTGAAGTTTGGTCTTTAGCACTCTTTCATTTAAAAAAGTAAAGTAATATAGCTCAGGTGGTAGAATACAGGTCAGCCCTGGTTCAATCTTCAGCATCACACAAAGCCAATATAGTGGCACACAGCTGTATTCCCAGCACTCAGGAGGCAGACGCAGGAGGACCAGAAGCTCAAAGCCATCCTCAGCTACAGAGTTCCAGACCAAACTGGTACATACAAATCAACTCAATTTTTAGAATGGGTAGTTTTGAACAGATATATCAACAAAGAATGGATAAAAATCACATAAAAAGATAGCATTATTAAGCATACAAAAAAGTTACGTATACACACACACACACACACACACACACACACACACACACCTTGAGACAGGTCTCATATAGTCCAGGCTAGCTTTGAACTCCCTATGTAGAAAGAGATGACCTCAGATTTGTGATCTTCTTGCTTCCACCCCCATCCCAGTCCAAGTACAGGGATTATAGGCATTCGCCATATTCCAAGTTATCTGTTACTAGGGATCAAACCTAGATTTTTGTACATCCTAGACACACAACAACTGACCTACATTCCTAGCCCTAAATGATCTTAAAAAGGATCATCAACAACAAAACAAACAAGCAAACAAACAAAACTCATGAAAACAGAAAACAGATCAATGGATTCTGAAAATCAAGGAGTGAAAAACCAAATTAACTACAAAAGGAATCAGAAGAATGACGGTACTATTCTAATTCAAGAGGTGATTAGATGAATATACACATTTGTCAAAATTTAGAAGACATTATACACTAAAGTCAGTGAATGTGAAAAAAAGTAAAGGATGTATTTTTTTTTTTTAAGAATGAAACTCATGGGAGACTAAAGACATAGTAACAATATACTGAGTGAAGCTTGATTTTCCCTAGCTCGAATCTGTGTGTGGTGTGCGCGTCTATACACAGACCCTCATGCTGGTGCAAAGTATGTATGGAGGGCAGGTGGATGTAGGCAGTCTTCCTATTATCACTCTCCAACTTACTCTTGAGGTGGAGTCACCTGGTGAACCTGGAACTCTCAGACTGGCTAGACTAGCTGGCTAGGAAGCCTTGGGGATCCTCCACCTGCCAGCCTTCGGATTACAGACACGTAGTGTCACTCAAGCTTACCACATCAAACACTTTACCAAGGAGCCACTACCCAGTCCCTCAATATTTTTTTTTTCAAATGAATGCTAGTTGAAATAAAATATATGTTGAAAAGATATAGTATTGTTTAAAGCAGACGTGGATAACTGGATTTTGTTAGGTATTATCAAGGCCAAACCAACTAACCACTCTAAGCTGCAACTAGAGCTCCGAAGCACACAGAGACAAGATGGGTGTGGTTGCATCTCATGAAAACCTTATTTGTGAAAACAGGCAGCAGGCCAGGTAAGAGGACACCACGGTGCCAAAAATTAAAGTACCCTAGGAGCTGCCTATGGTAAAGTGGGCAGGAGGTGAGCATTGAAGAGAGTGGCCAAAAAAGGTGGCAGGCCTATCTACCTTGAAAATGGTAGTAATGTTCTGTTTGATTCTGCTGATTTACAGGCAAGCGTACTTTGTCATAAACTCACTAAACTCTGTCCTTAAAATGGGTGTGCTTTATCACATCTATAATAACCTCGACAAACTTAATTAAAATGCACTTGAAATTTTCATATAACAATATCAATGATATGGAAAAGTCTGACCTTTGTGCCGTAGTAATCAATAATTATAGTAATCGATCAATAATAATAGCATAAAGCCCTACTAGCTAGTTACATAGCCACTGCCAAGTAACTTTAGAAACCTTTTCTTATCCTAGAAGTGGGTTAATAATTTCATTCTCAAGATTTCTTGTTTGCTTGTTTTCTCCCTGAGGGGAATGTTGAGAAATAATGAATGAAGGTAAAATAAAAAGCACCTAGCACCGAAAACTAAGTAAACAAACCTTAAATTTTAAGTGTGAAAATGAGGGTAAACAACAGCGGCTATACTGACTTCCTTTGTAGTCTGATTGGAACATTCTGACATTCTTCGTTCACTGCTTATCATGGTCTCACCTGACATCAAGCCCTGGCAGCCCAGGTCAGTTGCTGAATGGACAGTAATTTGCATCTAACAGCAAGCATGCTGAACCAAAAGCTAGTCTAACCAATATTCCCTGATAAATATTTGGTAAAAGAAAATGTGAGAAGAACCAGATAGAACCAGGTCAGCTTTCCCAGGCAAGGAGGAGGGTAGACATCTTATTATATTTTAACTGCTTCCCTGGGGGAATAAGAGAGAAGCTAGTGGCAAGTTTCCCCTCTGGGGCTGGGATTACATTTTATCCATACCAGGAGCCAAGCATTGGGACTGCAGCACCACATGGCATGGTACTTTGTGGCGTGTGTTTCTCACAACAGTAGCATTTAGCTGACAGGATAATACTGGGGGGATGGGAGCTGTAATAAGCAAGGATACTAAGTCTGAGAAACATAAAGTGGCTTGCTTAAGATCAGACTGCCGATAAGTGGCAGTGTGTGGATATGGCTGTATACCATGTGCTCTTAGTAGAGACCAACATGAGAGAACCATCCTAGGGTTCTGCAAAACTCAATCTTTAACGTTAAGGGTGTTGGCATCTCAGGTTAAAAAGACCAAAAGTGTGCCACAGTATTAGTTCTTAACCTTTCAAGAAAAAGTCATTATTTTGGGTGGTGAAGACTAACTCTATGATCAACAGTAGGCTTGCGATCAGAAAATAAAAATTCTTACAAGAAGCCTACACCGTGGCATAAAGAGTAAACACCTCACCCCTTTCCCCTTTCTTTCACTCACTATCCACACCACACAAGCATACCAAGATACAGTTCTGAAGGGAAAAAAAAGCACCCCATTACCCAACACTGAATTCAGACAAGCACAGTATTTCAGTACTGGATCTGCAGGTTCAACCTCTCAGCAAAGACTGATAAAATGGGTTTGATCTACTTGGAATGGCCCTATCAATACAAAGGTGGGCTAGAAAACTGTAAATCTGAGGACATGTACATGAAATAAACTTCTTCCTACCAACAGCTTCCTTCTCTCTTCCTCAAATCAGTAAGCTAGGCAGGCCACACAACACAGGGACAATCACTTCCATGTAGATATTCGTCCTTATCAGTAGTAAGTATAGCTCAGGACTAACTTTAAGGGAACCAAACATTAAAGAGCTCGCCCAGGCGACTTGGTCAGGGATGTTTATACCTACAATCTTTAAATTTGATCAGGTAAACAGTTCTAAAACTTATCTACTCTGTCTGGCACTTTAAACATTCTGAACTAAGTTGGTACAACTGGCTTTAACCACTGCTCCTTTCTGTAAATAGTGGCACTTGAAAAGCAAGTGCTTAAGTCTCTAAACTATGTATTCTGCTAACACTCCATCTAGTTCTATCTTGAGCAAACCTGAGAAATGTCATAAAGCCACCCGAATTATTTTCAAGACCAAAATAAAACAAAGAAAAAGTTAAACTGACTATAACTTAGACACTATGGTGGTCTGAATGAGAATGCCCCCATAGGGTCATAGATTTGAATGCTTGCTTATCAGGCAGTGGCACTATTTGAAAGGTTAGGGGGTGTGGCCTTATTATGCAATGGGGCTATATGGAGGGTCTGGGGTGTGGCTTTGTTGTAGAAAGGTATGTTCTTATTGGAGGAATTATGTCACTAGGGGTAGGCTCTGAGGTTTCAGAAGCACAAGCCAGACCTAGAAGCCAGCTCGCTGTCTCTGTCTCTGTGTCTCTGTCTCTCCCTCCCTCCATCCCTCTCCCTCTCTCCTGAGGATCCAGATGTAGAACTTTCAGCTATCATCTCTCTAGCACCATTTTTGCCTACATGTTGCCATGGTCGCTTCCAGGATGACAATGGACTCAATCGCTCAAACTGTAAGCAAGCCCCAACTAAACACTTTCTTTTATAAGGGTTGTTATGGTCATGGTGTCTGTTCACAGTAACAGAACACTAAGACAGACACACTCTTGCTAGTACTGAAAACAATCTCTCTCCTGTCATTTCTCACACTATACAGCTGTACAGATTTCATTCTTACCAAGCCACCTGGAATCCCACTCAAATGAAGGCTGACATGATGAAATGGTACTGTTTCTCTCACCCTTCTTGTTCAGATGGCATCTTTTACATCTATTTGTGTCTTTGAGGTGGAAGTTAAGTGTCACAGTGAGAATGTAGAGGTCAGAGGACAACTTTCAGGAGTTGGTTCTCTCTCTCTTTCTATTATGTGGGGGTGTGGGACCTGAACTTGGGTCATCAGGCTTGGGGCAAGTTTACCATCAGGTCTTTACCCAATGAATCATCTTCTGTCCAGAAGCATCACATTAAAATCACTTTTTAAAAGCCATGTAAAACCCTATCAAAATTATCTTTTTAGCCACCAGGAAGCAGAATATTGAACACTGTACTAAGTCTCTTAGACTATTTCATGCATTCCTAAGAACATGTAATATTACTACCCCTTACAGGGAAAGAAACAAGCTCCAGAGTTAAAGCTCAAGGCTTTAAAACCGTCAAAGGAAAGGTGAGGACCTGAACTCAAACTGACATAACTCCCAGCAGTGAATTTCTTCTAAACTACGCTCCCTCCCAGCTTCACAATAAAGGAATGGAAGGAGCCATGAACGAATATGTTCAGCAGTTTAAGAGTCTCAGCAAGGGAGAGTGTGAGGGATGGATTTCAAAACTGCAACCTTTTTTTTTTTTTTTTTTGGAAATCCACAGTGTACTCTTTAAACTCCAGTTATTTTCTAGAACAAATCAGCAAATTAAAGAGTTTTTAAAGATGAGGAAAGTTTTTAAAGTGATACACACATGTTATCTAGCCCTAAGAAAACCAAGGGAAGGAAGCCTTGAGCTCAAAGCTAGCATACACTATAAGGCAAACACACACACACACACACACACACACACACACACACACAGGGGGGGGGGAGGATGATAAACTCTTAATGCCAGTATGCAGGAGGCAGGTAGATCTCTGTAAGTTTAAGACCAACCTGAGCTACATAATAAGACCCTATCTCAAGAGAGAAGACTTAACAAAGTCTCCTAAACTAAGTTTCACCACAGATGTGCAAACTAATTATCATTTTGTACAAGGCCCCAGAATTAATGGGTCTCTCCTGTGTACACTATCAGTAGCCAGTGAAAATCACTTCACCCAAATCAAACAAAAGCTAAACACCAACCATGTGCACTTTTCTAGAAAAAAAAAAAACAAACAAAAAACAGAGCATAGCAAAATACCTCCCATCACAGTCCTTAAGTTGTAAAAAGACTAGAAAAGACCATTTATATTACATATAGTTCCCATTTAGTGAAGCAAATACATTTTAAGGAACCCTAGAACAAAAGTATGAGTAGCATGTTATCACAGTCCAGAGAAGGAAAGCAACTGGTGTCCCGGTCACCCGATTTTGCAGGCAGAATTTGTTTATATTATATAACTAACCAATAACTTCCAACTTCTGTCCGCCTCCTTTATTCACCACACCCACCCCGGAAAGGAAAATTAAGCACAAAGATTGTGAGTCCCGAATCCCTGTGCCTTCAGAATATTTTTCCTTGGTTTCATCAGGTAAACGACGCTGGGTTTCATATAAAGAAAAGCCAAAAACAAAACCCAAAACCCAAACACTACTTCTCCATGTTATTCACATAGAAAACAAAGCAAAATGTCATTTGCAGTAGCCGTCAAAGAAAACTTTAAGTTTAACAGAAGTCAAAGAAATACAACTGAAATTAACATGAAGTGACGGGACCATTGTGTTTCAGTATGAATGACACTTAAGCCTGTTCCTCTCCGGAACTAAAACTGAATTACCATCATAGAGCAAGTCCAGTCAACGAAAATACAGTGGAATGACTCCACCAAAAACTTGAGAAGGCAAGTGTTTAAAGCAGTTAGTAAGTCCCCAAGAGATGAAGGTTTACAAAGTGACAATGGTTTATCTCAGTCATCTCGACTGATAGGAACTTCTTTACAGACAATGAATGCCCTTTCAAGAACTGGAGCACTTCTCCTGACCCGGGCAATCCAAAGGTTTAGGGGGGGAAAAATGAGTAAATGACTACTGGAAATCATGAGGGTAATAACAAAAAACCCAATCAAACAAACAAGCAAACAAAAAGGCACATCACTTTGTAAATCTGCCCCAGGCAATGGACTCTCAAAATAACTTCGTTATGAAGTGGAAAAGCAAAGACTGAAACACTAAAAGATTGCTCAATCCGGTTTCATTGTGAACTCCTGAGTTCTCAGTAGGGTCTAGACATTTAAATTGACCCAATATTTCAGCCGAAAGACAGACACTTTCGTAGCGAGAAATAAACTTGAGGGTGCGTCTCGCACCCTCGGTTAAGTGTCAGCGAGCCTATTTAGGAAAAGCAGAGATTCGCTAGTTCTCAAAGTGCTTGCACTACGGCTCAGTGGCAGAGGAGCAGAATGAGCCACAGTTCCCCGAGTCCCGACCGCGCCCCCCGGAGGTGGGGGAGAGCGCAGAAAAGCCCCCAAAGGTGGCCGGGGCTCGCTGTGTTTACCCTGCTCGACTGCCCCGGGGAGCTGCTCGTTCCCGCGGCCGCACACTGTTGGAGCGGCGCGCCCCACCGAGCAGCAGTCTCTCAGAGGAGAGCCGCAGCAGGCGCCACAGAAGCTGGCAGAAGGGGAACGTGGGTCCGAGGAGGCCGGGATCGGCGGCCGCGCCACCCACCCCTGGCTGCCGACGCTAAGAAGGGTCCGCCACCCGCGTCGCGCCCGCGCGCCCCCGCGTCCCGCAGCTCGCGCGCGCGGCCGAGAGCAGCCGAGGGGGAGGGGCGGCTGCGCGCGCGCCCCCTCCCCAGACGCCCAAACTTCCCTCAACTCCTTCAACTAAGTTGCGCTCTCACCGTGCGGCTCCCCGGGCTCCCCCGCGGGCCGAGCCGGAGCAGCTCTGCGCCTTGGCCGCGGAGAAGGACAATAGGCGGCCGCTCCCTCGGCGGCGGCGGTGACGGCTGGAGCAAGGAGCAAGCACGGCGGTCTCGACCGAGCCCAAGCGCTTAGCAGCAGCAGCTCCAGCTCCGCGACCGCCCTGCATACAGCCCTGCCCACCCGCGCATGCGCCGCCTGCGGCCCGGGAGTGGACGGAGCAACAAGACAAGTTTAAAAGTTTCTATTGGACAACTACACTGCCCATCACATTCTGTTAAGCCAATAGGAAAGCTTCTTGGCAGTTGGCTCTGGTTGCTAAGGAACGATGAGGTTGACCGCCACTGCTGCCAGGCGGCAAAGTGATCAAAGTCGGGTGGCTGGCAGCAGCTGCTGGGGAAATGCCCACCCACCTTCTCCTATCCGCCCCATCTCCGGAAGCCACCCTTCCTCTGTGCGCCTGATGCTTACCTAAGTCGGAGCACTTACCACATGTTGACTCTAAGACTCAACGGAGTCTTCTTAGAGTGACACAAAGTACTCAAGTGTGTTGGATGGGTGAATGATCCGTAGACGGGATGAAGATTGTCGCACTGTATCTTGTGACTTTGAGCTATTCGATCACCACAAAATCATTGCCTTTGAGTTGTCATGGACTCCAGAAATCATCTAGTGGCTTCGGAGAAACAAAGTATGGACATGTGCCAATGGTGACCCGAGAGATTACATTAATTGGTACAAGAAGAAACTTCTTTTTGATAGCTACATATTGTAATGTATTATTAAGGGAAAACATGTCTATCACGCCAAACTATTTTGACATGTTATTTCTTATGTCAATAGAAAGTTGAAAAAGGGCCGCGGTTATGAAATGTGAGGTTTTCTGTGCAGCTCAATATTAATTTATAGTGGTTGAAGTGAGAAAGGTGTTTTCCTAGGAGAAGGGTATTGACTGGGAAGGAACAGATTGGAATCCCTGCAGTACTGGCTTTGCATTTTTATTTAGGTGATAAAAACATATGAATATGAAAATATCATGTGACTGCACCCCTAAGATAAATGCCCCAATGGGGGACAGGGCTTAAAAGGACCTATTGACAACTGATTGCTCCTAGGAGGGAAAGTCAGTTTCCTTTAAGTATTGGACCCCCTCTGGTCAACCATGCCCTAGTAGATGACCCAGCACCCACACCTGTATGGACAGTATAGTTGAACACAGTAAATTATAAGTTTTTTAAAGAACAAAAGGAGAATAAGAAGTTGAGAGGGGTGGATGAATGTGACCAAAATATATTATATGAATGCATAAAGTGTTCAAAGAATTATATGAAAAGATTAATTTCATATAATTTCAAAGTCATATTTTTTAAAACAACATAGTAGTAGAAGATATGGACCTGCCAAAAACTGCAAGAATGAAAGTCACTGTCATTTGGGAAGTTTTAGTCCAGGCAAGGGTCACTACCATCATCCACATATTTAACAGAAAGTATTATGAGTGTCTGACGATTGTACTAGGCATTTCTGTTGCTAAATGTCACTTTCCCTTTTTAAAAGTATTTCAATTGAAAAAATGTTTCATATATCATGCTTTGACTGTGCTTTCCCACTCTCCAGTTCCTCTCAGACCCTCCCCACCTCCCGACTCATCCAACTTCATGGGTTTGTTGTTTTTTTTTTTCTCCTCTCATACAACAAAAACAAAAGTAAGAAATACAAAAATGGAAATCAAACAATCAAATCCAGAATTGAGTTTAAAAAAAAAAAGAAAGAAAGCCAAAACAAAGCAAAATGAAACAAAAAGTCCACAAAGATACCACTGAGTTCATTTTGTGTTGGCTAATAACTCTGGAGTGTGAGGCCTGCCCTGAAGTGTGATTGATAAACCCAGTGAGATTGCATTGGAGAAAACCGATTGTCCCTTTGCCGGGGCTTATTGAGTGTATATATATCTTCTTGCTTAGAGGGTAGAAGCCAATGCTCACTTCCTCTTTCTCGATGCTGGGGGTCCTGGCTTGGATCTTTGCAAATCTTGTGTGAGCCGACACTGTCTGCATGAGTTCATATGCATAGTCCTATTGTGTCTGGAAGTCACTGTTTCCTTGTATTCATCCGTCACCTGTGTCTCTTACAATCTTTCTGCCTCCTCTTCCTCATTCTTCCCTGAGCCTTGAGGGGAGGGGTTTGATTAAAACGTCCCATCTAGGACTAATGCTCCAATGTCTGTCACACTGTATACATTGTGCACCTGTTGGTCTCTATGTTAATTCCCATCTACTACAAGAAGAAGCTTCTCTGATGCGGATTGAGCAAGGCACTTATCTATGAGTAGAGCCATCTGACATTAGGAGTCATTGTATTGTTAGGTTTCTTTAGCAGAATAATAATAATAGGTTTTCCCTAGACCCATGACCTATCTAGTTTCAAGTTCTTAGCCACTTTAGCAGTGTAGGTTTGAGTTCCATTTCATGGAATCACAAAGTAGTTGGTTGCTCCCATAACATTTGTGCCACTATTCCACTAATATGTCATGCCACCAGGCCTTTGTTCTAAGTCACAGGTTTTGTTGCTGGATAACATTAATAATTACTTTTCTACTCTGCTAACTTACAGAGTAGCTCCCAGTAGCATGACAGCTAGTCAATAAAGGTGAAACTTCTACCTCAACCTTTCCATGTATGATGACACAAGCAGGTGTTATCTTCAGCAATAGGGCCTTACGATCAGATTATGCAGCGTAATCAGTAGTATTGAAAGAGCCTATGATACTTGGAGGTTTCTATAGGGCCCCTTCGGTCAACAACACAATAAGATATCACCCATCCCTGGTGCTGGAGGTTTTATGGGGTGGCATATGATGTCTAGTTGTCTCCCCTATTATTTAGTGATTCCTTTTAGATTCCTTTCATATGTTTATGTATTTTAGGAAGCTACTACAGTAGGTCTCCACAGTGGCTTTTCAATAGTCCTTTAGTGGTACTTGTCCCTTCCCATAGTCCCTTTCTTACACTTCTCTCCTATTTGTATCTCAATTTAATCCTTCTAGTTTCCCCATTATCTGTCCATAACAATATATTCTGTTGTCCCTGCATATAAGACAAAACTTAAAATATTTGTTTGTGGGGATCTATGTTACTGCACTCAGGATGTTTTTTTTTTCTAGCTCTATCCATTTACCTGTGAGTGCCGTTTGTATTAGCTGGATAATACTCCATTGTGCAAATGCATGACATTTTCATCAGTTGATAGACATCTAAGCTGTTTCTAGTTACTATGAATAGAGCAGCAATGAACATGGAGGAGGAACTATCTGTATAGTAGGATATAGAATCTTCTGGGTATATATCCAAGAATGATATAGGTGGATCTTGGGGTAGATTGATTTCCAGCTTCCTGAGAGAAACCACCACACTGATTTCATAGTGGCTAGAGTGGTTTGCATTCCCACCAGTAATACATAAGTGTTCCTCTTTCCCTGCATTCTTAGCAACATGTGCATTCTTTTATTGATCTTGGCCATTCTGACTGGTGTAAAATGAAATCTCAAAGTGGTTTTAATTTGCATTTCCCTGATAGCTAAGGATGTTGAACATGTCTTTAAGGGTTTCTCAACCATTGCATTTCATCTTTTGAGGGCTCTCTACGTAGTTCTGTTCCACACTTTTGGATTGGATTATTTGTTTACTTGATGTTCATTTTTTTCTTCATATATTTTAAATACTAATCCTCATCAAATGTATAATCCAATAATCTTGATAAAGATCTCTTTCCATTCTATAGGCTGCTGCTTTGCCAAATTATGGAAAATATATGGACCTTGGCCATACAGAAGTTTTTCAGCTTCATGAGGTCCCATTTATTAGTAATTGGTCTTACTGCCTGTGGTATTATTGTCCCATTCAGAAACTTCTCTGTGCCAATAGTTTAAGACCATCGCCCTACTTTCTCTTCTATCAGATTCAGGATGTCTGATCTTATGATGATGACCTTGATCCAGTTGGAGCTTTCTTCGGAGTGATATTTATAGATCTATATTCATTCTTCTACATGCAGATGTCCAGCTTGACTAGTGCCATTTGTGGAGAAAAATGCTCTTTTTTCTAATGTGCACTATACATTCAACAAAATCGCCATTAAAATTCTAACAACTCACAGAAATCGAAAATAAAAAATATTCAACTTTGTATAGAAACACACAAAATAAACTCAGAACATCTAAAAGATGATTTTTAAATGTATGTTTTATTAAGAATTGCTGTTGGTGGGACAGCCATTTTCACAACACTAATCCTACTGACCCACGGGCGTGGGAGACACTTCAATCTTCTGGTGTCCTCTTGAGTTTCTTCCTTCAATGCCTTAAAGTTTTAATTATACAAGTTTTTTACTTTCTTGGATAGAATTATCCCAAGATCTCCTCTCATTGTATTTTAGTTAATTTGGCTAAGGCTCAATCAACCTTACTGATTTTCTCTGAGTTCTAAGAACCAACTCTTTGTTTACTTGATTCTTTATATTTTGTTTATTTCTAGTTCAGTGATTTAAGCCCTGGGTTTGATTATTTCTTTTCATCTATTCTTTTGGGGAATATTTCTTTCTTTCTTTCTTCTTCTTCTTCTTCTTCTTCTTCTTCTTCTTCTTCTTCTTCTTCTTCTTCTTCTTCTCCTTCTCCTTCTCCTTCTCCTTCTCCTTCTCCTTCTCCTTCT
>JANHMN010000003.1:69584832-69624419 GCA_030674055.1 Rhabdomys pumilio | reverse complement strand
CCTTCTCCTTCTCCTTCTCCTTCTCCTTCTCCTTCTCCTTCTCCTTCCCCTTCCCCTTCCTCTTCCTCTTCTTCTTCTTCTTATCCTCCTTCTCCCCCTCTTCCTCCTCTTCTTCCTCCTCCTTCTCCTTCTTTTCCTCCTCCTCTTCTTCCTCCTTTTTTCTCTAGAGATTTCAGATGTGCTCCTGAGTTACAAATATGAGAGCTCTCCAATTTTTCTTAAGTAGGCATTTAGTGCAGTGAACTTGTATCTTGAAACCGCCTTTGTTGTGTGCCATAGGTTTGGGTATGTTGTGTTTTCATTTTCATTCAATTCAAAAGATACTTGAAGTTTCTAACTCGATTCTGTTTTGATCCATTTTTTCATTCTCTAGTGAGTTGTTCGATTTCCACGACTTCCCATAATTTCTGCTGTTTCTGTTGTTGTTGATATTCAGCTTTAGTCCATGATGGTCAAATAGATGCAGGGTGTCATTTCAATTTTTAAATATATCTGTTAAGCCTTATAATGTTTCCTGGCATGTCATCAATTTTTGAGAAAGTTCCATGAGCTCCGGAGAAAAAAGTATAGTCAATAGTGTTTGGGTGAAATATTCTGTAGATATCTGCTAGGTCCATTTAATTTGTGACATTATGTAACTCCAACATTTCTCTGTTTAGTTTTTGTCTGAATGACCTGTTTATTGGCAAATGTAGAGTACCGAAGTCACCCACTATCACTGTTTGAGGTTAATATCTCGTTTTAGCTGTAGTAATATTTTTTTTAATCTGGGTACACTTGTGTTTGGTGCACAAATGATTAAGATTGGATTATCATCTCGGTGGATGTTACCTTAAATGAGTCTATAGTTTCCTTCCCTATCTCTTCTGTGTAACTTTGCTTTGGAGACTTTTTTTTATAAAATATTAAAAGGCTACACCTACTTGGTTCTTAGATTCATTTTCTTTGGATACCTTTTTCTATTCTTTTACCCTGAGATAATATCAATTCTTAATGGAGAGTTATGTTTCTTGATGTAGACAGAGAGCTGGATCCTGTTTTTTAATCCTGTTAGATTGTGTCCTTTTATTGGGAAATTGAGATAATTAATATTAAGGGTTATTGATTAACAATTTTTATTGATTCCTGATTTTAGTTTTGGTGGTGGTGGTAGTTTATTTGTTTGCTTGATTTTTGTTTTTGTTTTTGTTTTGTTTTGTTGGGGGGTTGGTTTTATTTTATTTTTTTTTTGTTTCTGAATTTTTAAAAATGTATCTACTTCATTTATGAGTACACTGTAGCTGTCTTCAGACACACCAGAAGAGGGCATCAGATCCCATTACAGATGATTGTGAGCTACTATGTGGTTGCTGGGAATTGAACTCAGGACCTCTGGAAGAGCATGAGACCAGTGCACTTTTTCACTGAGCCATCTCTCCAGCTTTGTTTCTGGATTTTTGGAGACAGGTTTTCTCTGTGTAGCTCTTGCTGTCCTGAAACTCACTTTGCAGAGCAGGTTGGTTTCAAACTCAGAGATCTGCCTCCCTCTGCTTGTGACTCTGGAGTGATGGGATTAAAGACAAGCACCACCACCAGCTTGTTATTTGATTCTTATGGTGCAGATTTTCATCTCTCTTTTACTTACTGTTTTTACCTTCTGTGTGTGTGTGTGTGTGTGTCTGTGTGTGTGTGTGTCTTCTTGGGAGTCCTTAACTTCTTTTGGTTGAAACTTTTCTTCTAGTGCCTTCTGTAAAGCTGATTTGATAGATATACAGAAACTGCTTTAATTTGGTTTTTGTCGTGAAATGTTTTCTTCCTCCATCTATTTTGGTTGATAGTTTTGCTGGGTATAGTAATCTGGGCAAGCATCACTGGTGTCTTAGATTTTAATAGAACAGCTGTCCAGGCCTTTCTGTCTTTCAAAGTCTCCATTGAAAGCTGGGTGTTATTCTGATTACTTCACCTCTATATGTGATTTTTGGCCCTTTTCCTTTGCAGCTCTTATTGTTATGTTAGTTTAATGTTTTGATTATTATGTATCATGAGACATTTCTTTTTAATACTGTCTGTTTTGTGTTCTGTATGCTTCTTGTACCTTGAGGGGCTCATTCTTTAGATCTGAGAAATTTTCTTCTATTATTTTGTTCAAAAATATGTTTGTGCCTTTAATTTGGGTTTCTTCTTCTTCTATACCTATCCTTCATAGGTTTAGTCTTCTCATAGTGTCCCAGATTTCCTGGATGGCTTATGCCTATTTATTTATTTATTTATTTATTTATTTATTTGTTTATTTTTAGATTTTTACATTTTCTTTGACTGGGCTATCCATTTCTTCTATCTTGTCTTAAAGACCTGAAGTCTTTTCTTCATGCCCTTTCATCTGTTGGGTTTTTGTTTTGACATCTTAAGCTTTTTATTTCGGTTTGGGTTTTCTTTAGCATTTCTGTTTCTACATTCATGTCTTGAAATATTTTAAGTATTCTATTCAACTGTGTTTTCACAAGTCTTCATTAAGGCATTTATTCATATTCTTTTTAATATCCTTGAACATAGTCATAATTGATATTTTAAAGTTCTTGTACTTCAGCTAAACTACATTTCTTAGAGTCTATTATAATATACAGCTAATGGCTTCTGGAGGGAAAATATTGTCTTGACTGTTCGAATTTATGTTTTTGTTATCTTGAATTATGATGGCTGAAGTATTTCTTGCTGTAGACATCTGATCTCATCTTCGTTGGCTGCACGTTCCATTCTTTGGTTGCCACTGTTTACTTGGGGTCTTAGGCAAGTATAGTGGTTGTGGGATCTCTATAGATAGAAAGTGGATCTGTATCTGTGAATCAGTGGGCAGTGACACAAAGGAATAAAGATGGGCTAGGAAGAAAGGCAGAGAGGGGCTGTGGGAAACAACCATGGAGATCCTGTCCACACCAAAAGGCTAGGTCCCTGGATGTGGGGTGTGAGGTAGGAGGTGGGATCCTTGCAATCAAGTTGCAGTAGTACCAAGAATATGTCTGGAGAGACAGGGTCAAAAGGGTTAAGGGGACCCTGGATCTGTAGGAAGAGGTAGCTTCTCTAGTGAATCTTAAGTTTGGGTGGAGAAGGGCTATCTGAAAGTAGAGTGCTGCAGGGTTGAAGTGAGACTGGAGAGATCATGATGAAGGGCAGGAAGGATAATGAAAATCCCGAGTGCCATCCTGGTGCTACTTGTGACAAGGGGATGGGAAGAGGGTTCCGGATGGAAAGTGTTTCTCGAGTTCTGTGGCTGACACAAAGGAGTGGAGATGATTTAAAGGGAAGGCTGAAGCATTCAGCGCTTTCTATTAGAAATGTTCCTGGTGTTAGCTGTAATGTACTGCTTTTTGAGTAGACCTGGTTCTCATATTTTCATCCTTCTGAGGTGATTTTCAGTCTTCTCTTCCTTGCAAAATTATTTCCAAATGACTGTCCACCCTTTCCCATGCTCACTCTAATTTCTGTCAGCATTAAAAACTGACACACAAAGAATAAATAAAAATGAAAAAAAAATTTAAAACAGACCAAAAAAAAAAAAAAAAAAAAAAAAAAACCTGACAGGCTCCTGTAATGTCAGTAGTTGGTAGATGAAGGCCCAAAGGTCAGGAGTTCAAAGGCAGCTTTAGTTATGTAGCAAAGTCAAAATCAGACTTGGACGCATGAGGGAAAATAAAAAGTAAAAAGCTGGCCCAAGGAAAGGGAGTGAGAGTCCTGCTTGTAGTCCTGACTCTGTCACAAAGTATCCTCTTATGGGCAGTTGATCACTCCTTAAGGGACCTTAAATCAAGGAGCCTGACTAAGAAATCCTTTGTGTCCTAGTGTTTGGATATCTACTAATGAATGACCTTCTCTTAGAACCTGGTGTGTTTGCTACAAAGACAGCAGTGATGATCCTGCATTACTGCTTCTATGGTCAGAGATAACGCCATCCCACGACCCCACCTCTCTGGGATTTTTAGGAGACTTCAGGAGGTACCAAGTACTCACAGCCAAGCACCGTGTTTGTGAATCACCTAGAAGACTTTGTTCAGTGTAGATTATAATTCAATACATCCGAGGTTCTGGAATTCTGCATTTCTGAACAAACTTCTAGATGTCGTTTTTTAGAAAATCCACGTTGAAAGACAAGGCTCTATTCTACATCCTCCAGACAGGTAGAACCACTTTATGACGTCCTAAGAGGTGGTATCTCTCTTTATTCAGATTCAATCCAAAAACGTCTTACCTCAGAGAAACTTCTCAGCCACTCAATCTTTCATCCAAGAACAATAAACTATGTATTGATTGGCACGAAAAATGGGTGGTTAACAAGCTTTGTTCTCACATGTAATTTTATCTAATATCATTCATTCAATTTGAATTCAGTGTACCAATTATTATTATTATTTGCCATTTCTTGGTGTCAAAATCTAGGACTTTGCATATGCTAAGCAAGTATACCTCCAACCTATGTCTGCCCAGCCCAGTAATTATTTTCATAACCAAGTTCTCTGACTTCACTTGGGTTGCTTCAAGTACACAAGATTTCTAAAGACAAATGGCTTCTCCACCCAAACAGATTGTAAATAACTTTCAGCCTGGCGCCACCCTGAAGAAACTCACTGTTAGAAAGTTTGCCAAGATGATCTCAGAGTACACTAACTTGAACACAGTTCACTTTTGTTTTCTTTGGGGGGGGGTGGTTGCTTGTTTTTGAAGACAGGTTTTTAAGTAGCCCAGGCTGGCTTTGAACTTACATGAAATGGGCTTGCACTCCTGATCCTGCTGCCTATACATCCCTAGTGCTGGAATTACAGGTATATGTCACCACAACTCCATAACAGCTCCTTTTTAAAAAGAGGTATCTATTCAGTACCATCATAAACTGGTACACTGAGCAAGAAACAGCACGGGTGGAGACAATTTTTCATTAAACTACCTTGCATTGCCGACATTGCACATGCATTATTGACATAGATGCCTATACACACACACACACACACACACACACACACCAAATAAATATGAAAATAATAAAAACAAGACCCTTTGTTGGAGGCCAGCAAGAGGGTTCATCAGGTTCATGGGTTGAGACTATTTGGGGGTATAGAATGACTCCTTCACAAGAGTTCCATATCAGATATCCTACATATCAAATATTTACATTATAATTCATAACAGTGGCAAAATTACAGTTACAAAGTAGCAACAAAAATAATTTTATGGTTAGGGATCACCACAATGTGAGGAACTGTATTAAAGAGCCACAACACTAGGAAGGTTGAGAACCACTGAGTAAAGTCTCTTGCCACCAAGCCTGATGGCCTAATTTTTATTCTTGGAACTCTGGTGGAAGGAGAGACTTGAATCTGGAAAGTTGCTCTCTGATCACCATACAACTGCCTAGCACCTACGTAAAAAGCTTGGCACTACTTATGCATTTGTGATCCCAGCTCAGAGGAGGTAGTGATAGGCAGATTCATGGAGCTTACTGGTCAACTATCCTAGCCAAATTAGTGAGAGACTCTGTCTCAAGAAATAAGGTAAGGAGCAACTGAAGAAAACACTCGATGTCAACCTCTGTCCTCTCATGCATATAGAACAACACGTACATGTGCACACATATAACTCCCCCCTCCACATACATGCAACCTTTGAAAGAAATTATCACACTTTATCCACAAATATGTACAATTATTATCTGCTAGTTGTACGGTTCATATGCATATTAACTTAAAAGAAAAATGAAGAGCTGGAATGGTGGCTCCATGGTTGAGAAGACCTGAACTCAATTCCCAGCACCCAACATAGCAGCCCACAGCAGCCTGCAACTCCAGTTCCAATGGGATCTAATGCTCTCTTCTGGCCTTTTTGTGCACTAGGCACATATGCGTAATCTACACACACAAATGCAGGTTATCCCACATACACATATAAATCTTTTTTAAAAAGCAAGGTATTTTGATGTTTAAAAAAGAAGAAGAAATATAAAGTAACGAAGAATCCCTTGCTCACCCAGCCCTTCACATTCCTCTTTCTTTTCCTATGACAAATATTCCAACCTGAAAGTATTTGTGTAGTGTCTCTATTGGACATCTCCTTCACTGTGATGTAAGCTGGCAACAGCTTCCTTTGCTCCTCTGCTCCCGTACCCTCAATATTACCTGGCACACAGTAAGGACTTTTGTTAAGTTGTATGAGTGACTATACACAAAGAGCTACTATGGTGCACTTCAAGCTAAATGTCCCAGATACTAAAGGTTTGGTCTTCAGAGTGCACCACATGGACTCTACAGAGGATGCTCATTGTCACAGACAGTAGTTCAGGGTCTCACCATCCTCACTTTCCCTGAATAAATTGTAAGTCAAGAAAGGAGTCAGGACCTTATCAAGTGGAAGGAAGCCTTCGTATCTCTCCAGCTGACTTGTATCTTTCAAATTGATTTATAAGGCTATTATACCTAAAAGCACAACAACCTCCCTGCCTCCCTATTTTACAGTCTCTGGCAATACTAAAGCAAAGAATTAAAAAAAATAAGTCAACACAGTCAATAAGTTGGAAGAACGTGTTTCTTTTGAGACCCATGGTTCCTGAAATGTCTATTCTTGTAAAAGATAATACTGGAACAAACCCGTCCCAGAGCACTTGTGCAGCGCCAGACATGTTCTTGCTTTTGTGGTAGAAATAGAATCTTGATGTTGCTGTTTCTACTTCTCCTTTTGGTCATTTGTTTAGTGTGAAGCCAAATCTGCCACATCTCCAATTCTCCCTGCTGTTAGAATTCAACCCATCTCCAACAGAAGATACACTTTTTTTTTTTATCATCAGTGATTGAGTCAGGATTGGACACAGAACCCAAGACATTCCAATCAGAGGCAACAGAACTAAGTTTTACAAACACACACAGACACACACACACACACACACACACACACACACACACACACGAACTCTCAGGGCCTTTCTTGGAAATCTTTTACATTAGTCTGACAATATACATGTCAGAATTTTGTTGCCCCAAGGAAAGGACACTTAGAACCTCTAGGACCCTACCATAATAAAAAGGTAAAATCAATAAACCCAAGAGCATCTGAGGTGGGAACAACTGGTGGGGTGTAAATTACATAAAGTCATTGTGGAGGTTTCCATTGGTCTGCACCCACCAGGATTAATTGATACATAACTCTGATGATCTGGTTATGCCTGCTCAGTTCTGTCTTTTGCTGGCCATTAACTGTTCTGTTAAGAGTTTACTGTGTGTTAGGCAGTGTTTGGTCTGGGGATTACAGGTAAAGAATAAGGGTCTTGTCCTCAAGGAACTTACAGTCAAGCAAGGGGAATGAACAAGCAGGCAAAACAAAGAACAAATGTGCTCTAAAAAACAAATACGGGCCTGGAGAGATGCCTCAATGGTTAAGATAATTTGTTGCTCTTCCAATGGATCTAAATTCAGTTCCTGACACCCACATAGTGCCTTACAACCACCCATAACTCCAGTTCCAGTAGACCTAATGCCTAATGCCGCCTTCTGACCTCTGCAGGTACCAGGCACACACACACACACACACACACACACACACACACACACTGTGCACAGACACACATCTAGGCCAAAACAACAAACAATAAACACTAGCAAACAAACAAAATTTATACATATAAAGTGAAATAAAGCTAAAAACAACCACAAGTAAAAAAGCAAAAATTTTAAAGCAAATACAGAGGCTAGGAGGAGACACAGAAAATAGTTCTTCAAGTTGGAGGGTGAAGTTTAGAGAATCAGCTTCCCATTATTTCAATGAAACACCTGAAGTGATTAACTTAACAGGAGGAAGGGTGGCTAGCTCACATCAGCATTCAGAAGGCAGAGATGACAGGAGAACTGCTGCAAGTCCAAGGCCAGTCTGGACTACATAGTAATACCCCACTTGAAACCAAGCAAACAAAAGAAACAAGAAAACTGAAGATTACTTCGGCTCACAGGTTTTAAGGTTTCAGTCACCTTCTAAGCTTTAGGCCTTCAACACATGGGCCTTTGCGGGAATGTCCCAGATACAAACTATAGCAGGGTCAGAGTGAATGAGACACATAAATTGGATCGTAGAACTATGAACCAGGTAAAGTGTATCTCAGGAGAGTAGCCTCAAACTCACGGAGATCTGCCTGGCTATGCCAACCAAGTACTGGGACTAAAGGTGTGCTCCATAGCATCAGGCTTCCTAATTTATGGTAGCTTGGGTATGGGTCTTCCTTCAGGTGTGAGCCTGCTATCCTTCCCTTCCTTCCTTCCTTCCTTCCTTCCTTCCTTCCTTCCTTCCTTCCTTCCTTCCTTCCTTCCTTCCTTCTTCATCTCTCTCCTCCCCTCTTTTTCCACTTAAGACTCTGAGTTTTGTCTGCAGAGTGGATGTTCTGTGAAATCTGATAAATCAACTGAGCCAGGCTCAGAATATATTCCTATAATGCATTTCAGTAATTTTGTACATACAAACTAAACAAATGGTCAGGACTATGTGCTGTTTTACCGGTAATTGTGCACTGAATAGCATTGCCGCTATTGTCCTCAGGTCTGACAATAGTATTAGTTTTAGGATCCTTGGTGTACATTTATTGCATGTAATCCTCCAGGGTAGTTGTGCTGTTTTGTGGTTTCCATTCCTTCTGTCAGGCATCAGGTGACTAACTTCTCTGCCTTAAGTTCTTCTCATAGGAAACAGAAAGACACAGGGTTTAGAAGCAATTGGAGCTTGTTTTAAGTCTTGAATTCTCAGTTTCTTTATCTAGAGGCATCACTTCAAATTACCAGCCTCACTATGATGACAGGACAGCCTGTAAATGACCCTTAGCATGCTATTGAACACAGAGCAAAAACTCTGCCCATTTCAACTCCTTTGATTTTCCTGTTTAAAGACAATATATTGGAGTCAATTTGATTTGTAGAAAAAGTAATATTGGGGGAAATGCAGGGCTGGGAGATGGCTTAGTCAGCAAATCACTTGTCTCATGAGGATGTGGTCCTGAGTTCAGCTCCGCTGAACTCATGTAAAAAGTAGGCATGGTTACATACATTTGTAATCCCAGTAATGGTGGGACAGGGAAGAGAAAAAGGCAGATCCATAAACCTCCCAGTCAACTAGCTCAGCCTGCCTGGTAAAGTTGCAGGCCAACAATACGTGGAATAAGTGGGACAGTATTGGAAAAATGACGATAGAGGTTGCCCTCTGATCTCCACACCCGTATTTGCACTTACACACCACACACACACACACACACACACACACACACACACACACACAATGCCAAGAAGATGAATGCTATCACAATTATAACAGAGAATCTCCAACCAAAATTCTTTCTTATCTTGTATTAAACTCCCCTGTAGACATGGCAGCCACCCAGACTCCTGTTCTCAGAGGCATTTCAGCTTTTGATTAATACACACCAGATGTATCACTTATTGACAGAACAATTTATTTAATTTTTGAAAACCTTTCTCTTCTCTGTAACAGCCTTCCCAGACAAAGTTTGCTTAAAGGCTACCCCTGGACCCCATTACCGTTTTACCATTATTATTTTGTCGGTGGTAGAGGATCAGAGGCTGCTGGCCCACCGAAGGATTAAGGGACCACCTTGATTTCAACGTTACCACTCTATTTCTCTGTCTGGAGGCAGGGGCATTTCATTGTCAGTGTAGAAAAAGATCCGAAGAGTCTCTACTTGTTCCTAGAAACTGCAGAGGCAAAAAGTCACTCTGGGGGAAGAACACTTCTATTTGGTTAGGTTTGGTTTGGGGTTTACTCCAAATAGGTCCCAGTGTGGAGAAGATGAGGGTTGTCACTCTGACTCCATGGAGATTTATGGGCAGGCTCCATGTTACACATTTCCTCCTATTGCTTTTCTCTTTATGCCCAGCCTTTTCCAGTTTATTCAGCTGCTCTCATAATTATCCCCAATTATTTATAATGGTAGGTTTCTGAAGCTGGAGTTAGAGAAACACCATGTTTTTTGAGCCTTAAACATCACTTAGTGGAAATGGACTCACACAACTCACGTGAAGCTTAAGCCCAGGTTTTCTTGGGTAATTTTTTTCATTAGATCTGCTTTCATCTTGACTGTCTTATTTTTCTGACACTTTACAGAGGTTGTACTATTAAGGCAGAGACACTGAGATGGACATGGTGATGCAACCTGTAATCCTAGCATGTGGGAGTTCAAGGCACAGTAAAAGAATCATTACACATTTAGGACCAGGCTAGCCTATCCTTTAAGACTGTTCAAAAAAGATTAAAAAAAAAAACCTTAAATCATAAATATGAAAATTAGTAGACACATAGTTAAATAAAGGAGGGAAGTTAGGTCTGGCTAGATGGCTTGGAAGGTTAAGGTACTAGCTGTTAAACCCAATGAACTAAGTTACATCTTCAAACTCATCATAGTAAGGAAAAAAATGGAATGCAAAAAGTTGTCTTCTGACCTCCACACATCCTTGTGGCATCAGCTTGTGCACATATATAACCATGTGTACATGTGTGTACACGCACAATTAATGCAATAAGTTTTTAAAAATTTAAAAGTTATGTACACCCAACTGTTAAAAATTAATAGTTTCTGCACAATTTAAGCCAACTTCTTATTTTTTATTTTCTTTTTCTATTTTTTCATGAATGTCTATAGTGAATGTGTATGTGAGCATGTTATGCATGTATATGGGGACATGGATGGATAGGCATGTACATGAGTGCGCATGCATGTGTGTGTATGGGGTTGATGTTAGGAACCATCCTCAATCAGTTTTCTATCTTATTCAGTGAAGCAGAATACACTGAAACTAATAGAAGAGAAAGTGGGGAAGAGCCTGGAACACATGGGCACAGGGAAAAGTTCCTGAAAAGGACACCAATGGATTATGCTCTAAGATCAAGAATTGACAAATGGGACCTCATAAAATTGCAAAGCTTCTGTAAGGCAAAGGACACTGTCAATAGGACAAAATGGCAACCAACAGATTGGGAACAGATCTTTACCAATCCTACATCTGATAGAGGGCTAATATCCAAAATATACAAAGAACTCAAGAAATTAGACTCCAGACAACCAAATAACTTTATTAAAAATGGGGTACAGAGCTCAACAAAAAATTTCCTACTGAGGAATATTGAATGGCCAAGAAGCACCTAAAGAAATGTTCAATTTCTTAGTTATCAGGGAAATGCAAATCAAAACAACTCTGAGATTCCACCTCACACCAGTCAGAATGACCAAGATAAAAAACTCAGGTGACAGCAGATGCTGGTGAGGATATGGAGAAAGATGAACACTCCTCCATTCTTGGTGGGATTGTAAGCTGGTACCACCATTCTGGAAATCAGTCTGGTGGTTCTTCATAAAATTGGACATAGCATTAACTGAGGACCCAGCTATACTACTCCTGGGCATATACCCAAAAGATGCTCCAACATATAACAAGGACACATGCTCCACTATGTTCATGGCAGCCTTATTTATAATAGCCAGAAGCATATAGCATAAAACTAAATGTGTTAGCTAAGAATTCAGAGTTAAGTGACTTTCAGTGTAGTAAATGTTTACAAAGTTAAACTCTGTCTAAACCCAAAGAATGCCTAAGGGGAGAGGGGGATGTAAACAGACTCACCTTACTGAGTCATTCTGCTGTAGTACCAACCACCTTTGCATCCATGAAGACATCCAGTATCTAACCTTCGTGCTTATTGCATCATTTATTTCAGTCTGCTCCAGAATTTCACTTTATAATGCAAATCTCTGCTTCATGTTGTTAGCCCTTTATTCATGTCAAACTATCTCATGCCTCTTATCCTAAGCAATAAACCAAATACAACTATTGACCTAGACACATTGTTATGACATCATCCCATCTTTTTTTGCCATCAACATACACTTTAACCTACCACTTTCTCTACTTTCTTATTTACTCTTTTCTTTTTTAACATTTTAAATGTACATGCGTGAGTGTGTGTCTTTCCATGTGTTTGTGCATGTATGCACTGGGTTCCACAGGAGTCCAGAGTCCTCTGGAAGATTATCAAGTGCTCTGAACCACTAAGCCATCTCTCCAGCTTCTGTTCTTGAAATCCATTTTATTAAGATAAATCATACCTGCAAAATATATACCCGCTAAGTCTACAACTCAGTGAGACTGGTAAGCCTGTAACTATCTCTCAGATGAGAAAGAGGAATATTTCTGTGAGCTCCAAAAGTTTTCACATGCTCCAGCCCACTTGATTCTGACCCTTATCCTGGGCTTCAAACAATTGCAGACTAGTTTTCCATCACCTTAAAGACTTGTCTTGGGCTGGAGAGATGGCTCAGTGGTTAAGAGCACTGACTGCTCTTCCAGAGATCCTGAGTTCAATTCCCAGCAACCACATGGTGGCTCACAATCATCTGTAATGGGATCTGATGCCCTCTTCTGGTGTGTCTGAAGACAGCTACAGTGTACTCGTATAAATAAAATAAATAATATTAAAAAAGAAAAAATCTGTCTTCCAACGAGTTCATTTTGACAGGGATGCAGAGCACATGCCTCTGGCAAGGTATCACTTATTTATTGTGTAACATTTGTTCCCAAATTTAGTATAACTTAGCTTGCAAAATTTCTGAAGCCTAGGAATCCATAGGGTGCTTAAATGGAAGGTTTCTTTTTTAATGTCTTTTTTCTTTTTAGACAGGAAGTATCTGCCTCTGGGTCTGTTGTGGGGTTGTGGTGAAGCTGACATTAGAAACCGGCTTCTTTGGCTTCCCAGTGTGGACTGAAAACACCTGCTCTTCAGGAATCCTCCAGCACTGCAGCACCAGACTGGAACAGCTGAAGCATTCAGACTCATGTTCTGCGCAGCTACTGGGTTCTCAGACAGGACAGCATGTAGACAGCCACTGTCCAGCTAGCCTGCCTATACTATGTAAACTAATCTAATAAGTCCCCTTTGTAATACATATTCATTCTATTGGTTCTGCTCTTCTAAGAACCCAGACTAAGGTAATCATATTCATAACTTCTTTCTCAAACTCATTCCTTTCCCTGTCATCCAACCTTTACTGAAAGTCATCTCCTGTCTGGCAGGCTTCCAGTTTCTTCTGACACCAATTCCAATCGTCCAGACTGTGTGTTGTATGCCACACCCTGCTGACTCCACAGCTTCACTTGTCCAGAACATGCCTTTGAGTTCCCTTTGCCCTCCCTGCTGATATATTTACCTCTACCCAGACTATTCTCCAATGATATCAGTGTCCAACTAAATCTATACATAACAGACCAGTGCAAGAACATTTCCAGCATGAAGTCTGCTACTGATTGACCGGGAGGATTCTCACTGGTCACCGTCTTGTAGAAAAGTCTATTTGGTCTCATTTTTACTCGGGGACTTCCCTCCCAGTTAAATGCAGCATGAAACCAAAACCTCTGAAGCTTAGGAAACCCTGGAAACAGATATGGACTGGAAAAGCTGTCCTTTACCTCTTCTCTCTCCCTGTCCTCTCTTCCCACATCCATTTCCTTTCACACAAAGCAAGTGCTTTGCCAATGCCAAACCCAACTCACTGGAGAAACTTAGACAGAAATAAGGCATCAGGATAATGTTTTTAAGGTTGAACACCTGCATCCCAGTCGGTGAAAATGCACTGAAGTCTGTGAAAGGATAATTTAAGTTTGTTTTCTTCTCCCCACCCCTTTAGCTTTCAACCTGGATTTGATGGCTCCCCATCACATTAGCTTGAAGAGGTCCTCTGTTAGTGCACTTAAATCTTGACCTAGAGACCCCAGTGGGTGTATAATTCCCTGCTGAGCTGTGGCTGGAGTACCACGTGGGGAAGAGTTGGCTTCAGCATACATTGGGAACAAAGCTTGTGATACCAGACACTCTAGCTCGGGTAATTTTAGCTGGTCTCCTGAAGTGGAGAGCAGGTCTGTTTGGAAATCTACTTTGTTTCTCTGTTTTTCTCTTAAAGGTCTCTCTCCTCTCCTTTTCACTTTAAGTCAACACTACCTCCTGACTTTCTATTTTTAACTATTCAACAACAGAGACAGCACACACACATACACTCATACACACATGCATACACACATATACACATACATGAACACACACACACATATATATGGAGGGAGAAAGAGAGAGAGAGAGAGAGAGAGAGAGAGAGAGAGAGAGAGAGAGAAGCGAGAGAGAGGATTTAAAAAGTGATCCCATGTCTATTGAACCTCAGCAGAGTTGCCAAGTCACAAAAGAGCATTCAAAATAACTCTTACGTAGGGACCTTGGCCCCACGTGTGCTGACAGTTACACATTCCAGCTTGTCATTTGTCTCCAGCTTGCTTTCCCGAATGTCTCCATAGTTATGCCGCTTATCACCTGCTTAGTATGTGACACTTCATCTGCCAAGACAAATGTCATATTAGAAAAGCCTTTCCCTGCATGGGGGCAATCAAAGATCGCAATGCAAAAAAAAAAATCAGGCCTTTTGTGTGAGGGCACATTCCTTCCTTCCAACTCTGCTCTCCAAATCTTGCCTGTTGTTCCCACTGGCAGTACGTAATGAGGTAATAATGGGTTCTGGATGATAAGGCAAATCATCTTATTTGGGTCTTTCTCTGTTCTCTCCCCTCCTCTCCCCTCCTCTCCCCTCCTCTCCCCTCCTCTCCCCTCCTCTCCCCTCCCCTCCTTTCCTCTTGCCTTTCTTTCTTTCCTTCCTTCCTTCCTTTCTTCCTTCCTTCCTTCCTTCCTTCCTTCCTTCCTTTCTTCTTTTCTTCCTTTCTTTCATTTCTCATGTAGCTCAGGCTGGTCTCTAACTTGCTATGTAGCCAGGGAACTTCTCAGTCTTCTTACCTTCATTCACTGCTCGGGTACTGAGATTAAAATGTGCACCACCACAGCCAGTTGTCTCTGATTTCTTTGTTTAATTTACTTTGCTTTGAGGTAGTGTCTCAAAGGCTAGTCTGGTACTCAATATGTAGACCAGGCTTGCCTCAAATTTAAAGAACTCTTTCTGCCTCAGTCTCAAAAGTGCTGGAATTATTGTGATGAGCCACTAGCCCAGCTTCAAACTGTCCTTAAAACTCAAAAGTCGCCGCGCAGTGGTGGCACATGCCTTTAATCCTAGCACTTGGGAAGCAGAGGCAGGCGGATTTCTAAGTTCGAGGCCAGCCTGGTCTACAGAGTGAGTTCCAGGACAGCCAGGGCTACACAGAGAAACCCTGTCATGAAAAACAACAACAACAACAAAACAAAACAAAACAACAAAAACAAAACAAAACAAAACAAAAAAACCTCAAGAGTCCTGACAATAAATTTGATCAAAAAGTGAACATAGGAGCCAGTGAGATGGTTCATCAGGTAATGATGCACAACAAGCATGATGATTTGAATTTTATCCCTAGGAGCTACACAGAGGAGTTAACTCCTGAAAGCTGTCTTCCACCTTTCAAACGCTCCCTAACTCCCTATAGTTACCACCTTCCCCAAATCCTACCCAAATAAATACATTAGATACCAACAATTAAAAGCCAATGTTCACAAATGTTATATAGGGCTACCAAAAATGAACTCACTTCTGTAGATTTCCTGCAAACATATATATTTTTTTAAATTAAATGAGTTAAGTTTACTTGAGAGTAAGAAACTTGCACCTTTAGTTATAGCCAGAAATGGAATGCAAGTCTCAGAATGCTTTAATAGTAGAAGTTTATGGTCCTAAACTGCTTCTGCTGATATATTTCAGGGCTGGGCTATAGCCTTCTGTTCACCCACACCTGAAAAGTTGCTCAGAGCCTGTTTGTAAAGATAAAAGCCTTTGTCTTTTCCCTTGGGTAAAAATCTCAAATGTCATTCATGCTCTGAGAGATTTGAGTTTGACTCTCGGCATCAACCATCTTCCCCATGTCTTCAAAGTCTCTCCTGCCTGTAGCAAAATCCTGTCTAGCAGAAGAGTTGTTTTGTTTTTTATCTTTTTTTTTTCTTTTTAACAACTCTAGTCCTCAAAGGTGTATTTTCTCTGTCCATGGAGGAGGATACCATTTGAGTTCACAAAACCAAGTCAAATCCATGCACATAAGTCTTCACAGCAATCTGAAACAGCTCACCTGACCACATCACACTTCTGCTTGAAATGCTTCAAAGGTCCTCAAACATTTCATGTTCAAACACAGATCATATCACTGAGTTTTCCAGACCTTTTGTGACTAGCTATTGCCACATACAATTTCCCAGCTACCACTATCCCCCCCCACCCCTGTGCCCATGGTCCTGCCAGACAGAACCAATCTTCATTTCTATTCTACTCCTTCTATTCCCTTTGCCTGCAGAGCTTGTCCCTTCTGCACCTGGCCAGCTCATTCTTGTCCTTTCAGGATCTCGCCTGCTCTGCTTCTTACTGTGCTTTATTCTCTAATGTGTGCACATACATACACAAATAAAATACTAAATGTAATAATAATAATATAGTAAAATACATAAAATAAATAATAAAATAATAATAAAATAATAAAAATGTCTGCATTTTGTTTATACATCTTTGAGAACTAAAGTTGGTAAAAAAAAAAAACCTCATGCTCATTTCAGCTATTTATTAACAATAATGATAATAATAATAATAAACAATTGAAATGTCTGAGGTGCCGGGCGGTGGTAGTGCACGCCTTTAATCCCAGCACTTGGGAGGCAGAGGCAGGCGGATTTCTGAGTTCGAGGCTAGCCTGGTCTACAGAAATGTCTGAGGCACAGTGTCTTACCATTGTATTTCTGACCAATGAGTCCTATGTGGAAAGAAAGCATTACTCTAGCAGCTGGGGAAATAAGTCAATGAAAAGAGTGCATGCCAAGAGTGCGTGCCAAGCTCGTATGACTCCCCAGCATTAACGGCAAAACTACACATGGTGACTGTGATGGTTTGAACAGGTCTGGCCCAGCAAGACTCATGTTTGAATGCTTGACCCTTTGAATATTTCTGTAGCTGGGCTTTTTGCTACTTTGTGGTTTTTCTTTCTTCTACCCTCCTCTACCCTTTCAACCCCCTAACACTAGATAGGAGAGGGGGAAAAAGGATAGCTGGCATAGTTATTGCTATCCTTAGACTATTTCCTGCTCACTAGGGACATCAAGTTCCTTGGGGCATGTTTGATCTTTGACTTCAGGATATCTAATTTCTTCTTCCTCTTTCTCTTCCTTTTCCTCCTCTTCTTTTCCCCCTCCTCCTCTTCTTCTTCCTGTTTCTTTGCTCTAACTACTTACCAAATCTCAAATAACAGCAACCAACCACTAGTCTACAACACACCAATGGCAACAATCTTGCCTCTTTGAGGGCCCTAGCATTTATATAGCCTCTGAAGAGTCCCAGACCTCCAAACTTCAAACAATTGAAGAAACTAGCTGCAGCTGGCAAAATCACATCTTTGTTAGAGCGTGAGGCAAATCATAGTCAGCTGCTGTGGACAATCTGAAGCAGTCCCCTATTCCATAACTGGGGTTAAAACAAAAACATATACACGTAAGATAGCTGGATTTTAAAGAAACCAAAATTCTCTTAACTACACCCTATTGGATGCTGGGGATCCAAACTCAAGTTCCTATAAATGTGCTGTAAATACTTTGCTGACTGAACTACCCCTCCCCACCCCAGTTGTAATTAGTAAAAATACCATTTTTAACATTCTCAGTAACTTTCCAATATAAGTAAGCATTGTTTCTCCATTGTACAGATAAATAAACATCCCCAGGCAACATAGTTAGAAAAGTATAAGCGGGCTTCAAGTCCAAGTTAAGCATCTGAATTTTTTTTTTTTTTAAGGCAGGGATGCAGCTCACTGTCAAAATGCTTGTCTAACATGCCCAAGGCCCTGGATTTGTTAGAACAGCACTCGAGCAGAATAAAACAATTCAATCCTGTTCTCTTTCCACAAAAGTTGTATCTACAAACCCCTCTTCCTTCTCCATGGGGCATCTGAGTGAAGAGAACATCCCCAGTCTCTGCCTTTTGGACAAAAGAAGTACAAACGATTGATACCCATGGGAGACTAGTTACACCTGGGAAAAGAGCACACAATAATATTGACATGCTCAAGTTCCCTCATTCCATTCAAGTTCAGACAAACAGGCTGAAATGATAGGGAAAACATTAACCAAGGACACAGTTTTTTTTTAATTAATTTTTTATAGTGTTAGAGATAAAATTCAGGGATTCATCAAATGCTAATCAAACACTTTGCTAATGAACTCAGCCTTGGTAGCAGTTCTGGGAAATTTGAGACAGGATCACACTCCATAGCTGTAACTGTCATGGAACTTAACTATGTAGATCGGTTTGGTCTTGAACTCACAGAGATCTATCTATTTCTGCCTCCTGAGCACTGGGATTCAAGGTGTGTACCATGCATGCCTGGATCTTGAGAAAAAAAATGGACAATTTTGTCATTTGATTCATGTTTCTAAGAACTCATGTAGTCAGTATAGCATGTACTAATAAATGCCATTTGACAAGTTTATATTACAAGTAGTATTTAATAATATGAATAAATGTAGGTTCTAAGGATGTTCCTTGGTTTGTAGGATGTCTACCTAGCATACAGGAAGCCTTGGTTTTTCAGTTCCCAGTACTGTATAAAACAGGGCATGATGATGCACACCTGTTCTCCCAGAAATGAGGAGGTCGAGGCAAGGGAATCAGAAGTTTGGCATTATCATGGGCCAGAGGTGGAAGCAATCCTGGATACAGGAGACCCTGTATCAATAGAAAAAATAAAGGAGGGAGGGAAGGAGGGAGAGGGAAGGAAGAAAAATGAAATGATGCCCTATATTCACCTTTCCTGGAGTTCCTAGGTACCGGGCAGAGCTGAATTAGGCAGATGCTTTCATTCTCTGGCTTCAGGAGTGTCTGTGCTGGCGTGGTTTAGTGCAATGGCTATAATTCTAATGACCAGCCCAGTCTGTCTCCCTTCGGTTCATTACACTGCCCTTTCTCCCCAGGACTCCACTCCAGTCAGTTAGAGTTTGTGCAACCAGCTGTACCTCAGCAAGTGCTGGCCTGGAATTAACTTGGCAGGGAGTGTGTTCTGAGACTTTTGTGACTCATGACTTTGGGGCTAACTCAGAGCACTAAGCCCCAGCCCTGCCCTCTTTGGCTTTTTCTCTGAGCTGATTCACACTGGGTTGGGATTTTATTGTCAGCAGTCATAATTGTTTATGTGTGGAACTCAGATTTTAAAAATGACAGAAGGGCCAAGTCTAGTGCTTCTGCTAGATTTGTTATTTCATTGTGTGATCTATCTTGGCTGAATAGAAAGAAGGAGGAGAGAAAAGAAGGAAGGGAGGAAGGAAGGAAGGAAGGAAGGAAGGAAGGAAGGAAAGGTGGAGAGGAAGTAGGGAGGAAGAAAGAAAAAAAGAAATATCTCACTGTCCCAAGTTAAAGTTTATTCCCTCCCACTCTTTTATAGGGTTTTAAGTTCATGGAAAGGCTTGTATTAGATCAAATATACACAAGAGGAAGGCACAACAGAAAGAGTGTGGATTTTGGAGTCTGCATATCTGAATAACTGTGTATCATAGGCAAGTTGAGACAGGGTTTCACACACCCCAGGATGGCCTTGAACTTGACTTGTAGCTGAGAATGACCTAGAACTTCAGATTGCCCCACCTCCACATCATGAGTGCTAGGATTATAAGCAAGAACTACTACAGGTGGCTTAATATAGTTCTGGGGATTGACCCTGGAGCTTTGTGCATATTATGTAACCAATCTACCAGGTGAGCTACAGTCCCAGCCTCTCATAAGCAAGTTGTTTAGCCTCCTTGAGTCTGTTTCCTCATCTGTAAAACAGTAATAATGATATCCATCTGTAGGGCTGGGATAATGGTTAGGAATGTTATACAGTCTTTGGCATATTAGAAAGTACTTAATAAACAGTAAATATTACTAGGGCCATTATTATTAAGACTCCCTTTGAAGCAGTGAGACTGTAGCCCCACAGAGCAGACTGAAAATGGAAATTTCATGCTTCTGAATGATAGCAGATTGTCCCAGGATCCTCTAGAGATTGTAGTGTATTTGATGCTATGGTGGTTGGGTCCCAAGGATTGACTTAGGCTGTGAGAATACACAAAGCTGTCAATACAGCAAAGAATTAAGAAATAAACCAAGGTCCAGTGTAAAGCAAAAGAAACTAGAGATAAAGGGCTCTTTGTCCCTAATCATACCCAGCAGCTCACCTGATTACTGATGGAATTATCTGATAATGAAGTATATAAATTATTGGGGACCGTGCCTTCAATACACAATTGAGGACATCGAAGACCTAAATCATAGCAGGCAGAAAACAAAACTTGCTGGCCCTGGAGTGGAGGCACAAGGAGCAAAAGCAGTGGCTAATAAAACATGTCTGCTAGATGTAGCAGTGCACATCTTTAATCCTGGTACCTGAGAGGCAGAAGCAGAGGCAGAGGGGCAGAGAGGCAGAGAGGGGCAGAGAGAGGGGCAGGGGCAGAGAGGCAGAGGCAGAGAGGCAGAGAGGCAGAGAGGGGCAGAGAGAGGGGCAGAGAGAGGGGCAGGGGCAGAGAGGCAGGGGCAGAGAGGCAGGGGCAGAGAGGCAGGGGCAGAGAGGCAGAGGCAGAGAGGCAGAGAGGCAAAGGGAGGTAGATCCCTGTAAATTGGAGGCCAACTTGCTCTTCACAGAGATGTCCAAGCCAGAGAGCTACAAAGTGAGACTGTAACTCAAAATGAAAAAGAAAGGAAGGAAAAAGCAAAGAAGGAAGGTAGAGACAGGGAGGGAAGGAGGTAGGGAGGGAGGGAGAAAGGAAGGGAGGAAATGCTTCCAACATTTATTTACAAGTCACTTTTTTTTCTTTTGGAACTGGTTGCAGACAGTGTGATGGGACACAGCCTCAAAGACTAACATCCAGTGGACACAGTCCTTTAATTCATCACAGACTCCAGGAAAATGTTCTATTGCCACCATATGAGCAAGCCCTGTTTTCTCAGCTTTCCAGACACAGGACCCAATAGTGACTTGAGATTGCTCAGGTAAAGGTCCCTTGATGGGGGAAGGCCATATTTCAGAGATGTTCTTGGCCATTTCGGAGGTCAACTTACTGAGCTGATGAGAATCTCGAACTGCTTTTGCTTTGTCGGCTGTCTGACTTCAATGCACGATTGAGAAGTAAAATATTTAAATTCCCAGTGATAGAGCCAACTGTGCAAATTCCTGACAGGCAAATTGAGACCTATTATCTGTAATTACAGTTGCCTGAATTCCATGCCATCAAGACCTTGTTCTCTAGCAGTCAGCCATAGCAGCTGTCTTCTAGGACCAAATGTATCTAGGGACAGTCCCAAGAATGGAGATGAGCAGCCCTCTCTGGGTTTTTCCCATCTCTTCAGCTTAAAACCTTGGGTGGCTGCTATGACTCTCAGCTGCTTGTTTTTATCTGATCCATCACCATGTTGAATTCTTCTTGGAATGCCTGAAGCTAAGCCCCAGTGCATAGTGCATTGGTTATGTCTCATGAGTAACCTGATCCCTTCCCAATGCCCCTGGATAAGGTGTTTTCCTATCCATGAAGAACTGCTGCTCAGGCCACAATACTTGCTGTCAAACCTTCCCCCTTCCTCCGAGACCTCTAAGAAGGGATTAACACATCAACCCAAGGCCTCTTCAGAGCCCCACTCCTTACCAATGTTGCCTGTAGTGCTGGGGTCTAAAATCTGCTCAGAGCCCATGCCATACTGGGTCTCTGAGCATGGTGTTTATAACCATTTTAATATACTTCCTACCCTCAGCAATCTCAGTGTGCCTTTAAACCTTGCATCTAAGATATTTCTGTGACTAGGTCCTTTGGCCTGGAATGACCACATTACTCCCTTCAGTGTGTCCTTTTTAAAATGTGGCTTGTGACTCTTTCTCTCCTCTGGCAATCAATTCTTGACTTTCTTGGGCCAGACTGCATTCTCTATCCTTAAGGCTCCCATTGTTCTTATGGAACAGAACAGTGTCTCTCTTTGTAGTGTGTGTTGGTCTCTCCCGACTAGACTATAAGCTCTCGAGAGTGAGCATCACATCTCATGAGCTTATTTTATTTTATTTTGAGACAGGGTCTCACTATAATAGCTCTGGCTGGCCTGAAGCTCACTTTGTAGATCAGGCTGGCCTCAAACTCACAGAGATCCCCTTATCTCTGCCTCTTGAGTGCTGGGATTAAAGACATGAACCACCATGTCCTGATCATGAGATTTTCTTTAAATATCCAGTACAAATGGGTGCTGGTGACAAGAGTAAATAATGTCTTCTTTGCTTTAGACTTCATAAGGTTGTTTTCTTACTTACATAGCTAGACAGATTTCTTCACTCTTTGTGTCTGAGCCATCTTTCCTGGATAAGATGTAGCTACCTGATCAAAGAAGCCTCTCTTTACAGCAAATGGAGACCTTCATAGAAAACCACAACTGTATCCAACACAGAGATCAATAGATAGTAGGGAATCCAGCCCCACTGGATACGTCTATATTACAGCTCTTGCATCTATGTCTCAGGGAACGTCAAAGAAGAGAGGGCGGAAAGACAGTAAGAGCCAGAATATCAGGAAGTCTGCTGTGAGACGGTCTCTCCTAGGAATGTCTGGAACAATGGCAGTATCAATGGACAACATGTTAATGTGGAAGGGGAAACTTTCTTAGGGTCCAAAACACTGTAAGCATCCAATGACTGAAGAAAGAAGGAGAACTAGCCTCTCCCCAGGATGAACCCCATTGGTTGTCCAATCCAGAATGGTCAGCCTTGAAACCATGTACACAAAAACAACAAAGATGGACTCAGTAGGTTGTATTAACATATAGCTATATATGTGTACATAATAATAATAACCAAAGAAAAAAAGACTATCAGCTTGAGAGTAGGGCTTGGCATGGGATTTGAAGGAAAATATCTAGGAGGAACTGGAGGAAGACAAGGGAGGAGGGAAGTAATATAATTCCACTTTTATTTAAAATGTATTATATAAAAAAAAAAACGATTTTTCTCTCAAGGTCACTGTTTAAACCTAGTTGTGAAAGTGGTCTCTGCACATGTGGTAAGATCCTAGGTCAGGACCCCACTAGCAACCAGCTTAATGTCTTGCCCTGTATGGACAATACTATCCCTGGGTGAATGTTCTTAAATCCCACAGAATTGAAATGTGACAGGCACCAGCCTCACAAAATGACACAGTACAAAGACAAGGATTCTCTATATGTCCAGGAGAAGTGACTTTATAACAGGAAACAAAGTGGCTACAGTGGGCAGAACCAAGCCGATTTCCTTCAAACAGGCTAAAATCACTAGGTTATGTTGAGACTTGAGCATGTTGAGACCAACCTCTTACCCAAAGGAATGGTGGCGCTTAAGAGAGACAAGCGTCTTGAACTGGGAACTGATAAGAGAAAGGGCCTAAGTGACCCAATTCCAAGCCCATCGTGCTATAAAGACAATAAAAACACAGGGTTGTATTTTGAAACGCCAGGAAGAAAAATGAGCCTGGAGCCAGAGGGATACCTCAGTTGGTAAAATGCTTGTGCTTCAAGATGGACTTGAGTTTGAGCCCCAGAACCCATTTAAGAAAGCTGGCCGTGGTGGCATGATTGTAATCCCGACACTGGAGAAGTGGAGACAGGTGAATCTGTGGGGCTCAGTAGCCAATCAGCTTGCCCTACTGGGGAAGTTTTAGGCTCATAGGAGATGACGTCTCAAGCAAAAACACTGAGTGATAGCACCCAAGAAATGACAGCCAAAGTGGTCTTCTGATCTCTACATATATATCATGTTCATTTGTGTATAGACACAAATAGGAACTTGCATGAGTGTGCACACCTATGTATGTGAGTGTGTGAGTGTGTGGGTGACACACACACACACACACACACACACACACACACACACACACACACATGAAAGGCAATAATAAGCCCTGTACTGGCATGAGAGAGTAAACCCAACTCAACAAATGCCCTTCTATTTTTAATGCTGTTTAAATGCTGTTTAAATGTTTAATGCTGATTTGGGATCCCGGGACATCTGACAGAGCATAAAGATATAATTAATCTTATTGCTATTATTTTGTCATGGTTAATTTAATATTCATCTGCCGGGCAGTGGTGGTGCACGCCTTTAATCCCAGCACTTGGGAGGCAGAGGCAGGCGGATTTCTGAGTTCGAGGCCAGCCTGATCTACAGAGTGAGTGCCAGGACAGCCAAGGCTATGCAGAGAAACCCTGTTTCGAAAAAGCCAAAAAAAAAAAATTAATATTCATCTGATCATTGTTATTAGTAAAACACAAAGGATTTTTTCCCCAGCTGGTATCAATATTATCATCTGAAATATAACTGTTAAGATATGTCTATTTTAGGGCAGGGGAGATGGCTCAGTGGGTAAAGGGACTTGCTGCTAAGCCTGATGACCTGAGTTCAATTCCCCGGGTCCATGTGGAAGAACTCTAGCAAGTTCTCTGACCTCCACATCTGTGCAGTAGCATATGTTTCTCCTTACACAAAATAAGTAAATGAATAAAAGATTAAAAACACACATATCTAAGTGGATGGCTTTCTTCACTGCAGACCCCCTTACAAGTCCTATTATCTCACGTGTGAGAGCATCACAGCTAGTTGAAATGGTTTGAAGTTTTTACATATCTGTTATTGCTGTTTTGAGGCAGGGTGTCATGATGTAACCCTAACTAACCTGAAACACTATGTTGTCCAGACTACCCCAAACATAAATTTGTTGTCCTGATTCTCTGAGCTGATCCCTGGAACTTATGTAAAGGTGAGAAGAAAGAACATACTCCACAAAGTCGTCCTCTGTCCTCCACACGTGTACAATGGCATATGCATGCCTGAACATACAGTATACACACATGACAATAATAAAGAAAACAAAATTTAAAAAGAAAATCTGCAATAAAAATTAATAGCTCCATAATTGTCTGGAGCAAGAGAGGTGGCACAGGCAGTTAAGAACACCTCTTGCTTTGAGGAGGACCCAGGTTTAGTTCCCAGCACTCATGTGGTTCACAACCTTCTGTAACTAATTCCAGAGGATTTGACATTTCTGACCTTGTGTGCACCATGTATGGAAACACACACACACATACACACACACACACACATACACACACACACACACACACACACAAATAATTTAAATAAAAAATGCTTCCTGTCCTGGGAGAGTACACAGGTTTGGTTCTGAGCACCCAGATGCAGAGTCACGGCTATCTGTAACTCCAGTTCCAGGAGACCTGATGCCCTCCTCTGACCTCCAGAGGCTCCTGGACACACATGGTGCATATATATACACACATGCAGAAAAACACTCATGTGCATTAAAAATAATCTAAAATATTATTTTAAAAAGTAGATATAGTTAGTAATTTCATGGATATTTACTTAAGAAAAACATAAATTTATTAAAACCAAAACTAAAGTGAGAGCAGGAGGGGTAGCTCAGTGGCAGAACACTTGCCTAGCATGCACAAGGCTCTGGTTTGATACCTAAAAGTACAAAAAAACAGGAAACTACAGTGAATACGTTTGCTGGAAAACATTAAACAATAATCCAACTTACGAGGATAAGATGGAGATGAAAGGGGATGACAAGAGTGACTAAGATGTGATAAACTCTGATGGAAAGAAAAGAGCGGGACTCTTGGGTCCCAGTCATTTTCCTTGTTGGCTGGAGCCTGTGGGCATGTTTATCTCTCCCAGTCCTATGTACTCATCATGTTCAAGTGAGAGTAGCAGTGGTAAGCACAGTTAAGGTTCAAGAGTGCCCAGCAGGACATCTGAAAAAGCCTTACAGTAGGAAGACGTTTCCCTTAAATCCTATCTGTGCTCATAAGACAAAGATGCAGAGTCTCTGTGAGCATGCTGCCACCAGCTTGAAAGGGAAACCCAGACATTTCATTAGCTATGATGAGCACATGGTCGCAGCTCAATGACTGCTGTGAAGGTTCAACATACTAATTTGAACCTATTCACTGGGGCATGTCTGTTAAGGCATCAGTCATATAATGGAGGAGTCAAGTAGTCACACCTTACCTAATGTTAAATAACTAATGCTACCTTTGAACTCTAGGAGTCTCTTAACTCCCTGGACATTAAGCCAATCGGGACAGTCTCAGCCTCACTCTCTCTCTTCTTTTCTCTTGGAGAACTAGAAGCTTGTAGTTAAATTTACAGCTCAATTTTAGACCTTAGCTTTCCTTATACACTGTTTACTCTTTCCATTCATCTACACTTTCTATACTAAAGTACTCTCTCTGTTTTGATATTTTTATCTCACCTTACTACTTCGTGATATGGAGCCTCCATTGTGTTATGTGTCTAATAAATAACGGAGCATGCCTAAGGGTCTAAATCAGTTCAATCTTCTGTAGTAAAAGTTCATAGATGCCTTAGCAACAGAGATTAATTTCTTCACAATTTTAGCGGTTGGATCAGAGAGTCAGTATGGTCAGGATTTTGTGAGGGATCTTTTTTTGACTTATAGACAACTGTCTTCTTGCTTTGTTCTAACATGGCAAAGCAGGGCATTGAGAAAGTGAGAAAAATACAGGGGATTGGGGAGAAAGAGTAATCTGGTATTTACATTAGAACACCAAGACGTCATTTTCGGATACTATCAATGGGAGCTGGTCCGTCACCATATGAATTTTGTAGAATACACCATTCAGTCCGTCACAACATTCAGCTCATAACACATGTCAACAAAAGTCATGTTACTGTTCTTCATTTTTCAGAAAGTTATCAGATGTTTTCTATCAGAATTTCAGACTAAAAAGCTCTTTCTTTTTCTTGGATTAGCCATTTTTAAAACTAAGTGAGGATAAATGCTTCTATTTGATAAAAATATTGCTTCTCATACTGAGCCAAATATATATGATTGGTCATTACTATGTGTGTTACAAGAGCCTGCAATGTGGTAGGCAAAGACTGGATGACATAGCTTCATCTACCTTCATAATCTCAAGAGCAGATTTTTTTAATGTCCTGTTTTTAGGTAAGAAACTGAATCTCAATAATATTAAGTAATTTGCACAGCATCAAGAAGTTAGTAGTTGAAGCTGGGTATGGTGGCTCATGCTTGCAATTCCCTCACTCAGGAAGCTGAGGCAGGAGAATCATAGTATATCCAAGGCCAGCCTCAACTGTACAGTGAGTTCCAGGACAGCCTGGGCTACAGAGTGAGACCCTATCTCAAAACAAACAGGCAAGTAAGCAAAAATACACACATGCACAACAACAACAAAAAAGAAAAAGAAGAAGAAGGAGAAGGAGGAGGAGGAAGAGGATGAGGAAGAAGAGGAGGAGGAAGAGGAGGAGGAGGAAGAGAAGAAGAAGAAGAAGAAGAAGAAGAAGAAGAAGAAGAAGAAGAAGAAGAAGAAGAAGAAGAAGAAGAAGAAGAAGAAGAAGAAATCATCAGCTGAGAGCACATGGGTTTGAACCCAAGTCAGAATGAAAAGGTTCTGGAGTCCCTTTTCTCATATTGCTTTTCCAAATGTCCATGCACTCACTGAAACAACATACACTGTCATTACCATACACCAAACTCTACATGGGACAGCAACAAATAAAACAGACTAACACTTGGCTGGTGAGGTGTCTCCCTAGGTAAAAGCTCTTGCTATGGGAACCTGACGATTTGAGTTCTAGCTCCAGAATCCATATAAAAAACAGATGTAAACCAGGCATAGTGGTCCATGATACTAGCCCTAGAACTCAGGAAGCAGATGCAAGCCAGGCATGATGGTCCATGACTCTAAACCTAGAACTCAGGAAGCAGAGACAGGTGACTCTCTATGAGGTCCAGGTCAGTCTGGTCTATTACAAGTCCTAGGATAGTCAAGGGTACTTAGTAAGACCTTGCCTCAGAGAGGGAGGAGGAGGGAAAAGGAAAAGAGAGAAAGAAAGAGGAGGAGGAAGAGAAGGAGAAGATGAAGAAGAAAGATGATGAGGAGGAGCATCCAGTTTCAGTAGGAGACAGAAGATTCCCTGGAAGCTCAGGACCAGTTAGCCAGTAATGTGCGAAGAGGAAGAAAGAGGAGAAACCCTGCCTCAAAAACAATATGGAAGGGGAGAATTGTGAGAAAAGTTTATTTAGTTTAGGTTTTTTTTTTCTGTCAAAAGTTTTATCTATCAAAGGCAAGGACTCCTAGTTCCTGAACTTCCTCCTTTGCATTAATAGGCCAATAGAGTAAGATTGTGAAGGTCACCTCCCACCAATGGATGAGAGACCAATGGGATGAGAGGCAGTTACTACTATGTCAGGGATAAAAGACCTTCTTGTTCATGGATGCTTGTTAGACAAGTTTGGGTTTTGAAACACTCTTTTCCCCCAAATACTTGACTTGCCAAGCTCCTTTTGCATTGTTTTTGTGTTCCTTTGTGGGACATTGAGATTATTCTATTTCTAAAAAGGATTGATACCCAAAAATACACACACACACACACACACACACACACACACACACTTTAGAAAACCCAGGCTATATAATAAATAAATAAAAACCTTTGGGCCGAAGCAAGCAGAGCAAGAGGGAGAAGAAGGGGAGGGGAGAAAAAGACAAAAAAAAAAAAAAGAAAGAAAGAAAAGAAAAGAAAACCCAGCTTAATAATACTAGTAATAATTATAATCCGCCCTTATGGTTTACAGAAGATAGAGACTAGGAAAGGGAACATATGGCTGTGATTGGCTGAATCCAGTCACCAGCCAAGGGTGCAGAGTGTCAAGTTACCAACAGTACAGGATAGGGGACTGTCTACATATGCCAGGAGCACATGAATGACTGCCGTGAAGAGAAAGCAAGTATCCCCTGTATCTGTGATCTAAAAATAATTCTTTTTATCTTGTTTTGGGTGCTATCCATCCAGTGTGCTCCATATCCAAAGGATGCTTCTTTCAGAGTAGATGTCTTCCTAGGACATGGTCTTCAGAGAGTCCAAGGTTATTCAGTGCAGTGGGTGCTTTCTGGGCTCTCCTGTCACCAAGAAGGATGTGTGAGCAGCAGCATCTCTGAACCATGAGATTGGCTGGACACATGGCTTTGACCAGTGACCTCTTGTACTTCCTCCTTGAGCTTCAGTGAACCACATCAGAGAAAGTATCTAATATTCTTGGTGTCAGAAGCTCATAGATTTTAGAGTCTTGATGCACCCAGACTAACCTGTATGGCATGAGACACCAGAACCCTCTAAAGACAGCACCCAAAATCACAAGGTGTGCATTTTATTTAATCTTCTATTTTCTAGGAAGCTCTGCTCTGCTTTCATACTAGTTCTGGGGCGATATTGTGATTCCATTACCTAAGACCTGTGGGACCTAGAACAAATCATGTGATTTGTTCCTGAGCTTCAGCTTTCTCATTTGAATCCCAAGGACTGTAAGCTGAGTCAATAAATGGGGTGTGGTATTGCACACTTGTAATTCCTGCAGTGAGGCACGAAGATCAGAAACCCAAGGTCTTCAGCGTACAGCCAGTTGAATCCAGCCTAGGCTTTACTGGGCTCTGTCTCAAAACACAAAACCAAAACCAAAACTGTGAAGGGACTAGTAACAGCCTGGTTACCACAAGGGATCAGCAAACTTTGCTTTTTCCCTTTGTTGCTGTCATTTGGTCCGCTTTGTGCACCCTTTTCAAAGCTATTATCAGACTTCCCTGGAGTCTGTGTTATGCAACTTACAGATAAGCCAGTCAAACAGAAATGGAATGAAAGGGATGGGCCAGAAAACCACGAGACAGAGCCTGGGGACAAGTAGTGGAGTAGAAAACCTTAGGCTTTGGAATTCCACTGGGCTTGAGTCTCAGTTCCATTAGTTCTCAGTCAGAAAGCTTTGGGGCAATTCCTTCATAACCCAGACACTCTCCATAATGATAAAACCAGTTATTGTAGATGATGGTTACTGTGAGGATTAAATAAAACAGTGATGTCTACCAGGAACCGAGCACTCAGTGAGGCTTTCACTGAGTATTTGCTTATAAAAGTCAACATAGCTGCTAGGTCAGGGCCGAGTACAGCTTTAACCCCAGCACCCAGGAGGAAGAGGAAGGCAGATCTCTTGTGAGTTCAAGGCTAGCCTGGTGTGCAGAGCAAGTTCCAGGACCACCAAAGATATATAATGAAACCCAGTCTCAAACAAAGTCACCATCACTGTGTATGGTGTTGTAAGCATAGAGTCCCAGAGGCAGAAATAACAGGAGTTCGAGGCCATCCTGGGCTACAAGAAATCTTGTCTTTAAAAAAAAAAAAAAAGTGCTGGTATGGGGGTTGATGTCATGTCTGTAATGTAAACACTTGGGAGGCTGGAAGTAGAAGGATCACCGTGAGTTCTAGGCTAGCATGGGCTAAGTGAGATCCTGCGTCAACAACAACAAGAACACAACCAAAAAAGTCATTGATGCGTAGGTAAATGTGATTGGCAATTAAGAATCCTCCACAGAAATGCCAAGAGAGAAATATTAATTTTTCTGAAGCCAAGACCATTGCCCATTCAGCTCCGTTTCTGCTTGTTTATTTCTTCCCCTATGTTGGAGGGGAGGTAGGGCAATTAAGTCAGCCAACACAGCTGACTACCTATTGGATACAAAGAGAATGCTGTGCATTATGGGTGAGGTGTCAAATAAGTAAAAGAATCTTTGTCTTCGATGAGCTACTGACCTAATTAGAAGAAATAAAAATGCGCAAAAGAGGCCATTTAAAACATCCACAGAACAATAGCCTGTTCACCAACAGCCAATAGATGTGGAGGAGTGACCAGAGGTGGCTGAAAGAGTTCTAAAGCAGAGAAGAGGCCTCAGCAGAAGCCCAGCCCTGGAATAAAAGCTCTCCTGTGTGGGATGGTGACTTCATTAACTATCTACACACCAGGAAAGCATTGTGCTCAGGTAATGAGATAACAAGAGAAGAGGCAGTTGGGCAATTGAATGAGGTCAATCTTAAATTGGTATGGTATGTTACTACCTGTTGCTGGCCTTGGAAACATAAACAAATGCCAGCCATCTACCCAAACTGGCTTGTTGGGGAAAAAAAAAAAAGAGTTAAAACTCTAATCTACCCAGAAGACAGACACTATGCCTATGATCATTGCTTTATGTGCTATGATCATTGCTTTATGTGAGTTTGAATCCCTGGGCAGTTCCTAGATAGTGATAAAATGACCATACCTGGGATTCTCCAGTGCTGCATCTCAACACAAACCGAGGATTACTGCCACTGCACAGTGTAGCTTGGATCAGCTGCCTCCTCAACCAAGGTAGGAGGTGCTGGAGGTTTCATTTTCCTAAACTTCTACGTATCATCTTCACAGCTGGATGACGTCACAGCACGAGGGTTTAGAGTATGGTTCTGTTCCTCACTGGTCATGTGCAATGTATCCAGCCAGCTAGGGACGATACTAATAATGGTAATTGTCTCCAGTAATTGCTGGGAGGTAATTAATTTAAAAGGCTTAGCATAGTCGTTTGGTACGTAATCACTGACTAAATAGGACTTATTATTTACCTTAAACTAGTTTGAAGTTTAGTGACAGTGAGACGAATTTTCTTCAGAGCACAAAGGGCAGACTGGACTGGAACTTAACAATGCACATGTGATTTTGGCATGACGAAACGGAGACAGTCTTCCTTTAATCTTCTGGTTACACGTGAATGTGGACTCACCAGTGAAACATGTCTGTCTATATGTTTATGTGCATGTATGTTAACTTTCTTCTGAATGCTCAAAATACAATTATTTTTTCCAAGGCATTGCTTGGAAATTGGACCATTTATTTACCTGTTATATATGCATACAGATAGTTTATATCTAGAACTAAATTGTTGGTAAATAAAAACTATGCCATAGTTAGTCAATATGCAGTTTTCATTTTGATGGACCAAATGTCATTGGTGACAGGGATCACATTCTCCCCAGCTCTACAACTTCCTGAGCCTGTGACTGGGAGAATATTGTGGAACCTCCCGCCTCAGTTCTTTCATTGTAAATTATTATTGTTGTGTGACTCAGAGAGTTGTGGGGATAAAATGTTAAAGAGAGTTCAGAGCAGTGCTTCTCAACCTTCTTAATGTTGTGACCCTTTAATATAGTTTCTCCTGTGGTGGTGACTCCCAGCCATAAAAATATTTTGTTGCTACTTCATAACTTCATAACTGTTGCTACTGTTATGAATCACATCGCAAATATCTGATTTGGAGGATATCTGATGTGTGACCCCAAAGGAGTTGAGATCCCCAGCTTCGGAAGCAGTGGTTCAGAACACTGCCATGAAGGTCTTGGCTTCCAGGCTGGAGCTGGGGCTCAGTTGGTAGAGTATTTGTCTAGCATGCACAGAGCCTTTGGTTCAATCCCTAACCTGCGTGCGGAAGACTAATGAGGAAGAGAACTGGTTGGGCAAACATTTGATCTTGATGCAACTCCAGTAAGTGTACTGACATCCTGAGCCTCCCTGAGATGATGACTCTCGTGCAGTCTATCTTAGTAGGAGGTTTGAATTGCCTTGCAGCTGGTTAGATTGTTTACTTAATAAATTTCCCTCTGACCTGGCTCCGCCCTCTCTTTGGACCACAGCTGATCAATGGAAACATCTGGCTTCTTCAGGTTCACTGGCCTTGGAGGGTGGAGGATGAGAGGGTGGAGTTTTAGGCTTGGAGTGAAGACACCTGGACTGTGGTCTTGCTCACGGCTTCCCAGGGGTGTGCCGCTTCTTTGTGGGTCTCAGCTTCTGTGGATTCTTCCTGATACTGTATACATATTGCTTGCCAGGGTCCTCTAATTGCAAAAATATACAACTAAGGAAATAATACGATTTTCATGGACAAAGCAGTGCCACCGTGGAACGGCTTCATTGTGCTATGGCTTTTGAAATGGACAGCTGGGATGAACAATCGGGATGAGCACACGGTCTCTAAAGTCAGCCTCTGCTCTTGAGTGATTTAGACAGAGTCCTCTGATGCTCTGACTCTCACGGCCTGACATGGGTCTCCGGATAGGAGGAACTGTTTTCACTCTCTAGGCGGGGTGTTTCAGAGCTGATGTTTAAATCCATGTTATTCTACAGTCTTCTCGATGTTCCCAGGCCTCAGCAGGAGCAGCCCACGCCTCTCTCCACTTGCTACTGTGGATGAATGTGTCAGAGCACGTCCAGTCACGGGGAAAGCATGAGCCCTCCTACGTGCACCCCAAATCCCTCCAGGGCTGTTTTCTCTGGAACTGAGCTCAAACATTTGCCAACTTTTGTACCAGAAATGCGCTTCAAATTCCAAAGAGTCCTGGTTTTTTGTTTTGGGTACCTTTGTTTTTTTCAGTGCTGAGAATCAAACCTAGGGCTTTGTACCTGGAAGGCAAGCACAGTATCACTTTGTTCCGAGGGAAAGTACCTGGTTTGGTAATCAGGGAAGCCCAGGCTATACACTGACTGTTGAGAACTGGAATATACCTGGGTCCTTTCTAGCACAGGCAACTACAGTCAAGTATCTTTGTTATTATTTCCTTTTTTGGAAAAGGGTCTCAGGCAGTCAAGGATAACCTTGAATTCCTGATCCTCTACCTCTATTTCATACACTGGGATCCAGCTTAATCAACTATCTTTGTAATTTAAAAACATTCAGCCATTGATAGTTGCTACAACATCTCACAGCAAACACAGTCTGGTATGTACAAGGAAACCCAACTTACAAGTGAGGAATGTGAACTTTAGGATAGCGAGGGTTTGTGCAGTCACATGACAAATAAGGAGTGAATCTGAGACCTAAATTCCAATCTTTTGACCCCAAGGTCAGTATTCTTCCCATTAATACAGCAGAACCAGGAAGTCAATTCAAATCCACATTCCCACACAAGCAGGAAGAAGTTTTTTTTGTCCCTTACCTCATGATTCATTAGCTCCATAGCTTTGCCAATATCATTTTTTATGGTGGCTTAGTCATTTTCCAGACACTCTGTGGCTCATGCAGAACAATCAGGCAGACAGGTACCAGGGTTGTTACTAGGAAGTTTCTATGTTGTAGGAGCAGTTCAATCGATCGGACAATGCTTCATGGTTTTGTCTTAATATGAGCACAAAACAGAGCGGGAGCCTCAAAAGAAACGTAATTGTAAAAGGAGCTTTTCCATTAAGACAAGTGAAATCAATATACTCCTTAGCCAACTATTACTTAGCATCTCTTAAAGTCGTGTCAAGTTCTGTTCTAGAGACTCATGTTTTTACATTAGGAAGGATTTATGAACAAGTATGGTTCTGTGGAGGAAATAAAAATATTCCATGTGTTAAGTGTAACACACTGTGCTAAGGGAATGGTTCTCAACCTTCCTGATGCTGCAACCCTTTAGTACAATTCCTCATGTTGGGGTTACCCCCAATGATAAAGTTATTTTATTGCTACTTCATAACCGTAATTTTGATACTATTATGAATTGTAACATAAATATCTGATGTGTAGGAGATCTGATATCTGACCCCCAAAAGGGATTGCATCCTACAGGTGAAGAACATCTGTGCTGAGGGCTCCAGGAGAGACAAGAGTGTGAAGTGTTTTTGTGCATAGAATCAAAGAAGGGGTTGGTAACATTTGACCTACATTGTAAAGCATCAATACAACTTGACAAATAAGGAAAGGGGCGGTAAGCATTTCAGAAAATCAATATCAGCACCCATACCAACATATAGTGACTTTGTCTTTGGAGACAGGGTCTCTCTCTGTAGCGTTGGTTCACCTGGGACTATGTAAAGCAGGCTAGTGACGAACGCACAGAGATCCATCCCCCCTCCTCTGTTTCTTGGGTGCTAGGATTAAAGGGATGTGCTATCACACCCAGGCTACATAATGACTTCTCACTGGCCAGCTGTTGCATTGAGCACCCTCAGAGCATTTATTTGTTTGATCCTCAGAATAAAACATAAGACGATATTACGCTGATTCCTATATTTTTCAGATGAGGAAAATGCCCAGAGAAATGGAATGGTACAGCCAAGATTTTAACCTGGTCCATCTGACCTTAGGAGCCTTGTGGTTAACAATGATGACTCGTGCCATGGAAGAAGCGACTAGTGGAAAGACTAGAAGGTGTGTGGATGTTTGGATGAAGAAATGGGACCATTTCAATGTGACTGAAAAATGGTACACAAATGTCTCCCTTTGCTTTTCCCTGATCAACTTTTCTGTATCTTTTCTCACATTGTCTCTTGATTGTATTCATTTAGTATTAAGTACTTAGCTTGAGGGTCTGGTAGTATAGACCAGTTGGTAGTATAGACCAGTCTATACTATGCCTAGCATCCTAGCATGCACAAAGCACTAGGTTTAATCTCCAAAACAATGTCAACTAGGCATGGTAATCCTCGTACTCTGGAGGCAGAGAGGTAGGGTGGATGCCTTTGCATAGAAGTTTTACAAGGTGGGGGAAAATTGATGTAATATTGAACCTTGATAGACAAGCTACCTTTGATAGAAACATATAAACAAAAACAACAACAAAAAACCATTTGGTACAGTGGTGCATCTCTTTAATCATAGTACTGGAGAGATGGAAGCAGAATCAAAAGTTCAAAGACATCTTATGTTCCACACTGTGTGAGGGCCCTCGCTAAATGGGAGGGGGAGGGAACAAGCAAGGGAGGGAAGGAAGGAGAGAGAGAGAAAGAGAGAAGGGGAAGGGAAGGAAGAAGGAAGAAGAGGGAGGGAAGCAGGGAAGGAAGAATTAGCTTGAGTGTTTATATTTTCAGCAGGACATTTAGTCCAAATTACTAGTCTTTCAGTTACTGGAAACCCAAAGGTCCAAGATTCAACTAAGTCTTACAGCAACACCATGCTGTACAGGCAACCTGTTTTTTTCCAATGAGGCAAATGTGACTCAGGGACTTGAAATATGTTCCAAATTGTCCCAGAACTAATGGATGATTGGGCCAATATTCCGCCCCAAGTTTCTCATACTTTATTTTCTCTATCCCTCCCTCCTCTTTCATCCCCCACCCCCTCACTAGCTGTGTAGATTTGGAGAAGTTGCTCAACCTCTCTGTGTTCACTTACAGAATGTGTTAGCAAGCTTCCCGTTACTAGAAATAGCTACGGTAAAAATCAACCAAAAATGAGAAGAGATTCATTCTGGCTCATGGCCTTGGGTTTCAGTCCATTTACTTTTGGTCTGGGAATGATGCAGTACCTCACGGTGAGCGCTTGTGACAGAGGGAGCCTGCTCACCACATGATATGCAGGAAGCAGGGCAGGCTTCCAATATCCCCTCTAAGGGCACACTCCAGATGACCTAACTTCCTCTCACTGGGCCTTCCTCCTGCAGGTGTCATCACCTCCCCGTGGTGCCATGGATCAGAAGTCAAGCCTTGAACACACACACACACACACACACACACACACACACACACACACACACATATATATATATATATATATATATATATATATATATATATATATATATACTTGGGGAACATTCACAATCCAGACTATGACACAAAGTGAATATCACAAAAGATCAACACTGAAGGATCATGTGGGCGAAATGGGTTCATATACATAAACCCTTTATAACCTGCACCCTAGACTTAACCATAATTCCCTGGAAAAATTGGACTTGTCTAGAAGCCAGAACTTTACGGCCTATTTAGAGAAGAATCCTTGCCAATGTCTTTTTCTGAGTCTGCCTCCCCTCCCCTCCCCCTTCATCTATTCACCTGTCCATTCATCCGTCATTTATGGCCCTCCAAGGTCCTTTCTACACGGTGTACACGTAGAGCTTGCTGAGTTTGGATCAAGGCTATGGGTGTCTCCTTATCCTAGAGTTTTGATTCCAAATGGAGGAGTTACTTCCCCTCCGAGGATAAGAGAGGAGGCCTGTTTGAGGGAATGTTTTGTACTGATAGTATTTGCTGATTCTGTTTCTGATTTTTCCTCTTCAGTCTCTGAAGTCTGCTCTTCCAGCCTCCAGATTCACAAGGGATACTTTGTAAAACTAAGCAGTCACTATGAGGGAGGTTCTGCCTCTAGTCCTTCCCCACCCACAGCTTTGGCTGGCGACTCCTTGGTTCTTCTTTTTCAAGTGATCACTATCTCTTTAGAGAATGCTAGGCTCTCTCTGAAAAGTGAGAGCCCAAACTTAGAGGAGCACAGAGCCATCATCATTCACACCAATAGTTGAATAATCACAGATAACCATCAAGTAAGTTCTTGTCCTGTTCAAGCCTTGGAAGAATGTAAAGAAAGTAACCATGGCAGGGTCCTGAGACAAGGAGAAAACATTTCAGCCTGTGAATGGCAGTTCATTTAACAGTAGGAGATTGTTGCCCAGAATTTAGGTGCAAGATGAAAAAAATGGGTTTAAAGCAGGAAATTTAGAGGGGAAAGTGTGTGTGTGTGTGTGTGTGTGTGTGTGTGTGTGTTTACATGTTGTATGTATTGTGATCTTTTTTGTTGTTTGTTTTGTTATTGTTGTTTCTGAGACAAAATCTCACTAGGTTTCCGGCTGGTCTGGAACTCGCTCTGCAGACCAAGCTGGCCCGGAACTCAGAGGGATCTACTTGCTTTGCCTCCTGAGTGCTGGCCCACCACATCTGGCTCTTTTATTTTATTTTAAAGGTCTTGCTATGTGGTTAAGGATAGACTTGAAGTCAGAATGTATCCCAGTTGGATTTGACCTTTCAGCAACCCTCCTTGCAGGGGCTCTAGCAAGACTGAGCACAGTGTACATGGCTCCAGCAGGACCAGGCATGGCACACATGGCTCCGGTAGGACCGGGCATGGCAAATATGGCTCTGGAGGCTTTGCCCTTCCCTCCATTCCCCCTGCCTTACCAAAAACCCATTAGATTACATTCCTAAAGCCAGCCACCAAGATCCATTCTCTTATTTGACCACTACATCCGTCTTAGCCTGACTACCAAGGTCCAGCTATCAAGTATTGAAGTCAGTCAAAATCTCCATATTGGCTCTCCTAATTAACATGCCCAATCAAAATTAAACATTTTATCCTAACAGGGGGTGGGTGGGGAGGGGTACCCCTTTTAACTTTATAAATTGCCATTTGCCAATGGGCCATGTCTTTTTCCTCTCTATCCAGAGGCAGTCCTTTGTCCCTCTAGGGTCAATATTCCTTTCACCCTCTCCCTTGTTCTCTCCCTTTTTCCCTGATCCTCTATCTACTCTCTGTCTCTTATGCCCTGACCTCTGGCCCTCTGGGGCAAATAAATCTCCTTTGTGTCAAGAACTTGGTCTTGGGGTATCTTGTGCCAACTTCAAGGTCTTTTCACTCCTGCCTCACCCTCCTAAGTGGTGAGATTATAGGAGTCTCCATGTCTGTTTTGGCTTTTTGAGACAAAATCCTTACCATATAGTTTATGCTGTCCTCAGATTTGAGATCCTCCTGCCTCAGCTCCCAGGGTACTGGGATTATCAGTGTTTGCAATCATACCCTGTAGCCAGCTACTTTTCCTCCTTGCTGCCTTAATTTTATGGCCTGTAATTTTATTGAACGTTTAATGTTGAAAATACATAATTGCTTTGTTTGTATGTCAGTTACACTCAACACAAATTCTGTTGCTGATCTAGTTGCTTAGTACGTCTGAAACTTAAGGCCTTTAGTTGAGGGTTATGAGGTATTTTGAAGGCATTTTTTTCTTATGTTGCTTTGAGAGATGAGATGATGAAATAAACATAACCTACCTGGGTAGTCTTAGGGGTTTCTATTGCTGTGAAGAAACACCATGACCAGAGCAACTTTCATAAAGAACAATATTTAATTGGGGCTAGTGTACAGATTCAGAGGTTCAGTCCATTATCATCAAGGAAGAAATCATGACAGCATCCAGGCGGTAATGGCGCTGGAGGAGCTGAGAGTTTTACAACTTGTTCTGAAGACAAACAAGAAAAGACTGATACCTACACGGCAGGGAGAATGGTCTCAAAGCCCACCCTCACAGTGACACATTTCCTCCAACAAGGCTACACTTCTTCTTAGTGCCAACCCCTGGGCTAAGTATATTTAAACCACCACATGTGCTGTGGGTATGGATCCGTGGGGAGCCCTTGCCTAGCATGGAGCTGTCACTGGGATTTCTCCTCAGCACAGCAAGTACAAACAGACTAGATGAGTACTGTACAAAGGAGAGAGTACTGAAGTTTCTAATCTTGGTTACTGAGTCATAGCAAAGAACAACGTAAAGCAAAGGAAGATTCCAAGAAGTCACTGAAAAGAGAAGGAAATGCCCACAGAAAGTACAAGAGAAAGCAAAGACAGAGGGTAGAAACCATACAGAGACTCAGAGCCCCAGGCCTAGGCATGAGAAGGCCTGAGTCCCAGTTGGAGATGGGGATTTTCTTAGAAAGATTAGAACCTGCCTTTGTTGGAAGGGAAAGGATGATGGAAGAGAGAGTATGATGGAGTGACACACTGCCCTGGGCTATGTGATAGACACCAGATGACATAACATCATGTAGGAGTTCAGAACCCTTCCTTCTGCTCTGCCTGGGCAAATACAGTCTTCAGAGTCTGGAAATAATTCTACTACAGATCCTAAAACACACACACACACACACACACACACACACACACACACACACACACA
>JANHMN010000003.1:69548804-69569560 GCA_030674055.1 Rhabdomys pumilio | reverse complement strand
AACCAAACCAAACCAAACCAAACCAAACCAAACCAAACCAAACCAAACCACAACAAAAACCCCAGAACAGCTTAAAGATACGACAGAGAAAAATAGTAACAATAGTGACAACAAAGCCCCTTTCATTAAAATCCTCAGTAGAACCTAAGGGAAGATGATACTGTAAAAGTATTCAGAAGTGAAGAATGTAAACAAATGGATAATAGGATACAAAGTTCATGAGATCCAATGTCCACGTAATTTAAATGTCTAGAATGAGAGGACAGAAGAAGAAATTACTGAAGAAACAATTCAAAAATATTTCTCTGAGTTGAAGGACATGAGTTGCCAGACTGGGGGAAAGCCTGCACAGTAAAATTGGTGAATATAGACTTGCAGAAAATCCACAAATGTGATTTCAAACTTCCAAGGCAAGCGGGAAGGAAAACGTAAGGGTTAAGAACAAAAAGGCTTTGGCCTCTTCAAAGCAAACTCAGTAGGCAAGAAGATGGCACTTCTATGTTTTTAGGGGGCAGTGAGGCGGCTCAGTAGGTAAAGGCGCTTGCCTCCAAGCCTCTACTCCTGGGACTCACATGCTGTAAGAACAGAGCCGACTCCCACAAGGCCTCTTCTGACTTCCACATGTGCACCATGGCACACGCACACCCATGTATGTGCATAGACAAACCTACAAAATAAATTACATGTAAAAAGAAATTCAGTACTTCTATAATCTTGAAGAAAATTTATTTTCATTTCGGAATTCTAAAACTAAGCTACCATGTAAGTTTGAGGGATAAAAAACATTTTCAAGCATGGAGAATATAAAGATCCTGTCTCATGCAACCTTTCTTATTCCTCCTCAAGCCATGTCAAGTAGAAACCATCCTACCAAAAATGAAAGAAAAAAACTAAAAAAGAAGACAAAACACAACACAGAATTGGGAGGTCTAATTGGAAAATGAGAAGGTGTCTCTGGAGCATGGGAAAGAAGATTCCAGAAAGAAGCTGTGCTTACATGGTGTGGCCATTTGAATACACTTGGCCCAGAGAAGTGGAACTATTAGGAGGTGTGGCCTCATTAGAGGAGGTGTATCCTTGTTAGAGGAAGTGTGTCACTGTGGGTGTGGGCTGTTGTGGGGCTGTAGCTCACGAGTGGGCGTGGGCCCTGTTGGGCTGAGTTGTGGGTCCTGTGTGTCTGCTGCCCAGGCAGGTAGACACACTGGGATTTGGGCTAGGGGAAGCCACCGAGATCCACTTTGGGTGTGGGGAGATCCCAGTCTGAGGTCCTACTGGGGTGGAGCTCTTGGGTTGGGGGGTCTCTGGGCCGAGGCAGCTGGCCAGAGAACAGCTAGTCTCAGCCCTTGGGCTCCCAGGTGCTGCTGAGAGACCACAAAAGGACTGAGACTGGGGGCATGGGGCATGTAGGCTGGATTGCCCTGAAGCAAAAAGGGCGAGGTGGGAAAGCTCCAGTGGCCGTGGAGTAGATGAGAATTTGGCTGAGGTGACTCGCTTGGCCTTGTCATGGCTGACTTGGCTAGCTTGCTTGAGTTGGTGGACTCCGTATCTGGAATGCAGAGAGGTCCTTGGAGGGAGATTAGACAGCAACTCAGTAGTTAAAAGCCCCCTCCATGGTTCTCCATGGTGAGTCCCAAGTATGAGAGGAGTCCATGGTTTAAAAAGGTTTATTGTCATGGTGGAAAGTGGATGAAGCTGTACCCTGTGTTCTCAGGGTGGGCCCGAGGTTAAAAATCTTTTGCAAGGAGAAGGGTCTAGGAAGGAATGCTTAATTGGCTACACCTTCTGGCCTTTAGGTATCTCATTAATATGGAGATCTCTTGAGGCTCTGCAGCCTGTAGTCATGCCCTCTACCTGTGCTGAAGGCCACAAACCTTTCTTTGGGAGGGGCTGTGGATGGCTGAAACTAAGTGAGATGAACCAGGGCCAAGGAGAAAGGCTGAACTCCTAAGGTCTCTTTATGGTATCTGGGGTTTGAGGCCTGCGCTTGACCAGGTACCCAGCTGCCTCTCACAGTCCACTGCCCCACAGGCTGTCTTCCCATGTTTATCTGCTCACTGCTGATGACAGTTTCCTGGCTGCCTTCTGATCAAGATGCAGAACTCTTGACTCTGTCTCCAGCACCTTGTCTGCCTGCATGCTGCCATGCTTCCTGCCATGCTGATAATGGACTAAACCTCTGAAACTATAAGCCAGCCTCAATGAAATGTTTTCTTTTATAAGAGTTGTCTTGGTCATGGTGTCTCTTCACAACAATAAAACCCTAACTAACTCAAACACAGGGCCACCAAACTATAACCTGGAGAGCATACTCTGGGGACAGGCTGTCACCAGAGACTTCAGCTCAGCCATTTACTTCACTTTTAACTTGAAGACAGTGTGTCTGAGTTTCATATTATTTTACTTTTTTGATAAAAATGTTATTATTTTACGTATATGAGTGTTTTGTATAAGTGTATGTCTGTGTCCCATGTGCATGCCTGGTGCTGGAGGAGGTCAGAAGAGGCTCTAGTTCCCCTGGGACTGTAGTTACAGTTGTGAGCCACCATGTGGATGCTGGGAATTGAATTTAGATCCCCTAGAAGACTGACAAGAGCTCTTAATTGTTGATCCAGCCCCCACATTATTTTCTGAATTCAGCTTGAATCGACAGACAGTGATAAAGCTGCCCCATGCGTTTCTGCTTAGATCTGTTGATGACATTCAGATTACCCAAAAGGAGTTTTGTATTTTCACTTACCCCCGAGGGCTAGAGGATGAGGGCATAAGTCACAGAGGGACTATTTTATTTTACTTTGAGACAGGATCTCACAAACTAGTTTTGGCTGGTCTGGACCTCACTAAATAGACCACGTTGACCATAAACTCACAGAGATCTTCCTGCCTCTGTCTCCTGAGTGCTGGGATTGAAGTCTGCACCATGATGCTCAGCTTCCTTTTACATTTTTATTCTTTATTATAATAATTATTACAAGGTGTGTTGTGATGTGCATGTGGAGGTCGAGAGACAGCCTTACAGCTTGGTTCTCTCCTTCCATCTTTATATGGGGATTGAATGAAGGTCATCACTTTTGCTTGTAGGCCACCTTTACATGCTGAGCTATCTCACTAGCCCCAGCATGGGTTAGAAGCAGGGAGGCATCCTTTCTCTGGACCGCCCTGTGGTCCTTGTTGCGGAGAACTCATTGACATGCCACGGCCCTGTTACTTCTGTAGGAGGGCTCTCACACGCACCAAGGGAATCTGATGTCAGATTGTGATTTAGAGGCCATCTTCTCTGTTTAGCTTAGCTTTTCTTAGGGTCTTTCACCTAGGAGTGGCGACAGCAAGGTTAGGATGTAGTGGGTGACTGTAATGTGCTGCAATTATTATAATTGAATCTTTACCTATATCTATATCTATCTATCTATCTATCTATCTATCTATCTATCTATCTATATGCAATGTATGTATGATCATATAGACCTACACAGGCATTTTCCTCAGTTGCTCTCTACATTATTTTTTGAAACAGTCTTTCACTGAATCCAGAGCTCACTAGTATGGTTCAACTGGCTGACCAGTGAAGTCCAGGGATCTACTGTCTCTGTCTCTCCAGCAGAGATTAGAGGCCTGCACTGCCATGCCTGGCTTTTTAAGTGGGCCATGGGAATGGAACACTTGCTTGCAATACTTGTATGCCAAGCACTTTGTTGCCTGAGCCATCTCACTAGGCAACAATTGCTACCTTTTCTTTTTAATTTAAGAGAATATTCAACATTAAAGACAGTACAGTGATTAATTCTCTGGAAAGTGAGGAGAACAGGTGAACTTAAAAATGACTTGTCATGAACTCAATCTGGGTGGACTCGTACAGTGTTTCATATAATTATCATCTACAGACACACACACACACACACACACACACACACACACCCACTTCCTATACTGCTCTGTTGTAGAAACAAGTTCTGAAATTATGCAATATGTGGGTACTCTGGAGTGGATGCCTGAGTCATGTCAAGTTCTAAGTGGAAGAGCTAAGGTAGAATTATTTGGATGCTGACGGAGAGGAGGTACCTCCTGAACACCAAGGCATTAGCGTCTCCTAGGAAGCGTTTTCCTGACTTGCAGCAGCCTGCGTTTCAGGAGTTGAGTCATGGGAACCATCAGGAGAGATGTGACTGGGTTTTTTTTTTTTTTTTTTAAACTAACCAATGGACTGTTCATTGTTCTCCACCTTAATTCAGACATTACCAGTTGTGAAGGAAGCCCCTAGTTATAGGCAGCTACTGATTCATAACTGTACTTTGCTTAGGGCTATTTCTCTAAGAAGAAATATGCGGCACTTTTGCCTACTGGTATGGTGGTAGTTGTGGTATGTGTTGTTTATCAATTCTCTAGACCAGTGGTTTTTGACCTTCCTAATGCTGTGACCCTTGATATAGCTCCTAATATTGTATTATCCCAGCTATAAAATTGTTTCCATTGCTACTTCATAATTGTAATTTTGCTGCTGTTACACATTGTAATGTAAATATCAAAAGGTCTTCCGGGGGTCATGACCCCTAGGTTGAGAAACAGTGCTGTAGACTAATTTATATGACCTCTAATTGATGGTTCAGGCCTTCTGAGAAGCTTCCTAACTCAGCCGCAGCTCTACACAGATAATTCTTTGAGCTGAAACAGCTCATGGCTATGGGTTTGAAGCACCCAGTTCTTGTGGAATTCAAACTACCCACTGTGGTCAGTAGTAACTGAGCAGAGTCCGGGAGTTAACCTTCTCTGAACTAATCCACACCACCCCTTAGGTAACAAGTGGCAGAAACCCAATGCATACATTTAAACAGAAAGGGAATTCTACAGCTACTCTTAACTGCACAGCACTGAAGAGGATTCAGGTATAGTTGGATATGAATGTCTTAACGTTATCACCGGAAGTAGTTCCTCTCTGACTTTCAGTTTTCCCCAACACTGAAAGTGTTACACTGTTCCTCTGGAACAGCTATAGGCTTGTGTTTTGTGTGCTATTACTAAAAAGAACACACCACCCACCACCTGCACACACACACACACACACACACACACACACACACACACACACACACACACACAGAGTCAGGCGGTAGTGGCGAATGCCTTTAATCCCAGCACTTGGGAGGCAAAAGCAGGGAGATCTCTGTGAGTTTCAGACCAGCCTGGTCTACAGAGTAAGTTCCAGCAAAATTGCAATTATGAAGTAGCAATGTAAACGATTTTATAGTTGGAGATCTCTACAATATCAGGAACTATATCAAGGGTCACAGTACATTAGGAAGGAGCATAATTTAATCAGACTTGGAGTCTTCAACTGGACTTATTGAAAGCTCAGGTAAAGTTTTCATGTAGAACAAAGTTCTACATGGCTTTTCATACTGAAGAGACTTCTAACACAATACATGGAGAAAGGAATGTGTTTTTAGATATAGGAGTTTGTTCCAATGTTTCTCTCTTATTAAAGACACTCGTATGGTGGGCAGTGGTGGCACACACATTTAATCTCAGCACTCAGGAGCCAAAGGCAGTTGGATCTCTGTGAACTGGAGGCCAGTCTGGTCTACAGAGTGAGTTCTAGGCCAACCAGAGCTACACAGAGCAGCCCTGTTTGTAAAAACAAAAGATACTCTTATGAATTCATTCTGGGGTATATATGGAGTATTAGTCCTATTCATTGTGGAGGGGCAAGGTCTACTTTGGAGCTGCACTCTTGCTTTTTCTTAATCCCAACTTCACCCTTTACTGGCTGTGTGGCTCTGTCAGTCATTCTGAGCTTCTCTGTGCTTCTATTTCCTCATCTGGGCAAGCCTCCTACAGCCCACAGCCCTCCCAAACTGAGGACAGTGCCTGGTACACAGTAAGCCTTTTATGATACTGTGCCACCATCGTTATTTTAAAAACTCTTAGAGCACATAACTATAGGCCTGTTTTACCTCCGGCTCAGATGAAGCTCAGGGCAGAGGGCAGATGCCCAGAGCTAAGCAGCTTATTTAAAGTAGAGTAGAAAGAGATGAGAGAAAGCCAAAGCGCTTTTCTCTTTAGATAGTTATCAAACCACGCTTCACTGCAGACTCTGGGCTTGGGTATGGCCCGAGATCAAAGGCCCTCTTATGTGCAGTGACATTTCTGAGCACAGGGCTGAGTTATAAAACTCTTGAATGGAAGGCTTTGGCACTTGGAACACAGCTTTCGATGGAAGGGCAGGGTTTTTATGGAGGCGATTCACAGAACTACTTATGCTGGTGGAGAATCCAGACTGTTGTGACTCATTTGTCTTTTTATTGCTCTGGACCAAGAGCTGTTGTTTCCTTTTAAGTCGCTCTGTGGAGCTGAGCTCCAGCTAAGGCCAGGATAACTCTTTCAGGAAGACAGCGTGGCCTCAGTGAATGTGAACAGAAATAGTGCGCTGTGGAGCCCAGGGTCAAGTGTACCAGACAAGCACAGTAAGAACTTTTTAAAAAACAAAACAAAACAAAACAAAAAAACCAGGGAGCACAATTTTGTTTGGAAACCAGAACACCCTTTCCGTCTTTAGCTTCATACAAGCTTTCTGCTCCTTTTCTTTGCCACTTTCCTTCCCTGAAAGGCCAAGCCAAATTAGACTGTGCTGCAAAGAGAGAGGGGGAACGAGTATGTCTGGGCTGTCTCAATGGAAGCAGGGGGAGCAGAAGAGGTCATTTGGAGTCCAGTTTGCATGAGGTCCTGGTTGGTCTCCTGGAAGAAACTGTTAGGAGGACTTTTGGACTGGAGAGTGAGACCCATTAAGATAGGTAGTCTTCTGAGACTTTCTAGTGTTCCCCAACTCCTGGTACTGAATCCTCTGTGTGATCTCCTTCCCTTGTCCCTGAGCTGGAACTCCATGATCTGCTTCTCATAAAAAGTATGGGACAATAGTAATGGGATATCGGTTCACGGTTCAGTGTTTAGGTCACAAAAGACTGTGATTTCTGCCTTGTTAAATATCCCTCTCTTGCCACCACAGTCTCACTTTTATTCTTGCCTGTGCTTTCTGGTGTGTTCTGATGAAGGTAGTTACCATGCTGAAAAAGGCTCGATGGCAGGGAATCATAATGGTTTCTGGTCAACATATAAAGAAACCTTGTGGCCTTTAACTCATCAGCATTTAAGTCTTGAATCCTGTCAACAACTGTGGAGATGAGTTTAGAAGGATGTCCGTTCTGTCCCAGTTGGACTTTGAGTTGGTGATAGCCTTGGCTGTTACTTTGATTTCCGTCTTGTTCGAGCCTGTGAATCAGAGGGCCCCAACTAAGTGGTGCCTGAATTTCTGACCTCCCTTCTCAAACCATGAGATAATAAATGTGTGTGGGGTTTGTTTGCTTTTATTTTTTGTTCTTTGGAGGCAGGGGTTCTCTGTGTTGTTCTGGCTGTCCTGGAACTCACTCTAGATCAGGCTGGCCTCAAACTCAAAGATCTGCCTGCTTCTGCCTCCCAAGTGCTGGGATTAAAAGACACTTGCCACCAGCACCTGGCTTTGTGTTGTTTTAATCTTGTAAATTGGAGTAATTTGTATTGCACCATTAGAGAAATAATGCATGAGGCAAATACAATTTAAGATTTTATGTGGAGAGAGAAAGACATTTTTGGATCTTGCTGTGAAGAATGAGACCATTCAGATCCAAGAAAAATTGTTTCTGAGGTATGCAGGATAATGCTAATTATAGCCTAAGGCATGATGCCTAAGATACCCAGGAAGAGCAAGCACCAGAGCCCACTTTAACTTGCAGATCTCCACCAGAAGCTAAGATTGCTGATGGTGAGAGGAATCCTTAATGAAAAGGAAGTGCTAGAAGTGAAGGAAGAGGCGGGGCCTCATCTTAGTGGAGGAAAAGGCGGGGCTTCAGCTTAGTGGAGGAAGAGGCAGGGCCTCATCTTTGTTTACAATTGTTCATACTTCACACTGGAACTACCTACACGTGGTCAGAAGGAGGGCAACCACAAAGAAAGAAAAATCATACTTCCGAAAACAAACAAGAATTTATATGAATAAAAATCAAAGTGGAAAATTTGACCATATACAAGGAAAAATAAAAACAACCATACATAATTCTATTATCAGAAGGAATAATATTAACATTTAAAAAATGGGGGTGGGGTATGGCCACTGAGATCCTTCAGTGGGTAAGCCACCAAGCCTGAAGACCTGAGTTTAATTTCCAGGAACCACCCACAGATGTATGAAGATAACCAACACTCACATGTTATCCTCTGACCTCCATATACACAGCTCGTGGTCACTTGCACAGACAAAATTAATAAATAAAAATGTAATGAGATTTTAGCTGGATGGTGATGGTGCACACCTTTAATCCCACTGTTCGGGAGGCAGAGGCAGGCAGATCTCTGAGTTCAAGGCCAGCCTGGTCTACTGATTGTGTTCCAGGACAGCCAGAGCTATACACCCAGAAACCTTGTCTTGATTCTCATCCACCAAACCAAACCAAAACAGTAATAACATATTTTCATCTTTATTATATGTTTAATTTTTGCTTATTTTGCTCATTTTTTTTTTTTTTTTTTGAGACATGGTCTCATTGTCTAGGCCAGGCAAGCAGCATACTCAAAAGATTTTCTGCCTCTTCCTCCTGAATGCAGGGCTCGCAGATATTCACCATCATGCCTGGCTTCAGTGTGCACATTTTAAAATTGCATATACAATTTTGCTTTGATTAAAATTTAAATTGTGAACAAAACCAAGCATATTTTCTAATAAGTTGTCACAAAGTATATTGTGATTTGGACCAAGTCCTGAAACCAAGTCTTTCCCACGTAGCCTCTACCTGTAAGTGGGCATTCCACATAGAGTCCTGCAGCTCCAGATCAGACTCACCCCTCAGCCCTTATTTTGAGTTCTCTACTCTGCTCTTACTGGATTAACTTTGTGTTGACAAAATGGCTGTTGGAGTTCCAGAAATCACATCCACTCCCCACAACATCGAATGCCTCTTTCTCTTGAAAGATGTTTTAGGGAGTTTCACACAACACTTCATGTCTTTTTGGCTCAGATTTAGTCAAATGGCCACATTTAATTACACAGAAGGTAGGGAATAAAATATTTTATTCAAGATAATGAGGGTCTCAGCTAATATCTTTACCATGCTATGGAGCAACAATTAGATTCTTGTTTATGTGTTTGCTTGAGGGGCTCAAGTTGTCCTGGATCTCACTATGTAGGCCAGCCTCTCCTGAGAGCTATGATCAAGTATCCTGGACCTTGCTATGTAGGCCAGGCTAACCTTGAATCCATGATCCTTCCTCTACTTCCTAAGCACTGGGATTACGGGTGAGTGCCACCATGGCTAGATACCAACTGCATCCAACATTTTGCTAATCACTTTAAAACATTTCAATTAATAAATGAAGAATTAAAGATACACACACACACACACACACACATTTTTCCCCCTGAGGACATAGAAAGCTGAAAGTGTATTTCTTCTACTTGATAAGAAAAATTCCCCATCTACTGGGAGAGCAATCTGAGCAAGCCATGAAGAGAAAAGCCAGTAAGTAGTGCTCTTCCATGGTGTCCACTCCAGGGTTCCTGCTTTGTGTTCCTGCCCTGACTTCCCTCAGTGACAAATTGTTACCTGGGAGTATAAGATGAAAGAAATCCTTCCCTCCCCCAGTTGCTTTTGGTCACTTTTTACATTGTGATATTGTCTTATCATAGCAATACTAGACAAATAAAGACACCATGACTATTGGTACACATAGAGACCAGAAAAGAGCATTGGATCCCCTGGAGGCACAGGCTGTTGTGAGCTGCTTGACATGGGTGCTGGGCCCTGAACTTGGAACCCTGGAAGAACAGCAGTGATTTTAACCACTGAGTCATCCCTCCAACCCCCATGCCTCCATCCCAAACCTGAGCTTCCGATTTTCCTGCCTCAACCTCCCAAGTGCTGGAATCACAAGCATGTACCACCGATTAGGGAAGACTGGGAGACACAGGTCAGATTTCAGTGCTGTGGTTCCTTTTCATGTTCCTTGTGCACTTGAGGGACACCTCCGGGATATATTAGCATTAGCTTTGATATCTGAGCCAGCGGGGCTTGAGAGGATAAAAGGGCCTGCCTAGTCCACTGACTACAGACCTCAGTGTGGTCCATAAGCAGGGACCTCTCAAATGCTGAGAAGCTACTAAAGAGGAAACAGCTCTGACAGATACCCGGCATTTGTTCCCTATAGACTTGGTACCAGCCCAGCACAAACCACAGGAAAAATGAACACCTACGAGTTCAAATGATCACCTACTTTGTGAACATACCGATACTCATGTTTGTTAGGACTCTGAGTGTGCCCTTCCCCCAGGCCTAAGCAGGCCTGCAAGTCATTGACCACAGCAAGACCAAACAACAATAGGACCTAGAAGGAGGCATTGCCTTGCCAGTCTTGGCGCCCTGAGGTCTGCTACAGAGCTAAGAAGAATGGACTGCCTGCTGAGCTAGCCTTGACACCTTCCGGACTACTATCTCTTCACCTAGCCTCTGGGCGGTACCGAGAAGAGACTCTGGCGGGGGAGGGGCTTCCCCTTTATATGTGAAAGCAAATTATTAAACTTCGGGCCATGATCAGAATACTTTGTCTTGGCCCCATGTTTCTCTCGCCCTCCTTCCCGTTAATTCCTAGGCTTCGTCTCAGGAGAACCTGGTGATCGTGGCTGCAGGCAGCTACACCTGAGAAACATTGCTCCAACACTTGATAGGGTTTTTGTCCCTGTGAATATAATTTAATTTGTCCCTGTGTATTTTAATTCTATTACTCTTTTCCTTTCTCTTCTTATTTTCTACATTGCCCCCTTTCCTCTCTAGTGTACTTACAGTAATTAATAATATTTTAACTTCATTATTAACTTTTTAAAAAACTTACATTTTCATTTTCCTTGTTAAGAGACAGTGTCTTATGTAGCTCAGGCTGTCCTTGAACTCTCTGTGTACTTGAGGATGACCTTGACTCAAAATAAACCTTTTCATCTATGTTAAGTGTGCTGGTTTGAATATGTTTGGCCCAGTGAGTGGCACTATTAGGAGGTATGGCGTTGCTGGAGTGGTGTGGCCTGGTTGGAAAAAGAGTGTTACTGTGGGAGTAGCAAATGAGACCCTCCTAACCATGTGAGATGAGTCTTCTCCTAGCTGCCTATGGAACAACAGGTAGAACCCTCAGCTCCTCCAATCCCAGGCCTACATAGATGCTGCCATGTTCCTTCTTTGACGATACTGGACTGAACCTCTGAACCTGTAAGCCAGCTCCAATGAAATGTTTTCTTTATAAGAGTTGCCTTGGTCGTGTTTGTTCACAGCAGTAAAACTCTAAGTGTCCCAACTTAAGAAGGAAAGGGTTTATTTGGCTTACATTTTATATCGTGGGAGAAACATGATAGAAATTCAAGGTAGGAACCGAGGCAGGACTATGCAGGAGCCTGCTTACTGGCTTGTTCTTTATACTTTGCTCAGCTTTCTTATATACCCACAACCAGCCCCCAGGAATGGCTCCACCTACAGTAATCTGGGTCCTCCTACACCAATCATTAATCATGAAAATGCCCCACAGACTTGCCTTCAGGCCTATTTCATGGAGGTGTTTCCTCCCTCTCTTCCCTCCCCTTCTCCTCTTGGATTTGCCAGACAGGATTTCTTTGTGTAGATGTCTTGGAACTTGCTCTGTAAACTGGGCTGGCCTTGTACCTAGAGATCCACCTGCCTCTGCCTCCACAAGTGCCAGGATTAAAGGCCAACAAGAACCTCCCTGAATATAGACATCTACACCTCTTAGAATCTTCTGTTATTTTACCTCCCTGTAAACATCCTGTTTGTTCTTTCAACCCCGCCCCACTAACATTTTGCGTTTTAAGAAGCTTCCCTCTAAGATGGAAGGCTGTAATCTTGGACAAAAGTCTCTGGGGTTGTTTACTGGAGATTGAGCAATTTACCAGTGTCTGTACCATTGAATTAAATGTCTGTAAGTATTAACAGCTCTGAGAAGAAAGGCTTCTCCAATAAAGGTCTTGCATCTCCAAAGTGAAAGGAATCCTGGTAGCTTGGAGCCAAGGAATACCACAAAGTCACAGCACACAACAAACCTCACAAAAGAGATTTTTGGGGAGAGACACATCCTGAGAGGGTGGCTGCCTCTGTTCAAGTGAGGTGCAGCAGGGAACTGAGCAGGAGGCAGGCTTTATATAGGGTTTCTTGGAAGGGGGGTGGACTTTTCCAGGATGTGGATTGGTGGGACTTCAAGCCAAGTCCAGGGATTGGTGGGACTTGGAGCTCAGGAATTGGGTTTTGGTAGGTTTTCAACAAGTTCAGACCTTTTGCCCTATAATGTCTCTCCTCCAGCAATCTGTATGTTCTATATCCTATATGCCTATAACCTATATCCTATATGTCTATGGATCCCAAGGGAGGACTAGACAGGGTATCAAGAGTCAGGTTGACCTCAAACACACTGTGTAGCAGAGAATGACCTTGAAATTCTGATTCTTTTGCCTCTACTTCCAAGCGCTGTGATTGTAGATGCCACTCCCAAGCTAACATTTACTTTTTCTCTAGTGGTTCTGGGAACTGGACCCTGGGCCACATTTGGGTGCCAGGCAAGTATTTTGCCACTGATTTAACACTCTGTTTTAAATTTTGCTCTTTTCTGAGGCACTCTCACAGGTTTCCAAGTTGTCACTCATACATGGTAGGTCTGTTTCCAGGCTTCTTATGTTCAAATCTTTTTCTTTCTTTCTTTTTCTTCTATTGCCTCTTTTAATTTTTTTTCTCCACCTTATAGTAATGAGTAAAGGAATTTAGCCATTTCCAACAGTGTCTGGGCCACAGAGAGCAAGGCTGTGAGTGTGAGGACAGAGAGAGCTTCATCTCAGTGGATTTATTGGACACAGATTCCAACACCAGAAGCTCTAACAACTCTGGCTCCTCCTTCCAGCAAGCATGATGAGCAGATTACACAGTCTGTGATCATCTGCTTAGGGGAAGAGAAGAGAACACGAGCCCATCTGCTCTCCCTTCTTCCACATGGAAGGTCTGAGTTATCAGCCACGTCACCATGGCATTGATCGTGATAAATGAAACTGTGTCAGAGGTGAGACAACATTTTTGTGTGTCTGAGCAGAGAGTGGGTTTAAACAAATGTTCTCTACCCCAGTTCCTGTTGGAGGGTGAGACAACACAAGGCTGGAAGAAATCTCTGAGATCATCTGGCTCAGTTCATTTTCAGATGGGTGGGGTGACCATATCCAGAAGTTCCTGGAACAGTCTCAGTTTATACCAGTTGTGCCAGAGTAATAAAGGCTAGAACTGCCTTTCAGAATCTAAATGTCTCATTGGAGATAAGCACCATCACTTTATTGATGAGGAAATGACATTTCCAGGAGCTAAGTGATGTTTACCACTAATTAAGACTAGTTAATGGTGACAGCAGTGTTCCCCAACCCTGATCCTAGGAAATCCATCCAAGTGTGAAACTATTTGAAATATTTTTCTTATTAAGTATGATGTGAATTTATTACTAACTAAACACCTGGGGAACTGAAATGAAGACTTAATTGGATTTTAGACACAGAGCTGGGTGATCAAATTATTGATGACAGAAATAAAGTAAACACTGGGGATGAAGTAAGTAATTTTTGAAAACTCACACAATTTCCTAAGTGTATCACATGGCCAGACTCTTCAAGTCTTTTCAAGTCTGTTTATTGCTTTCTGGTAACAGAATAACATACTCTTAGTTTAATTTGTTTTCTCTGTTTTTCCAGAATTTTCTCAATGACTATACACACACACACACACACACACACACACACACACACACACACACACATATATATATGAAAGAAAATAACTGGATTAATAGTTATTTTTAAAAAAAAAAAAAAAAGGACATCTTCCTGCACTTGTCACTCAGTTGCATAGAAGTCAGTCACTGCACACTTGGTCTCTTTCCATCTGTGATCTCATGGAGTCCTCATAGGAGCTCCATAGGCTGTTAGTTCATGGTGTAGGTGACTCTGAGGGTCCCCAGGAGGTAGCTTGTTTAAGGGCAGAGAGAGCCTGCAGGCCTGGGAAACCACATGCAGCCTGTCTGCTGTGGGAGTCCATATGAGAAAGCCACATCCTCTAATCTGCAGATGGGGCTGTGGCTCTTACAGCAGTTGCATCTCCTCCTCTTCCTTCCTCCCGTCCTGGCCCAGTCCTTCAAGTCAGATAGTGACTTAACCGACCACATGTCTTCCACACAGATATAGATAGCAGGGCCAAGATCTGGGGACTGTGTTTTTATTAAAAGTAAATTTAATTTGATTTTGACAATTTTATGATTTAGACAATGTTTCTGATAATAATCCTGTTCCCGACTCCTCTTTCTCCAGAGTCCCCAGAATGTGATGTGTCCTTCTATTATATTCTTCTCTTCCTCCTCCTCCTCCTCCTCCTCTTCCTCTGCCCCAGATGCTGTTTTCTTTTAAATAATCTACTGAGTTCAGTTAGTCTTATCAGTATGCAACTAACCAAGGGCCAGAGGAAAAATGCCTTCTCTTTCTACAGAAGCCCTCAGTTGCCAAAAGCTCCTCAGGTAAGGCTGAGACTGAGCCTTCATCCATGGATCCATGTTGTGATTAGTGAGTGGCTTGATTTTATACAGGTAACTCTAGCTTCTTTGAATTCATGAGCAGAAGACTGACTTTTGCAGTCTGTGCGCGCACACACACACACAAACACACACAGACACACACACACACAAACACACACAGATACACACACCACACACAAATAAATATAATAAAAAAGAAAACAAACACCAACTCAATCTTCATATCCCATCAGAAGTAGTTTTCCAAAGGAAATAGTATTTACTCTGACACCTGAAAGTTAAACTGTGTTAATCACACTAACAAGGAGGGACACGTAGGACCGAGCAGTAGCTGAGGTTACAGGCAGATGACACCATGCTAGGCTTTTATTTCTGTGTCTGGAACCCTGGAGAGACTGATTTCATTGTAGTGATCACTGACAGGACTTCCAGACCCATCTGTGTTTACACAATTTAGTAAGTCTGTGATGTCACTAGGCAGGGCTGTTTCAGATTATACACTAGAATGAGAATGTTCTGTGTTCAGAGCACAGATTGACTAAACTGGCTAGGCAAGTTTCTCCACCATCTCAGTTCACTTCTGCCATCTGCTGGAGCATGGAGAACCAGGGAAGAGCATGTAGCAAGCTCCCGTTTTGTGATATATACAGCAGAGATAGGCTGAAAAAGTTTACAAGTAGGCTGGAGAGACAGGCTTTATATCATCCTGCCTTCCTTTCCCAGCTGATTTTAAAGATTAACATAGTTCCTAGCACTTTTAAATGTAACAACCTTATAGTAGCAGCCATTTCTACACTTGAAACTTGATTTTTTTTTTTAAAACAGTATTTTATAAATGAAACAGAAGCACACAGGTTTGGGTAAAGAAAAAAAAGAAACAAAATCACAGAGATTGAGTGAGTGGGACCATGAGCCAGCAGAGACACATCAGAAGTTTCCTTGACTCTGGGGTACATACTTTTCTCACAAAGCATGGCAGAGAAAATAAAAGCAAGGGAGAGTCCTAAAGAGCTGATCCAAGCTTCTGGGCAGTGTGTGAAGGGAGGCTGCAGTCCAAGATGCCCAACCCTCAGATGGCAGGGAGTAGGGGCACGTAGGGTGGACATAGCAGCACAATTTCCCACATGCTTTCCAAGGACATGCCAGGACAGCAGCTATGAGAGACATTTAAAAAAGCATTTATTATTTTTATTTTATGTGTATGAGTGTTTTGCCTGCATGTATGTATGTGCACTACCAGCACTGTCTCTGAAGCCAGAAGAGTTGTCTTACCCTCATCCATGTCCCCAGCTCCTTCCCAGTTATCCTCTTTCTTCTCTGCCCCTCTTGTCAGTCCCCTTCTTCCCAGCAAGTCCCTTTCCTACTTTCATGTCTTTTTAAGTTTTAAAATGGTTGTCTCTTACTGCGTTTAAGTTGGGTTGCTTTAATGAGAAAGGTTGGGGGAGTTACTGACTTGAGCAAGGGCAACTTGCCAGTGTCCACATCACTGAGGAATATGACTCCTACCTCTGCAGTCGTTACCACCCATTGCTCCTTAGGGAGGGGTGGGGCCTCATGACCTCATCCACCCCTAGTGAATGTTAATCGGCCCTGTCTTGTGCAGGTAGCCACAGTTGCTGGGACTTCACAGATACCACAATGATGTGCAGAAGATAACAAGGATTTCATGGCACTCTGCTCACATCTTCAGACTCTGTCTCTTACATTATTTCTGCTCCTTCTTCCATAATGTTCCGTGAGCTTTGGAAGGGTGATATAGATGTTCCATTTAGGGTCGAGTGCTCAAGAGTCACTTGGTCAGTTAGGAATCTCAGCATTAACTACTGCCCGTTGCAAACAGAAAGATACCACAGATACTGCCATTTCTGTTAACGTACTTAGTAAGGCAAGGAAGCCAGAGCACGAGCCTTCTCTCACTTAACTTCAAGTCACTCAAATGCCCAACATATTCTTGGTACTATTAAGAAAAACATCCTGATCAAGCTACAAATATTCCTTCTTAGTTTAATGTTTTCCCAAAAAGACAGCTGCAGCGAGGAGTATTTCTTCCAGACTCCTGTGTGTTTACATAAATATGTTTGTTCCCATAGCAACATACAGCATTGTTTAGTGCTACACTCACTTACATGAAGGATACCTTGATGCAATCTACTGGGCTGCCCTGCATCTTCAGCCGAGCCACTCGAACCTCCCCCACACTGGGAGGGGCAGTTGATTCGTGCTGGGCCCTCACAGGAAACTCCCTTTATAACCAAAAGCCAGATGTCCTGAGCTCCAACTCCTCAGGCAGCTCTTGTCAGGTTCAATAATACTTACTACTACGTAACAAAACAGCCCAATACAACAGTTATTCAGGATCACTTACCTCTGCAAACCTCAGCCGGTCTAGGCTGGAGTTGGCCTGGCTCAGCAACCAGGCCAACTCCAGCCTAGACCGGCTGAGGTTTGTTGTGCAGTGGCAGCTAACCGATACACACCGATGTCTACTTCTCTGCACCCTCTTTTCTTTCTTTTGTTACATTATCACTTCCCCCAGTTGTGACTGCTTTAGCTTTTCTTTCCATTAGTTTTGGAGACCTCACTCCTTTCCTCATTTTAAAGATGTATTTATTTCGTGTATGTGAGCATAATAATAACGACCATTATTATTATTAAAGCTTAATCTCTCTGTAATCCTGACGATCCTCAAACTCACTATGTAGCCCAGCCTGTTCTTAAGCTCACAGTGATTGCCTGTCTCTGCCTCCCAAGTCCTGGGGTAAAGGTATGCACCGCCATGCCCAGCTTTGAGTAGGAATTTTGTGAAATTTAGGCTGTTGTTGCTAGAGGCCAGAATTACCACTTACTAGAATCTCAACCTTGACTGCAGAATTACTCAGCTCCCTCTACTGCTCCATGCCTTCTTGGATCAGAGAATGACACCGGCCAGTGTTTCTTCGGGCATGTTGCTGAACTGTTATCGTCAGCTTCAGACAGATGTAGAGCCCATCACGTTACTAAATCGTGGAGGGCACAAAAGGCTGTGCTGTTTATTCTGTAGCTTGAGATACACTTTCAATATTTAACTTAACTCATTCTATGATCTCATACCTTTGATAGTGAGAATCAGTTCCACCCCCTTCTGCTGTCCCCCTTTCTGTGACAACTCCATGGCTCTTTCTCCTGAAAGATACTCCTAGCTTCGGGGATGTGCCAACTGCCATTAGGGGAAACTAAAGGCATGATGTTTTAGAGTTTGGGTTGTCATTGCTGAGCCTGCCACACGGTGGCGCTGCTAAAACAGGCACTGCCATCTCTGGAGGCCATTTCGATCTAATGCCAGGAGATTTCAGTGAGCCAGAGAATACCTTTGTGTAATTTAGGATGATGAAGCAGTTGCTACATCCCATTTCAGTCTCCTGGACTGACCATTCTGTTTAAGTCTGCTTTTGTGTGGGATGGAAACGAAGCTGCAAGATCACTTTGCGTGCAGGAGAGAAGCTCCCCTGTGATCCCCATACTAGCTAGTTTTATACTACTAGTTTTTATTTAGGATCAGGCTTTAGGCAAGCCTGTAGGGCATTTTCTTAATTAGTGATTAATGCAGGAGGGACCAGCCCATTATGGGTGGTGGTATCCCTGGGTTGGTGGTCCTGGTTCTATCATAAAGCAAAGTGAGCAAGCCAGAGGAAGCAAGCCAGTAAGCAGCACCCCTCCATGGCCTCTGTATTAATTCCTACCTCCAGCCCTGTTTGAATTCCTGTCCTGACTTCCTTTGATGATGAAGATCGATATAGAAGTGTAAGCCAAATAAACCCTTTTCCCCCCAAGTTGCTTTGGTCATGTATAGCCCAACATGTTTCTAAATCGTGGAGGGCACTATTGCTATTTAAGTCTAACTACAACATGCCCACAGGTTTAGTTCTGGCTTCTTGTGCAAATATGATCGATCTTCAAGTTCGAATTCAGAGCTCTGTGATGGGGGAGGGGAGAGTTTTTTTTCAATCGACAGTTAGTGGTGACCATGTTCAAGCAATTGACATTCTTCTTTCTGGCTATTGATTTGCCGGTTCCTGCCACAGGAGCTATTATGGCAGAGGCAGCACTGACAAAGGCTTGGAAAAGCTCTTCTGGGTGGCTTCTCTGCATATGTGAGTGCTTTGGGCCTGGAGCTTTCTGTTTATACTCCTGTGATGGGGTGGAGTTCAGAAACAGTAAGTGCTGGAGGACTGCTGGAGAATCCTCAACTGTGTCCTACTGCCTGTCTCGCAAGCCAGAACCCATGTCTTCAAAGGTTAGTGAAGAGTGTCTGCAGACAAGCATGATGGTACTACCATGTAATTCTAACACGCAGGGAGTTGAGGCAAAAGGAACTTGAGTTCAAGACTAGCCTAGGGCATATAACAAGACCTTGCCTCAAAAACCAAAGGTGTGTATGCTTGAGCACACACACACACACACACACACACATGCGCACGCGCACGCGCATGTACATGCTTACAAAATGGAGCCTACCAAAGGATAGGAAGGACACAAAGAGGTACCTGAGATAGGTAGCTTAACCCAGAAAACAAACTGCCAAACTAGATGTTTAACTATATACAACATGACGCCATGTCAGCTGCTTTTTGTTTGTGCTTCTCTCTTGTCTGAATTATTGAGTTAGCATTACATGGTGATGTTTCAGAAACATTACACGTGAGATAGTTGTCCCATAGGATTTTATTAGCCCTGGGAACTTTCTAGCGCTTAGTGACATCATAGTCATGTTTGTGATGCCGCTGGTGTAAAAACCCTACTATGCTGCCAGTCATAAAAAAGCACAGCACACACAGTTACATACAGCACACAATGCTTGATAATGATAATAAATAAATGGCAGTGTTGTTGGTTCATTCTCTACTGTGCTATGCTTGCTTTTCATTTTGTGTGTGTGTATCTATAATGTATGCATGTGTATTTGTGTGCACGTGGGCATATGTGTACAAGGATGTGAGCTTATGGGGGTCAGAGGTCAATGTCAAGCATCTTCCTCTATTACTCTACAAAGTCTCATTAATTATAGAGCTCACTGATTGCCTAGACTGCCTGGGCAGTATGCTACAAGGTTCTGCCCATCCTACCCTTTCCAGCTCTGTCATCACAGATGGAAGCCACTACTCCCCATCTGTATGTGTGTGCTGGAGATTTGAACTCAGGTCCTCATGCTTATGTGAAGGGACTTCCCTGTCTGAGACATCTCCCCAGACCCAGCGCTATATTTTTAAGCCATTATTTTCGCCTTCACTTCTAATTTTAAAAAGTATCCTAGAGAGGGCTGGAGAGATGGCTTGGTAGTCAAGAGTATTTGCTGCTTTTGCAGAAGTCAGGGTGTTGGTTTCCAGCACTCAGGTTTGGGGCTCACAAGGGATTTGTTGCCATTTTCTGGCCTCTGTGGGCACCTGCAGAAATGTTGTGCACATACATACACCCAGGCATCCACATATACTTAAGATAAATAACCAACCAAACAAATGAATGAACACAAATAGGGTTTGGGATATGGCTCAGGTGACCATGTTTCTTTAGCATGGACAAGGCCCTGTGTATAGAATTACACAAAAGCAGGGATAGTGAAACATGCTTAAATCCCAAATCCCAGCTCGTTAGGAGGTAGACATAGGAGCAATTCAGGTTCAAGGCCATATTCAGCTACATAAGGAGTTCAAGGCCAGCCTAGGCTATATATCATCCTATCTCAGAAAGCATTATTCAACAGTATGCCATATTATGCTACCAACACCTTAGACATCTCTGATTTATCATGTCTCACGGTCACACCAATCCTGACCACCTAGATTTGTGTAAGAACACTCTGTGGTGTTCACACAAGGATGAAATTGCCTAGCACCATGTTTCTCAGAACAAGCCATTTTGATAAGTGATGCAGTGTTGTCTTGAACATTGAGACAATGACTTCATTGTCCTTATGGCCCCAAAGCCTTATGTCTTAAAAAGATTAAAAGATTAAAAGGGGCTAGAGAGATGTCTCAGCAGTCAAGAGTACTTTATTTCTTTCAGGAGGACCATAGGTTTGGTTCCAGCATTCACACTGGGGCAGCCTGACAACTTCTTCTTCTTCTTCTTCTTCTTCTTCTTCTTCTTCTTCTTCTTCT
>JANHMN010000003.1:69534937-69548794 GCA_030674055.1 Rhabdomys pumilio | reverse complement strand
TTCTTCTTCTTCTTCTTCTTCTTCTTCTTCTTCTTCTTCTTCTTCTTGTTTTTCAAGACAGGGTTTCTCTGTATAGCCCTGGCTGTCCTGGAACTCACTCTGTAGACCAGGCTGGCCTCGAACTTAGAAATCCACCCGCCTCTGCCTCCCAAGTGCTGGGATTAAAGGTGTGCGCCACCACTGCCTGGCTTACTTCTTAACTTCTAACTTTAGCTCCAGGGGATTTCACACTCTCCTCAGCCCTCAAAGGGAACCTGCACACATGTGGTATGAACACACACACACACACACACACACACACACACACACACACACGAGAGGGAGGAAGGGAAGGGGGGAGAGAATTAAATCTTTAAAAAGTAAATCCAAAGGTTTTAGATTTTGTTTGCTTGTTTGTGAAGTGCTAGGGATTGGGCCTAGGACCACACACACTCGAGGTAAGTGTTCTGTTGAGTTATACTTGTAGCCCACGATGAAGACTTTTGATGACACATGGCTCTGGATCCTGTATCACTCTATTTTCTGGCTGCTTTTGGATCTAGATGTAGAACTCTCAGCTACCTCTGTCTGCCTGCGTGTTTCCATGCTGTCTGACATGCCAATAATGGACTAAACCTCTGGACTGTACACCAGCCCCAATTAAATGTTTTCCTATATAAGAGTTGCAATGGTCACAGTGTCTCTTCACAGTCATAGAAACCCTAAGACATACACATTAAAGCATATTTTATGGCTATTTTCTCTGCATTCATTTGAGCTATATTAACTTCTATGTCAGGTTAACATCATTTGACAAAATATTAACACAATAAAAATACACTTCTCTTTTAGATTTTCCCCCAAACTGCTTGGGAAACTTTGATAATGGCTAATCAGAGCTCCACCTCCTTCCACCTTGTGGCTCTGGCTCTTGCCAGGCTCTCAGATTCGTTTTCATGTAGTGGATGAGTTGGGAAGATGGTACAGAGGCAACTCGTGTTTCTTAATCACTGGCCTAAAGTGACTGCACAATGGCACTGTTTCCTACTTAGAACTAGTCCTGGCTACAGACTCAGGCTAGGCATGCAATCCTAGCTGGGCTTCTCACCCAAACAGCGCTGCACTTAGTGTGTAACCCACTGGTCTACAGACAACCAGAGACCATGGAAGTGTGTCTATCAACAAATTCTTCTAAAAAGTAGAATCCTCCCCCCCCCCCCCCCCCGCACTGTAATAATGTAAATGTAATGTGTATTTCCAAATATCAGTAGTGTAATATAACACCCTTCTCTGTAAGAAGTAGCTATACCTCTAATATCCTGCTGATGAAATTTTAGCCAGTTTGGAGAAGAAACTGCCATAGTATCTGGAAGTGGAAGATGAGGGCATCCTATGACTCAGCAAATCTATCAGCATTCTTGGTAAGGATTTATTTTTCAATCAACAGTGACAACCGAGTAGTGCAGACAGTTGCAGATTTCAATGAGCCCCGATGGTGGTTTTTGTTTTGCAACAAGACAGTATTTGAAGAGCGGGTAGAAAAACTGACCTGGTTTGTATGAGAGAGAAATCAATTCGTCCAGAGTGCTGCTGTCAAGAATGGTGCAAGGTGAAGCAGAAGAAGGCAGAACAGACCGACTATTAGCCACTGACTTACTAGGTGCTTTACTTACTGCGCTGCCTGTACTGCCCATTTGCTAAGTATGACTTCACTCGCTACCTGAGGCAGAATGACCAGAGAAAGAGCTGGAACAATGGGGTGGTTGCCCTTAACAACCTGCCGGGCTGCTGCTAAGCTTCTGTAAAAATCTCAATCGCTTGCCTGCCCCACCCTGTGGTTTTGGAATATAAAACGAGAATGCTAACTGGACCCGGGATTGAAGGCTTTCAGAGCCATCCTGGCTCTGGTCCACTGGCGGCTTCCGTCTTCCACTTTCACCGGCATCTGAGTGCTTATTCCAGAAAGGTTCCCGAAACACATGTGCGTTGGCAGCACGGTTTTTTTTTTTTTTTTTGGAGAGACCATCACTCTATCTGCTTCACAGATGTTCTTCTTAGATCAGGGAGCGGATAAAGGTATCTGTGCAAAGAGTCAATGACATGGCACCTCTCACGCTGCTCACAAGGTGCAGAACACAATGCATTATCCATTCATTTCAAACCAAAACCAAAACCAAAACAAACCCCGTTAACACAACTCTTGATTCAGGAACAATGGGAACACTATAGGAATTATTTGTCATAGAATATCTAGAAGCTTCTGGGTATCATCCATATCATCACTGTGCTAATGTTCCTTCACTTAAAAGGAGTGATAAAATAAGTGTCTTTGAAATTGTTTAAAAATGAGTTTAAAATTTACTATCAGTGTTTGATTTGCTGTATACTTTACAGACCTGTACGCACGGTGCTGTGGGAGAATTTCTTGGATGGAGGTGCTGCAAGGATAAAAAATCCGAGAAGCTGTTGGGAAGCGGGGATTTTAATAGATACTCCACAATGCCCAAGATGGTCTCTGCTGTCCGTCAGAATGTAACTTGATACTTCACAAAAGCTACAGGTGCATATCGCATCTACTTGCTAATACTTTCCATGAAGTCAGTCCATGGTCTCTTTGTGTCATGTGCTTGGGCAGAAGGTCTTGGTGATGGGAGCCAGTGGAGGAGGGGCTTCTTCATCTCATGGTGTCTAAGAAGCAGGGAGGAAGGAGCTGGGCACTAGGTACAACCTTTATTTTTTTATTTTTATTTTTTATTTTTTTGGTTTTTGAGACAGGGTTTCTCTGTGTAGCCCTGGCTGTCTTGGAACTCACTCTGTAGACCAGACTGGCTTCGAACTCAGAAATCTGCCTGCCTCTGCCTCCCAAGTGCTGGGATTAAAGGCGTCGCCACCACTGCCCGGCAGGTACAACCTTTATAATTGTGTCTCCAGTGATCTATTTCCTCCAAATAGGTTCCACCTCCTGAAGCTCCCAGAACCTCCCAATACAGTGCTAGCAGCTGAGGAAGTGATGAACACATGAGCTGTGTGGGTCATTTTGTAATCAAACTATAACGTGCCCCTATGAAAATACAGAATTATCCATCTCAGCTGGGCATATGGACATCAGGATGACACATGGGACATGTGACAGTTTACAGACTAACAATTAGGAGAGAAGAAAATGATAAAAGCATATACATGAGTTAAAAAAAATAAAAATTGAGACTGGAGAATTGGGTCAGTCATTAAGAGCACTTGTTGCTCTTGCAGAGGACCTGGGTTCAATTCCCAGCATCCACATATTGATGGTTCACAAAAGTTTGTAACTCCAGTCTAAGGGAATCCAATACCCTTTCCTGACTTCTGAGGGTGCCAGACAAACATATGTTGCACAGACAAAGATGTAGGTACACATAAAATAGTCAAATAAATAAATTTAAGAAAATTAAAAAAAAAATCACACCAGAGTTTCATCTTTTACCACAGCAGCAAAGATTTCTATGCATGCTGGTAACCCCTGAGACTATCGCTATATCAGCATACAGAGTTATCATACCTGCTCAAATAATGTTAATATATTCAGTTTAATAAAACAGGTGGAAAGTCTTTATTATTTGCAGGATGGCTGATGGCAGCGGCTGACATCTGTGATGAACAGATATCTCTGAACTCTTCCTGGAGTGAAGAGACTGCTTGCTACCCATGTGTTAGAGAGAGAATGTATGTGGTGTGTGTGTGTGTGTGTGTGTGTGTGTGTGTGTGCGTGTGTGTGTGTGTGTGTGCGTGTGTCTGACAGTTCCAGCATTCAGGAGTCCCAGCCCTCGGATCTTGTCCCAGCTCTGACACTGTATGACTCTGGATGGTTTTGAATCCTCAGAGTTTCCATAGGGAATATAGTGGCCATGATTCTGAATGCTATGAAGACTAAATAAAGACATTTAATAAGTGCCTAATTCATGGAAGCCACTCAACATATAGCTCTTATTACCAGAGTAAATGGGAAATAATTTATAACTACAAAATGCTATCTATATGAATAGTAAATAACCAATAAATGATGGTTTTCATTAATAGTCTGAGTATAGATATCTAGACATTCTATTTTTTTTTTTGTCATTTAGTGAGTAAAAAGATACTTTATAGACCAGAATGGGGAGGAGAGAGGTCTCTAATAGATGGTCTTCAAGGGCTGGAACTAGAAAGGGAGAAAAGATTAAAAGTAAGTGAGCATTGAATACTCTCTCTCTCTCTCTCTCTCTCTCTCTCTCTCTCTCTCCTTCCTTCCTTCCTTTCTTCCTTCTTTGACAGGATCTCAGGCACAAGCCAATCCCAGCACTTGGGAGGCAGAGGCAGGCAGATCTCTATGAATTCTAGGCCATTTAGAGCTATATAGTGAGATTCTGTCTGAGAGAGAAAGAGAGAGAGAGAGAGAGAGAGAGAGGGAGAGAGAGAGAGAGAGAGAGAAGACAGACAAGGTCTAGTGTAGCCCCAGGCTGGTCTCAACCCTTTCATGTAATCAAAGGCACTCCCCCTCCCCTAGCTGAGTGCTAGGCTTACAGGTGTGCACCACCACAGCTGGCTTTAAGGCTTGTCTGTTCCTGTTCTTGCAGGCTGGAAAAGCAAGGGAACCCCATGGGTTTCCATTTACAGGCAGTACTTGAACCAGTTCCTTGAAGCAGAAAATCCCATATCAGGGAAGCCTTCCTACTGGAAGGCAGGCTTACCAGCATCAGTGGCTCTGTGGTGTCTCATTCCCCTGCTCCCTCCCACCCACCCCAAGCGTTCCTTTCCTCCATCCTCCAGCTCCTTATACTGCATCTTCAGACAGAGCAGTCTTAATAGCTCAGAATTGTTACTTACTAACCATGCTGTCTTGTATCCTCTGTTAAATGAACTAGGGCTTGTTAAAAAAAAAAAAGCCCCAGTTCCCCCTAAGTGTAGCACAGCTGTAGTATCTGGTCTGGCTACTCTGTTATTGGTTAATATATGAGGAGCACATTTTTAAATAAAATTAAACTCTGAGTGGGCTTGGTGGTATATGCCTGTAATCCCAACCCTCAGGAGGAATTGAGGATTTGAAGCCAGCTTGAACTACATAACAAGACCCTGCCATAAAAAAAAAAAATAGATGCCTGCCTTTATTAACTATTAGCTAGTCATGGATTGCTCCTTACAATGAGAGCTCAGATGTTTACTGTTCTCTTTATGGTTACTTAGTATCCCACTTGGGAAGATTTGGGATGAATCTTACTGAGTCTCATTCTAATAATGTTGATCCTAAGTGGCCATGCTTGCAAAGTTCATCTATCAACTTATAGTCATTTCACATTAACTCCTGAAACCTGAACAAATAGAAAAATTTCCTTATAATAATGAGCAAATTTTTCTTTAAAATATTTTTGTTTCTGTTTTTTCTCTTCTCTCTCTCTCTCTCTTTTGAGAGATAGAACATGACTTTGGGGGAGAGTAGAGCACGAGAGAGGAGTTGGGAGAGGGGAAAACATGGCCAAAATATATTTAAAAACATTTTTGAATAAAAATTTAAAATTCTTTTATGTTTAATTTGTGTGTGTGTGTGTGTGTGTGTGTGTGTGTGTGTGTGTGTCTGTCTGTCTGTCTGTCTGTCTGTCTGTCTGTAATTATGTAGGATGTGGCAAGCATGTGGAGGCCAGAGGACAACTTGTGCATTTTTAAGGAGTCAGGTTTTTTTCTTCAGCCATGTGGATGCATGTTGTCAGGGTCGGTGGCAAATGCTGGGCCATGTGCTGGCCGATAATTTTTATTTTTATTTTTTTTTTAACAGAAGTTCAAACATTACTATTGTTTTGTAAAAAAGTCATGATTCAGGCATTACACCAAATTTGGCCCCAAACTTGATCCTTGTTTATTCCCGGAACCAATGAATGGTACAGAACTCTCTCTGCACTGAAAGAAAGTTCATGTGCGGCCAAGAATGGAAGAAGGGAGAAAGACTCACAAAGCAGCTGTCCACTCATCTGAGTCTGGAAATCATGGATACAAGAACAAGAAAGGAGAGGGAGGAGCTTATAAAGGGGGCAGTCATGTGTTTTATGGATGGATGAAGCTTTTATTTTTTTTTTTAGCTGAGCACAACATAACAGGTTTATTTATAAATACACTCACATTCATACACATACATTTATATTCTCACTCATACACACACATACACCCCTTATTCACATACACTTTCATGTAAAGACACACACACCATGCACACAGACACACTCATGCACAATTACACCGCATATACATGCACTCATGCACACATACGCACACATAGTCACTCATACATGCATATACATATAATAGAAAAATAAAATGTTCTAGATTACACTTTTTTATTTTGTTTGTTTTAGGCAGTAACAGACTTCATGGGTGTCACTGGCTTAAGTCCGGTGTCCACAGTAAGGACCTCTGCCTCTGGCACAACGATGCATGGCATTTGGAAGGTTTGTGCTTATAACAGATGAAACCTATTTCAACTGGAAGAAATGTTTGTTTGCTTGTTTATTTGCTACTAGAGCAGATAAAGACAGACCAGCAGGAAAGCAGAGCATAGGTGGGAAAAACTCCAAATGCTGCTGTGCTTTGGGACTCAGGTAGACTTGGACCATTTTTCTTTGTAATGCCAACTTGCTGAGTGATTTTTACCCTGTCCTCTGGTTTTGAATACTATTAACATAATGATGGCTCTCAAATTATATTGGCAGCCTGGTCTCTCCAAGCTGCCACCCCTAGCCACTCCTTGTTCACCTCTTCCTTGACATCTCTGCTTAGCTGACAAAGTTGTAATCTCAGTTCCACATGTCCAGAACTAACCTATCCCTGCCTCTCTGGGCAGGATCTCACTATGTTGCTCTGACTCTTAAATCAAGGGCATGTGCCGGCACACCCAGCCAAACTATACTCCTGGTTTTCACCAAGCCTGCCCTCCTCCAACTTTGCACTGGCAGACTACCCGTCAACAACATTAATAACAGTAACAAGGCAAGAATTGTTTGTCTTTTGTCTTTAATTCCTGAGGGAAGTCTGTAAACCTCTGAGTTTGCTAATGTTACAGGAATGTTTTTATTTTCCATAGTACCCCTTGGAGCACACTTGAATTTGTAATACTGAGATTCAGGGCACAGGCTGGCCATGATAGAAATATCAGCCATGAGACTCACGGCTTGGGGCTCTACTTCCTTTTGGAGAGGGAAAGGAGTTGGAGGCTGAGTTCAGTTATATGGCCAATATTCAGTCTGTGAGTATCTAGTTTATTTAAGATCACTTCCTCTGTATTCTCCAGTAGGATGTAAGTACCACAGGACTGGGAGTCTTGTTGCTATAGCCTTAGTGCCTAGATACATTATGACAGTGCTCAGTTAATACTTTGCAAACCTGCCTTCTCCCTCCCCTCCCCCCTCTCTTGTTTCCCCTCTCTCTGTCTCTGTCTCTCTCTGTATTCTCTCTTTCCTCCTCTCCCCTTTTCCTCCTTTTTTTCCCCTGTTGGTCATAGACTCTGAAGCAGCTTCAAGTATGCTGAACACACTCAATTACTGAGCAATATCTCTGGTTCCTTAATAAATAATTGAATATCTGAAAAAATTACCTGATGAGGTAATGTTCTGTATCAGCAGTTCTCACTTTGTGGGTGGATCGTGATCCTTTTGGCTTTGGGAGTCAAATGACCCCTTTCGCAGAGGTTACATAGCAGACATCCTGCACATCAGATACTCACATTATTATTCATAACAGTAGCGAAATTACAGTTACAAAGTAGCAACCCAGAAGATTTATAGTTGGGGATCACCACAGCATGTGAAACTGCATTAAAGGAGCATAGCATTAGGAAGGTTGAGAACCACTGCTCTACATGAAAAAAAAATTTTACTCAGTAATGTAATGTCTTTTTATCTGTCTGCATGTATCTATATTAATATCTATCTATCTATCTATCTATCTATCTATCTATCTATCTATCATGTGTTTATCTATCTATCTCACATGTACACATGAACACTTGTTGATATATTACAAATCCATCTGGGAAAGATTATTATTTTAAAAATACTTGCCTGGTGGTGTGAAATGAGAGACATGAATTCCATGAGCCTTCATGATCAGGGGAACCTGGTAGTCCAGGCTGTCAGATTGGAGATTGCTCAAGGTGGGTCTTGAGCAATCAAAACCTTCGTAGAATAGTATGAACAGAGAACAAAATTCTGTCTTATGGACCATTCCGCTCCTCATCCCTCAAGCTCTGGCTTTGGTGCCACCTCCTTTCCCTGTGGCAGACACATATTTCTCCTTTGGCCTGTTATGACAGCAAGTACTGGGGGTTAATATGCACATTTACTGTCTGTGCCCATCAGTGGACTGTGTTCTCAGGACTACTCTGTCTATGGTGAGCTCCCAGTATACGGCCTGACATACAGCCAGGGCTGGCTCTGTGGACTGTATTTGATGCTTCTGAGCACAGGGCAGCCAAGGGAGACATTTCAGAGTCATTCAGTTGGGCCCAGACCCCAGCTGTCACCATAACTCTTCTGTCGCCTCATTTGTAAAATAGGAACAACAGCGTCTGTCTCCAAGTGTTTTGGGGAAGGCCACATGAAGAGAGTGCTGGGAAAGGCTTCTAAAGGCTATGCTGACCAAATGTTAATTACATTTAGCTTACTGGCATCCCAAATATTGTTTTCAAAGTTGCCATCTTTGGCTGTAGGGACTGGTCAGGGAGAAGGCTGCGTCAACCCCTCACACACTCCTCTGTGGCCCTTTCACACAGGACCGGTTTCCAGAGAATCTTGTTCTGTAGCTGGGACTCTTAGCAGGTGCAGCTCTGGGAAGGCTGAGCCTGAGGCAGGGGCCTTGTGGAGACTGGCGGGAGAATGAACACTCCTGACAAGAAAGGAGAGACACACATGGGGGCCTCTAGGTCCCCATGTGCAGAGGGAAGTTGTGAATCTGGGCCTTAAATTTGGGAAACTGTCTCTTCAGAGAGTTGTTTTCTTCTGGATCTCAGTGACATGGGATGTCTTGCTTGACTGATGGGGGCTTTGCCACACTGTTCTATGTTGAATCTGGAGTTCTTGCCTTGCTTACAACCCAAGAGCACAAAGCAATCCTAGTTCTGCTCTCTTCCAGGAAAGCCAACCTCTTTCATTGAAATGCTTTTGTTTCTGAGAGCAGTTTTGATGAATGCCTGCTCTCTCTTGTTTTCCGTCATCTCTAAGATGATGAAGAACGTGGCAGCCACAGTTCTCCCTCCCCCTGCAAACTTGGATGTCAGAGAAATGAGGTTGCATTAGAAAAACTGGAAAAGTCAATCTGGATAAGATTAATAATCCATTGAACAAATTGTAATGTAGTTTTATGATAAGAAAATATTGAAGTTGCAGGAGTAGCTCAGAAGGTAGAGGCCCTGCTGCCAAGCTTGACAACCCGAGTTCCACTCTCAGGTCCCACATGGGAAGAGGAGAGAATGGACTCCAGCAAGTTGTTCTCTTACCTCCACATGTGCACATAGCACATGTATGTGTTCATACCCTACTAAGTCAATATAATAAAAAGGAAAATGTTTGAGCAAGGAGTTAAGGACACTCCAAACTCCAGTCAACTGTTAAAACACTGGCTTTAGAGTTGAAAAATTTTGTTTCAAATTTTGGTTTCATAATCTTCTGTTTGTTTAATCTTAGACAAGTCCTTTCTCTGTCTCTGTTTCTCTGTTTCTCTGTTTCTTTTTCTCTGTTTCTGTCTCTCTCTCTCCCCGTCTCTCTCTCTCTGCCTCTGTCTCTCTCTCTGTCTCTCTCTGTCTCTGTCTCTGTCTCTCTCTCTCTCTTCCCCCCTCTCTCTCTAATAGTTGCAGGGTTAGGGAATGAATCATGGCCTCACGTATGTTAGACAATTATTCTCTCACAGTCCCGGCAAATTTCTTAGTTTCTTTGTAGTTTAAGAGTTAAAAACATATATAGCAAAGACTTTACAGTGATAATTAAACGAGGTATTTTTATCTAAAGGGTCTTTGTTAATAGCAGAGTGCTATAGGTATTTAATAGGTTATTATCAGTTATTATCAGTGTCTCCCCCCCCTTTTATTTTTTTTTGGTTTTTTGAGACAGAGTTTCTCTGTGTAGTCCTGGTTGTCCTGGAACTCACTTTGTAGACCGGGCTGGCCTTGAACTCAGAAATCTGCCTGCCTCTGCCTCCCAAGTGCTGGGATTAAAGGCATGCACCACCATTGCCCGGCTATCAGTGTCACCATAATCTTTAACATTATTAGGATGCAGTTTCAAGGAGGTGAGACTACTAAATGGATTGTAATTTTTAAGATAATTGTTGACATTTATAGACACACTTACCACATGCCAGACCCTGGATGAAATGCTGTTCTGTGTGTATTAACACAACAGTGCATACATGTGATATATCTATATGTTAATATTATTAGCAATTGCTCATTTTCAGTATGTTCAGAAGACATATTCTTCATTGAGAATGAATAGTAATATTTCTTTTCTCTCTATTTGCTGTATTTATTATATATGTATCTGTGTATGTATAGATAATCTGTTCTACTATTGTGACGTAGTCATGTCCGTAGAGACATGAGGACATAAAATGGATAACTCATAGTATTTGGGGCAGGGGAGATGGCTCAGTTGTTAAGAGAGTTTGTTGCTGTTCTGGAAGACCTGAGTTCATTTCTCAATGTCCACACTGGGTGACTTACAACAACCTGTAACTCCTACTCCGGGGAATCTAGTGCTCCCTTGCAGTCTCTATATATGTGGTACACACACACACACACACACACACACACACACACACATACACACACACACTCCACACACATTTACACTATAAAAATAAATATCAAAAGATAAATAATATCATAATACTTCTTCAGTCTAAGTTTTTTTTCCTCCCTAGTATATTTGACTTTCCTAACATCTGTCAAAGCTGAACTCCAATTGCAACTTTGTGAACTATTTTAACCACATATGCAGGGTTCCTTTTTCTTTTATACACACCAAACACACCATCTGATAGTTGTGTTTCTTATTATTTATGCATTGCAAAAGCATGTCTCTTGGTTGGCGTGATAGATGTGTCTGTCATTGTAAGTTAATATGCTGGCATTCTAAATTACTTGCTACTCTCTGCAAACCAGGCTAGTGTGAAGTCATTACTGAGGAACTGCAATGTTCACTCCGCCTTGACATATGAATTACCTCTTTGACATATGAATTACCAAAATAATATCACCCTTTGAATTCTTCTAGTGTCTGGCTACTAGGCATACCTTTTCTTTGAAAATATAACTATCACAATAAAAATTTTGAAATAATCACTTAGAATAAAGAAAAAAAATGAAGCAATGCTAGTTTTAGATTTTAAGATATCGGTAAGAGTCTGTTCTCACAGGACGGAAGAACAATGGAAACCCAAGCCCTAGAGTTATTAGTGTCAAGTGGAGAGAAAACAATATGTTATCATTTTCCCAAGAAGCCTTTAGGGAAGGTTGATACCTTTTTGTTAAAAACACTTGCCATTATCACAAAGCCTAGGAGGAGAAGAGTGATGATACAATGTTATTAATAACGTGGGGCCCCTAAGCAACAGTTATCACCAAGTAGCTTCTAGTTAATGGATGGAACATCTGGCTAGAATCCTGCAGTCCAGCTTTGCCTGATAAGTATAAAGGAGAATGGCTATGCCTTAAGAGCAGCCTCAGAGGAGGATGTATGAAGGCTGGCAGAGTCAGGTTTGTCTCTCCCAGGTTGGTGTTTATTATGAGGCTGAAGACATGTTGATTGGCAGCTCTGAGTGTCCACTCTGTAATGTAAAAGGAAATGTCTGGACTGTAGAGATGGCTCAGTGGTTAAGAGCGGTGGCTGCTCTTCCAGAGGACCAGGGTTCTATTCCAATCACCTGCAGGATGGCTCATAACTGTCCAGGGGACCCATTGCCCTCCTCAAGAACCAGGCATAAATGTAGTACACACACATACATGTGTACAAAGTACCTATACACACACAAAAATTCAATTTATTTATTTACTCACTTTATATACCAATTGCAGCCCTCACCTCCCAACCCCCCCCCATATAGTTTCTTCTCCCCTCCCCATTCTCATCTTTTGAGAAGAGGAGGTCCCCCTGTGTACCAACCCACCCTGGTACATCAAGTCACTGCAAGACTAGGCATATCCTCTACCACTGAAGCCAGATGAGGCAGCTCAGTTAGGGGAACAGGATTCACAGGCAGGCAGGCAGGCGGTCAGGCAGGCAGGCAGGCAGGCAGGCAGGCAGGCAGGCAGGCAGGCAGGCAGGCAGGCAGGCAGGCAGGCAGACAACAGAGTCAGAGACAACTCCCCACCCCTGCTCCAGTTGTTGGGGGACTTGTATGAAGACAACGCTGCACACCTGTTACATATGATATGCAGGGGCCAGAGGTCCAGACCATGCTGTTTGGTTGGTGGTTCAATTTTAGAGAGCCACCAAAGCTTTCTATGTTGGTCTATATGTTGACTATGTTGGTCTTCCTATGGAGTCCCTATCCTCCCCTCTGGGTCCCTTAGTTCTTACTCCAACTCTTCCAGAAGGTTCAATCTAAATTTTGGCTGTGGGTCTCTGCAGTCTGTTTCAGTTAGCTGCTGGGTGGAGCCTCTCAGAGAACAATTATGCTAGGCTCCTGTCTGCAAGTATATCAGAGTATTGTCAGGGATTGGCTCTTGCCCATGGGATGGGACTCAATTTGAGCCAATCATTGGTTGGCCATTTCCTCAATCTCTGTTCCATCTTTGTCCCTGAACTTCTTTTAGGCAGAAAAATTTTGGGTAGAAGGTTTTGGGGGTGGATTGGTATCCTTATCCCTCCACTAGGAGTCCTGCCTAGCTACTGGAGGTAGTCAGTTCAGCCTCCATATCCCCACTGCTAGAGTGAGTCTCAGCTAGAGTCACCCTCATAGACTCCCTGGAGTCTCCTCCATCCCAGGTCTCTGGCATGTCCTAGAGATTTCCCCTCCCTTCCATACACTAATTTCTATTCACTCTCACAGCCATCTCTCCTTGGCTCACCTGCACATGTCCCCTGCCCCCAACTCCCTGTTTCCCTCCCCATCCCCTCTTCTACCTAGTTCCCTCTCTCCACCCACTTATGATGATTATATTACTCCCCCTTCTGAGTGAGATCCAAGCATCCTCCCTTGGGCTGTTATTGTTATTTAGCGTCTTTGGGACTGTATACACATGCAATTGAAAAAGTAAATAAATCAAAGAGAATCTTCCCAGAGTGGCTAGAAACATCTAGAGGAAGGATCCTAGTTGTTGGTTTGCTCATGAAACTACAGGCCTAGCATTCTGGCTTGGCTGAGAAGACTTTGTGATTCACATTGTATCTTCAAGAATCACCTCTTTGGAAGGAGAGGGATGTTGCTCCATGGGTGGGCGCATGTAATTAAGGGAAAAAGAACCAAGTGTTGTACAGATCAGGCAGAAGCAGCCCTGTTGTGGTAAATTACTGAGTGCTTTATGCCTCCACCAAGGGCTTCTCCCCATCCCACACGGCCTTATTTACTCCTCATCGGAACTCTGTGGTGTAAGTGCTATAATTATTCCTATTTTGCAGATTAGGAAACCGAGAAATATTTAAATGAAGTGAATGTTTACAAGACAACACAGCTGCAGCGGGATAGTGCTGGGACTTAAACTCACATGCCTTGATGCCAGCTTCCCTGTTCCTGACACATCCGTGTTGGCTCAGTCTGTGCTGTCTGATTGCTGGTGATCTTTGGGTCTATGAACGTACTGCACATTAACCAATTGTGTTACTGGAAACACTTATATATACACATACACATACACATACACATACACATACACATACACATACA
>JANHMN010000003.1:69514198-69534927 GCA_030674055.1 Rhabdomys pumilio | reverse complement strand
ATACACATACACATACACATACACATACACATACACATACACATACACATACACATACACATACACATACACATACACATACACACATATCTATATCTATATCTATATCTATATCTATATCTATATCTATATCTATATCTATATCTATATCTATATCTATATCTATATCTATATCTATATCTATATCTATATCTATCTATATCTATATCTGTCTATCTGTCTATCTGTCTATCTATCTATCTATCTATCTATCTATCTATCTATCTATCTATCTCCATATATATATATATCTTCCTAGCTGTCCTGGAACTTACTATGTAGATCAAGACTGGCCTCAAACTCAAGAGAAATCCTCCAGCCTCTGTCTCTGCCTCCTGACTGCTGAGTTTAAAGGTAAGTGCCACAGTGGCCAGCCCACTGATCTTTATTATGTTAACTTATTTCTAGTTTTATAGAAAAAAATATAATAATATTTGATTAATTACACCTCAGAATATTTGACCTGCATATTTCACATTCAGATTACTGAACCCATCCCAGAAGGACTTTGTTGGTGAGTATCTCCCAGGTAAAATCTGCTACCTGCACCTTTTGCTTAAGATAATGTTCTCATAGAATTTGTCTGTGTTATTGACAAAATTCATAGAAGTGGGTTGGTATTTCAGAGAATATTACGTGTCAGTATGTATATAATATAGTTAGATATAGAAACTTAAACCTACCTACCCTAAATTAATACTAAAGCAAATGACTGTATATGTAACAGCTGGGTTCAGGACCAGACCATAGGTAGTGCTTCACGTGTATCTACGCACCCTTCCCCAGTGGTGTCTTCTCTATTCCTTACCTCCGTGGTTGGGCTGTGACTTCAGCGTCCTGCATTCCCTCTTTTTACTGTAAAATTCTACCACCTATACATGTGTTACTAAGAGATGTGTTCTTGAAATGGTAAGATGACTCCAAGGCTTCAGGTACTTTCCACTAAGGTTGGCAACCCAAGTGTGATTGGTCCCCATAGTGGAAGGAGAGAACCAATTCCCATAGGCTGTCCCCTAACTGCCTCTACATGTGCACCAAACCATATGCACAAAGAGACACACACAGACATGCAGACAGATGGACATGGATGAACACACACACACACACACACACACACACACACACACACACACACACACGCAGAGTGTTGGTTATTCTTTATCAACTTGACTCAAACTAGTGTCATCTGGGAAGAGGGAACTTCACTAAGAAAATGCCTCCATCGGACTGTCTTATGGGCTTGTCTGAAGGGCATTTTCAGTTGCTAACGGGTGTGGGAAGGCTCAGACCAGTGTGGGTGGTACTATCCCTCGGCAGCTGGGCCTGGGCTATATAAGAATAGTATCTGATCTTCCTGCCTTCGATCAATGGAATAGAATTGAAGATCCAGCAATGAACCCACACACCTATGGTCACTTGATCTTTGACAAAGGAGCTAAAAGCATCCAGTGGAAAAAGGACAACATTTTCAACAAGTGATACTGGCTCAACTGGAGGTCAGCCTGTAGAAGAATGCAAATCTATCCATTCTTATCTCCTTGTATAAAGCTCAAGTCCAAGTAGATAAAGGACCTTCACATAAAACCAGATACACTGAAACTAATAGAAGAGAAGGTGGGGTAGACCCTTGAAAACCTAGGCACAGAGGAAAAGTTTCTGAAGAGAACACCAATGGCTTATGCTCTAAGATCAAGAATTAACAAATGGGACCCCATAAAATTGCAAAGCTTCTGTAAGGCAAAGGACACTGTCAATAGGACAAAATGGCAACCAACAGATTGGGAAAAGATCTTTACCAATCCTACATCTGATAGAGGGCTAATATCCAATATATACAAAGAACTCAAGAAATTAGACTCCAGAAAACCAAATAACTTTATTAAAAATGGGGTACAGAGGTAAACAAAGAATTCTCAACTGATGAAATTTGAATGGCAGAGAAGCACCTTAAGAAATGTTCAACATGTTTAGTCGTCAGGGAAATGCAAATCAAAACAACTCTGAGATTCCACCTCACACAGTCAGAATGACCAAGATCAAAAACTCAGGTGACAGCAGATGCTGGTGAGGATGTGGAGAAAGATGAACACTCCTCCATTGTTGGTGGGATTGCAAACTGGTACAACCACTCTGGAAGTCAGTCTGGTGGTTCCTCAGAAAATTGGACATAGCATTACCTGAGGACCCAGCTATACCACTCCTGGGCATACACCCAGAAGATGCTCTAACATATAACAAGGATACATGCTCCACTATGTTCATAGCCTTATTTATAATATCCAGAAGCTGGAAAGAATTCAGACGTCCTTCAACAGAGGAATGGATACAAAAAATGTGGTTCATTTTCACAATGGAATATTACTCAGCTATTAAAAACAATTAATTCAAGAAATTCTTAGGCAAATGGATGGAACTAGAAAATATCATCCTGAGTGAGGTAACCCAATCACAAAAGAACACAGATGTTATGAACTCATTGATAATTGGATATTAGCCCCAAAGCTTGCAATATCCAAGATACAAACTCACAGACCACATGAAGCTCATGAACAAGGAAGACCAAAGTGTGGGTGCTTTGGCCCTTCTTAAAAAGAGTAACAAAATACTCATGGGAGCAAATATGGAGACAAAGCATGGGACAGAAACTGAAGGAGGGGCCATTCGGAGACTGCTCCACCTGGGTATCCATCCCTTGTGTAGTCACCAAAAGTAGATGCTGATGTGTGTGGGGAGTGGAACTCAAGATGGTACCTGGCTGGGTGCCAGACGCCCCTGGTGTGTTGGCTCACCATTTCAGAAAGCCTGGGTGGCACGTAGGCTAGGCTTTATTGCGCATGCATTCTGCTTGTTCATCGTTACATAAGATCGGGCCATGTGACATATGCGCTCAACACCAATCAAGAATGACTGTGTGGCAGGTTCTGATTGGAGAGGACACAGAGATTTAAGGGCTGGGAGCTAGAGCTCGGGGGCTTTTTACTATACTTCAAAGTTCCTGAATAAACTGTGTTGGGAAGAAGAACCCGTGTCTGTTGTCTTCTGTCTGCTGGTCGGATCAGGAGGCGATAGATGTGGATGCCAGGAAGTGCATGCTGACAGGAGCCTGATATAGCTGTCTCCTTAGAGGTCTACCAGATTCTGACATATTCATATGCAGATGTTCACAGCTAACCATTGAACTGATCAAGGAGTTCCCAATGGAGGAGTTAGAGAGAAGACTGAAGGAGCTGAAGGGGTTTGCGGGCCCCATGGGGGAGAGCAACAATCCCAATCAACCAGAGCTCCCAGGGTCTAAACCACCAGCCTGGGAGCACATAGGGAGGGACCCATGGCTCCAGCTGTACATGTAGGGGAGGATGACAGTGTCAGGCATAGGAAGGTGAGGAAGTCCAGTGGTCCAATGAAGGCTGGATGCCCCATTGTGGGGGGAAATTGTGGGTGAGGGCATATCCTCATAGAAGCAGGAGGAGGGGGGATGGGATAGGGGGTTCCTGGGTGAGGAGGAATTGGGGAAAGGGGACTACATCTGAAATGTAAATAAAATATGCAATTAAAAAAAAGAAAAAAAAAGAATAGTATCTGAACAAGTCAGGGAAAAAAGCCAGTAAGCTGCATTCCCCAATGGCTTCTGATTCAGTCAGTTCCTGCTTTCAGGTTTCTGCCTTGAGTTCCTGCCTCAGCTTCCCTTAATGAGAGACTGTAAGATATAAAATGAGATAATGCTGTTCTCCCTCCAACCCCCAACTGCTAACTGCTTTTGGTCACAGTATTTATCACAGTAAACTAGGCCACACACATACAATAAACAAATGTCATTAAAATTAGAAAAATATGCATTTTCACTTATTTTTTATTTTACATAAAGTGAAATAATAACTTATTTTTCTGTGACTTGCTTCTTAAAAATTTATTGTATGTGTGTGAGTTGTTTTTTGCCTGCATGTCTGTATGTATGTGCACCATGTGCATTTTTGGTGCCTGAGGAGGTCAGACAAGGTATTGGCCCCTGGAACTTGAGTTACAAACAGTTATGAGCCTTCATGTGAGTGGGTACTGGAAACTGAACCTGGGTCCCCTGTAAGAACAATATGTGCTCTTAACCGCTGAGCCATCTCTAGCCACTGAGCCATCTCCCTCTGCCCTCGTGACTAGCTCCTCTTGGATCAGCATACTTTTGAGATCCGTCACTGCCGGCATATCTAGGTTGGGCTTATTTTCATTGCTGAACGTATTCACAAAATAGAACGAGCTGAGAGACATGCTGTAAGTAACCAACCAGCTCCAGTGTCTATGGGCATTCTGGCTGGTTTGCTTTTAGTAGTCATGCTGCATAAATATCCTTGTTCATGTCTGGTAGGATAGACACAAACATTTCTTCATCCTTCAAATCTAGACGGAACCACTGTGTCACAGTGGGCTTGAACTTTCAACTTCATAGTTCACTAGGCTATCATCACATGGATTTGTACCATTCCTAGTGGGTTTTAATGAAAAAAAAAGAAAACAAAAACAAAAACAAAAACAAACCAACACTGCCCCCCAAAAAGAACAAAACAAAAAACTAAAAAAACCCTCTGGGAATGTAATTCATGACAATTTGCAAACATGAATAGTGAATAGGTTTCAGGCAAAATTAGAATGGAAGTTTTCTTAACTCAGGACAATGGATTTTGCTAGGTTATTGATTTTGCACAAATAGCTCAGAAAAATGACTCCCACAGGAGACAGGCCAACAAAAAGCTGAAAAGTGAATTTAAACAAACTGTTGACCTATTTGTCCTCAGCTCTATGGATGATCTATTAAGATTATTTTCATATCGACTAAAACGTACTGAGGTTCTAAAATTGTAGTTATTTACTTTTAGTTTTTTTTTTTTCTTTTTGTGACAGGGTCTCACTATGTAGCTCTGGTTGTTCTGGAACTCATTATATAGACCAGGCTGGTCTCGAACTCACAGAAATCCTCCTGCCTCTCCCTCCCAAGTGCTGGGATTAAAGGTGTGCACCACCATGCCCCGCAATTGTATTTACTTAAAAAAAAAATTAAAGACATTTATTATTTTATGCATAAGGGTACTTTGCCTGCATGTATGTCCCTGTACCTCGTGAGTGTCTAGTGTCCTCAGAGGTCAGAAGAGAGCTTCTGGAGAACTGGGGTTACAGATGGTGTGAGCCACTGTATGAGTGTTGGGAATTAAATCTGGGTCCTCTGGAAGAACAGCCAGTGCGTGCTTACTCACTGGACCATCTGCTTACACTGAAGAGTTTAGATAAATATTCATAGAATGACCTTGTGCAAGCTAATCAAGTTTGCTTCTTGAAAAATCTTAGAATGAAAGTTCCTTCTTTTTGAAAATGAAAAACTGTTGAACATAACAGGAAGTATTTTATTTTAATTTTAAAATTATTTTTAATGTTTTAAAAAAATATTAGGATGGTCGGGGCCATGTTTGTAGTTTGTACCATCGCCAGAAACCACATGGAAGCTCATGACCTGTGCTCCTCTGACTATAAAGGACAAGGAAGCTACTTTTGCTGTGGTATTGATGATCACAGACTCACAGCTGAGAAAGACAGATGTAGAAGGCTTCTGTGGCAACTCCTACCTTCACCCCGCAAAAGGTAGCAGCCTAAACTGGAAACCATCAAAGAGCACTCTTAAAAAGAATAATAAGAATGCTGAAGTAAGTGCTTTACAATTGACATCTTCTGGCAGGGGTGCAGGAGAAGGACTCAGACTCAGGTCTGTTTAAGGGGCAAGCCACTGAGAGTTTGACCATACTCCAGTGAGTATAGAGGTAACACAAATTGGACTTAGTTTTCTCTTTCCTTTTTAAATTTTAGTTTTTTATCTTTTGAGGGGCGGTGTCAGGGAGACCACAAGGGTAGGGGGCATACATGGAAGGACTCAGAAATGAGTGTTACTGGGGTACATGATGTGAAATTCCCAAAGAATCAACACAGCTATTATGTTGAAAAGAAATCTGGGAGGGTGAGAAGGCTCAGCAGGTAAAGTTGTTTGCTTCCAGACTTGATAATCTGAGTTGGAGCTCTTGGGCTTCCATGTTGGAAAGAGGAAGCCAACTCCCAAAGTTTTTCTTTGGCTTCTCAGAAGTCATGGCATACTTGAGAGAGAGAGAGAGAGAGAGAGAGAGAGAGAGAGAGAGAGAGAGAGAGAGAGAGACAGTGTGTGTGTGTGTGTGTGTGTGAGGCATGCATGCATGCCTTATGCTTATACACACATACAAATGTAAACATAATTACTATTGTGTATATGAGTGTGTCTGCGTCATGGCACATGTGTGGAAGTCAGAGAACAGCTGTGTGGAGTCAGTCAGTTCTCTCTTTCCACCTTTATGTGGGTTCCGAGGATCAGGATCAGGTCCAGTTTGCATGGCAAGTGCCTTTACCTGTTGAGTCATCTTACTGTCCCCCTGGCTCCCATTTTATTTTTAATGGGAAAATAATAATTGCTATACATTTATGGGTATAACTGTGAAAATTTAATACATATTATAGAAGGATCAAGTATGGGTAATTTGTGTCTACACCACCTTAGGACAGCATGACTTTAGTCACCGAAGATACCAATAGAAAGACTGGACGTGAGGGCTCATGCTTGTAATCCTAGCAATTGGGAGGCAGAGGCAGTAGGATTACTGTGAGTTCAAGGCCAGCCTTATCTACATAGTGATTTCCAGGTCAGTCAGGGTTTCAGAATCTGACATCATCACAAACAAACAAACACCCAAGTCATGAGTTGGGAGTGCATCAGAGTGTACAACACTTTCCTAGCACTCACAAGGCCTTGAGCTTCATCCTCAGGACCACAGAGGGAAGGAGAAAGTTAGCAAAGAGATCAAAAGTATGGAGACAAAAACTCAGAGCATCCCTAAAATTAAAGGAATCACAGTAGTTATAGCATCGCTGAACATCTTAGGAAAGTCATCCTCCGAGTTAACACAAGCACCACACCCACCTGGGACAGAAGGAGTTAATGACAGACTCACAGCACAGCAATGCCCTCTGGTACATGTTAGCAATACACAGTGTCAATGAGCAGTTGCTGGTGCCAACCTTCCTGGGAGATACTTGACTGTACATTTGGGTAAAAACCATTGTGTGACTGTGTTACTTTCCTGGTTGCTGAAAAAAAGGTTGGCTTTCACCTTTTTTTTTTTTTTTTTTTTTTAAATTCACTTTACAGTGTTCCGAAGGCCAGACATACAAAACTATCTTTCCAAACAGAAACCACAGCATTGTCATAGCCACGTTCAAGCTGGAGTTTCAGGGGAGATCTATTCCTCACTCCTTCCAGTTTCTGGTGACTGCTCTGTGATATAAAGTCACTGATTAAAAACACTGCATCATTCAGTCTCTGAGAGCCCCCAAGGGTCCAAGTTAGTTGACTCTGTTGGTCTCCCTGTGGAGTTCCTATCCCCTTAGGGGCCCTCAGTCCTTCCTCCAACTCTTCAGTAAGAGTCCCCAAGCTCCATTCAATGTTTGGCTGTGGGTCTATGCATCTGTCTGAGCCAGCTGCTGGGTGGAGCCTATCAGAGGACAGCTGTGCTGGGCTTCTATCTGCAAGTGTAACAGACTATCATTAGTAGTGTTAGGGATTGCTGCTGGCCCATGAGCCAGTTAGTGCTTGGCTATTCCCTCAGTCTGTGCTCCACTCCTGTCCCTGAATTGGTTTCAGAGACTGAACCACCAATCACACACAGGCTGGACCTAGCTACCTTCACCCCCAGATGTGCAGCTCTATCCTCATGTGGGTCCTGAACACCTGGAACCGGGTCTATCCCTAAAGCTATAACCTGTCTGTGGAATCAGTTCCCCTAACTCCATTGTCTTGTCTGTCCTCAGGGGGAGAAGTACCTAGCCCTGCAGGGACTTGATGTGTTGGGGGGGAGTATTCTGGAGGAGAGTGCTCCACTTTCTCAGAGCAAAAGGGGAGAGGGGATGGGAGGAAGAACTACGGGAGAGGGGACTGGGAAGGGGTACAGCTGTCAGGATGTAAAATGGGGGCTGTCCCAAAAGCTGTTGCCTGTCTGTGAGATATCTTTTAGCTGGACTGCCTTGTCTGGTCTCAGTAGGAGAGGGAGCGCCAAGACTCACAGAGATTTGAAGTGCCAGGGTGAGAGGATAACCGGGGTTGGGGACCACTTGCTTAGAGGAGAAGGGGATGGGGGAAGGATTGTGGGAGGGGGGACTGGGAACAGGGAGGTGAGCGGGATATATTTTTAATAAACAAACATCCAAACTAAAGAAAAAACAAAGATACCCCCCCCCAAAAAAAAGAACCCTCCATTTTAAAGTATCACATGCTCCCCTGACTTGTGGCTTCATCTCTTTGTCTTCCAACCACCTTTTCCCTCCATCTCTGACTCCTATGCCTGTCACACAACATACATACGATAGTAATCCAGCCCACTTCCAAGTCCCTTATTTAATTTCTGTACAAGATAACACTTCTGAGGTTTAGGACAAAGGCACAGTATCTTTGGGGGCCATCCTCTGTCCACTACAGGGACAGGTTAAAGTCACTGCTGTGTATATGCGAAAACCAACCCCGTGACTTCTGATCTGTTTATTATTGAAGTCACATGCTAAAAAAAAAGAAAAGGTTTAAATGATTCGGTCAATAGTACTTTGTGAGGCCTGGTGTTCGTGTAAGTAGTGTTATTGGGAAAATATTGATGGAGTGTTGGCTAATTTATAGCAGGAAAGAGCTGTGCGACATGAACCCAGGTGGCTCTTGAATATCAAACCACAAAATGGTTTTCACAAACAAAAATGAGAGTTTAACGAGATGCCTCCTAATGTTGATTGAGCATTGATGGAAATGTTGGAAACATTAAATAAGTGCAGCTTGCAGCCCCCTGCACTTACCCTTTTAGTGAGTCTGTGGATAAACAGTCCATCAGAGCAACGCTATCTGCTGTTTAGGGTGGGAACACGCACTGTTGTTTTTGAAATAATGGATGACACCCCTTAAATAATTATAATTATTGTATGCTAATTAATAATAAGAATGTCAGGGTTATAGCTAGGGCTCAGGGTCGGAGCATTTCTGTAGCTTGTACAAGGCCTTGGGTTCAATGCTCAGTCCAACAACAATTTAAAACATTTACTTATTATAATAAAGTTCTACAAAAAGAAGTACAGGATGAAATTGAAGTAATTGTTTTTTTTTATAATGTCATTTTTGCCTTAATTTATAAACCTCAATTTCTTGAATAATATAAACCAGGGTTCTAGACGTACATTAGGGACAAATCTATGATGAACGCTCAGGACAAAATATTAGGATGAACTATGGGGTAGAGATTTTGATCTCTGGGTATTTGATTACCAGAATGTCTTCATCATTTGAAAATGTTTGTTTTCCAATACCAACCAACCAGAGCTCCTCAGGGTCTAAACCACCAGCTTGGGAGCACATAGAGAGGGACCCATGATTCCATCTGTATATGTAGGGGAGGATGGCCTTGTCAGGCATAGGTGGGAGAGGAGATCCTTGGTCCCATGAAGGCTGAACACTGAGTGGGGGGAATTCGAGGGTGGGGAGGTGATAGTGTGGGGGGGTAGGTGGGGGCACATCCTCATAGAAGTAGGAGGAGGGGGGATGGGATAGGGGGTTCCTGGGTGGTGAGGGGAATGGGGTAAAAGGATAAAATCTAAAATTAAAAGTAATAAAGAAAAAAAAAGAAAATGTTTGTTCTCATCAATTGAAAAAGGAAAAGCAGTATCTTGTATTGCATATTTAAAAAATTCCCATTACATTCAAGTAGTGCAATAGTATGTGGACTAGCACTTCTGAGTGTGTGCACATCATGTGTGTGGGTAACTCTGCATATTGAAGTCAGAACACAGCATTGACTATCATTCTTCAGGCAGTGTTCTTGTTTTTGTGAGACACTGGCTTGAAGCTTGCCAAGTAGGCTGGCTGGCTGGTCAGACCAGGGATCTGCCTGCTTCCGTCTCTCCAGCATTAGGAGTATAAGCACTTGCTATCCCTTATAGCTCATCTTATGCTACCTTATGGGTTCCTCTTTTTCCCACCCTTTATCTCCCTGGTTTCACCCCCTATCTAGGTGAACTAGACAGGAAAAAAAATAAAGATAGAGGGGGAGAAAGTGAGCTAGAGATCCTTGAATCTAATTTCTTCTTTGCTTGTAGATGGTCTTTGCTACTTTCTTGGTTCTTCTTTTTGCCATCCTTTATTTCCCTGGTTTCACTCCCTATCACTAGATAGGAGAACAAAAGAAGGATAGAGGAGAGAGAGAAGAGAGAGAGAGAGAGAGAGAGAGAGAGAGAGAGAGAGAGAGAGAGAGATCTGAATCTAATTTCTTTTTACTTGTTTTTTTCTTTGAGCACAACTAACAAGCAACAACCAGCCTCTCTGAATGACAACCACAACCAACCCTGCCCATCAGGGGTCCTGGCATTTATATACCCTCTATAAAGTTCCCAGAATTCCAAAGGCCACACAGACATAGAAACTATCTGCAGCCGGCAAAACCATGCCTCTGCTACAGCACAAGGCAAATAAATCATAGTCAGCTGCTGCAGACACTATGAAGCAGCCACATATCCCACACCTGGGATTAAAATAAAAACATATTCTTATAACATTTCTGTGTTTTTAAAAGAAAGCAAGATTCCAGAAATTCTCACTAGAGTCACTCGTGTTTGTTTGTTTTGTTTAGTTGTTTTGTTTCAACATGGGTTCTAGGGCTCTGACTTAGCTTTTCATGCTTGCAAGGCAAGCACTTGACTGTGTGAGCTCTCTCTCTCCAGCCCATGGAACAATACTCTCTAAAGTCACCATCAAGCAAACAGGGAGAGAATGTGTATTCAGAGCCATCCCCTGTGCAGAAATGGTCACTCTGTATTGCTGTCTACAAAGTATCCGGCGTGGTGGGAAAAGGCTGGAATCCATGGAAAGCTCTTTGATTTTCTCTTGGATTTCCACTTCCACTGCCGTTTCAGATGACCTGAATTATAGGTTAGGATTGTTCCATTTCATAAAAGTATGAAGGAAGAAAGCAAATAGAAGAGGAGAGAGACAGAGGGGAAGAGGGAGGAGGAGGAAGGGGAGGATAAGCAGGAAGAGGAGGAGAAAGAGGAGGAGGAAAAGGAGAAGGAGGGCTTCTGACCTATCAGGCATCATCAGAGACAGTCACTCTAACTCTAACATGCCAAAAGAAGGCAGCACTACAGAAGATTAGACATTGCTATTAATACCAGCCTTATCCTTATGATCTTAAACATTATATTTATCACTTGTAAGTATAATAAATATGGTTAGAAGTATTTTTAAAAATACACACACTTTTGCTATGAATTTTATTTTACAATAATTTTTGTTGCTTTATTTCATAAGTTTAATGTTCACAGCATGATATTTCAGTACACATCTGAAATGATTTCTACAGATAAGCAATTTTACATGTTTGTTTTCTCACATAATTACGGTTTTGCTTGCTTTCCTTGTCACTGTGATCAAACAGGCAATGTCAAATTAAGAGTTGGAAAGGTATAGTTAGGTTTTGGTTTTAGAGAGTTCAGCCCAGCTTGCTTGGCTCCATGTGTTGAAGCAGAGCATCATGGTGGTGGGGGCATGTGGAGAAGAGCTTCTTACTTTATGGTACATAGGAAAGGGAGAGAGAGGATGAAGAGGAAAAGTAGAGGAGGAAGAGAAGGAAAAGAGGGGGATGAGGAGGTGGGGAGAGGAAGAGGAGGAGAATTGTAGGAGGAGGAGGAGGAGGAGGGGGCCGGGTACACCCAAGATCCTACCTCTAGTGATCTACTTTCTCCGGTTAATTAATAGAGCTCCGGCTAAGGATCAAGCATTTAACACATGAGCATTGGGATGGGGTGTTTCATATCAAACTATAACAGTTAGGTTTTCATGTGTGTGGTAAAACCACCCAGGACCTACTCCCTTAACACGTTTTCAGCTTCCAATATGACATTGTTATTCACTACAACCCTCGCAGTTTAAGGTTTTCACACTACCCAACTTCAAGTGTGCACCCCTTGGCTTGCATCTCCCACCCCACTTCCTCCGTGAAACACCAGTTTGCTACTCTTAATTCTTTACCAAATGTCCTCATCACGGATAAAATGATACTGCTCTTAATCTTAGTGATACTTTGTATTAATACACATTTTATTATTAGTATGAATTGTATCTTTTTTTTTATTACCTAAACCCAACAGTCCACGCTAGTGAAAATTAAGCTACTCTTTCTCTCCCTCCCTCTCTTCTTCTCTCTCTTAAAAAGGTGAGAAAGGGCAAGCAAGATGGCTCAGAGGAAAAAGCTGCTTGCTTTCAGTCTTGGCGGTCTGAGTTTGACTCCCAGGACCTGTATGATAGAAGGAGAGAATTAACTACTACAAGTCGTCCTCTTATTTCAGCACACACGCACGCATGCACACATATGTGAGCGCATTCTCTCTCCCTCTCCCTCTCTCTCACTCCCTCCTCTTCCCTCCCCCCCCCCCCCCCCCCCCCCCCTTCCCTCCCCCCCCCTCTCTCTCTCCCTCTCTCTCTCCCTCCCTCCCTCTCCCTCTCTCTCTCTTTCTCTCTCTCTCTCACAAACAAAACCTTAAGTGTACTAAAATATGAGAAATATTTTCTAATGTAATTTTATTCTAGTTGGGTACGGCTGGAAAAAGAAGACCTGCAATTGCTGATGTCAAGGATTTGGACTCGCACTGGGAGATGGATGCTGTACATCTTGCCAGCATGCTAAGACGGTAGGCCATTTGCAATGATGTAAAGAAGTCTGCTTTTGCCTATGTTTGTTCAACAAAGTAAGTGGCAATAGTGGGGCCAGGGCAGGCTCCCTGATTCATTTATCTTCCTAGGTTCTCTTTCCTTCTTTCCTTTTCTCTCTTCAGATGGTAAGATATCAAACTCATCAATGTTGACATTGTGGCTTTGAGATTCTCTGCCATGGAAGAGGGACACGTTCCTACTCATGGTAGAGGGACGCATTCCCAATCACAGTAGAGGGATGCATTCCCACACCCTCATGCTACATACATCTGCTCAGCTTTTCTCTTGCATGACCTCATGTTTTAAGCTTAAATCTTGATCTCCTTGAACCTTGTTTCTGTATGTGTTGAAAGACATGAGTGTTTGAAATGACTATCCACACTCCTACACCATTTATAAAATGCCATGGTTTCCCTATTGAGTTCATTCCTATTTTCTTACAAGGTACTTGAGGGAAGAAAGTGACTGTAGAGCATAAATATTGCTTAGATGTTACACAAAGGAGACAGCCTGTGCATGCTGACACAAAAATGACTCCTTGTATTGTTAAATAAGAGATACAGAATGTTATAAGGATTTATATATGTGCCTGAAAGAATCTGGAAACATATCTTTTAATTGTTGGCAATGGTTGATAGTAGTTACCTTTTGTAGGTAGATTGAGGGGTGAGTGTTGATTTTTTTTTTGGTATGGTTTAGCATTCAAAATGATTTAAGGAATTACATTTGGGAGAGCAGTAGGGTTAAAATGATCAAAATACCTTGTATTGATTTATGAAAGTATTAATGGAATATATTCTTTGATAGGTACAAGCAAAATTTCTTTCTTTGCTTCTTTACTTTGTGTGTGTGTGTGTGTGTGTGTGTGTGTGTGTGTGTGTGCATGAGTGAGCACACATTCACACTTGATAGTTCCAGAACTGTTCTAGAACTGCTCTACATTTGCTGTAGAACAATTGTTATGTGGACCAAGATGGCCTTAAACTCATAGAGATCTGCCTGTGTTTACCTCCCAAATGTTTGCATTGAAGGCATATGTCACCACACCCTTTTATCGTTTATATTTTATGTATTTATTTATTGTGTGTGTTTGTGAGTGTGTGAGTGTGTGCATTTGCACACATGCCAAGGAACAAAGATGGAGGTCAGAAGAGAAATTGTGAGTCTGTTCTTTTCTTTTAAGTGGGTCCTGGAATTGAACTCAGGATTTTAGTCTTGGCAGCAGGCTCCTTTACCTGCTGAGCCACCTTGCTAGTCCCTCATCATTGACTTTATCTGCAATCTGATTATTTTACCTAGTGTTTAGTTGAAACAGCAGTATGTTTCAGAGCCACAGGTATTGCTACTTGGATTGATCAGGGCTTGCTCAATTACTGTATTTGGTGGACAAAAAGAGACATTCAGTTTTGTTTATATGTAATTTTTTTTTATGTTACACATTGTCATTAGAAACTGATACTGATTTAGAATGCGTCTCTATTGCAGTATGTGCTTATTGCAGAAAACTTTAAGAGATATGTCGAAAGAACCTTCCAGCCCTCAGTATTGAAATAGAAGTTGTAATGGTTGTTAATGGTGTATATCTCTCTGATATTTATCATGCACAAACATTTGTGTGGCAGGAGGCAAGTCTGAGTACTATAACTACTTTCCCCGTTGTATTCTCTGGCCCTCTCTTCATGTCCTTCCATACCAAATCTCCATTGTATTGCTTTTCAAGTGCTCAACATTGCTCTTTGAAACAGAACTAAGATGCATTCTGAAGCTTTGGATGTGAATAGTTTGAAAACCTTCACCTCAAAGAGCGCAGCACATAAACTTATGTGTGTTAAACAAGACAAAGAAGAAGAGAGAAGGGAGGAAGCTTTCCCTGCCTGAGAAGATGAAGAAGCTCCAGATAGGCTGGAGAAATGAATTAGTGATTAAGAGCACACATTGCCAAGTGTGGTGGTGCACACCTTTAATCCCAGAACTTGGGAAGCAGAGGCAGGAGGATCTCTAAGTTTAAGCCCAGCCTGATATGAATATCAAGTACCAGGACAGCCAGGCTTACATAAGAGAAACTCTGTGTACTGGCTGGTTTTGTGTCAACTTGACACGAGCTGGAGTTATCACAGAAAATGAGCTTCAGTTGAGAAAAATGCCTCCATGAGATCCAGCTGTAAGGCATTTTCTCAATTAGTGATCAAGGAGGGAGGGCCCATTGTGGGTGGTGCCATCCCTGGGCTGGTAGTCTTGGTTTCTATAAGAAAGCAAATTGAGCAAGCCAGGGGAAGCAAGCCAGTAATTAACATCTGTTCATGGCCTCTGCATCAGCTCCTGCTTCCTGACCTGCCTGAGTTCCAGTTCTGACTTCCTTTGGTGGTGAACAGCAATGTGGAAGTGTAAGCTGAATAAATCCCTTCCTCCCCAACTTGCTTCTTGGTCATGATGTTTGTGTAGGAATAGAAACCCTGACTAAGACACCGTGTCTCGACAAAACAAAACAAAACAAAACAAAACAAAACAAAACAAAACAAAACAAAAACCCGAAACAAAACAATTAAAAAGAGTACATTTTGCATTCAGAGGACCTGAGTTCAGTTCCTAGCACCCACATTAGGTGATTACAACTGACTATAACTCCATCTCTAGGGGATCTGACACTCTCTTCTTGATTCTATGGGAATAAGCACTCAATGTGCACACATAAGCACATAAGTGACAAAGAATAAAAATAAGCCAGGTCTGGTAGCACATGCTTTAATCCTAGCCCTTGGGAGGCGGGAGCAGGTAGATGTCTTGAGTTTGAAGCCAGGCTGGTCTATAAAATAGTTTCAGGCCAACTAGACCTACATAGTAGTGAGATCCTTTATAATAATAATAATAATAATAATAATAATAATAATAATAATAATGTGTTTGAAATAAAATTTGTTTTAGAGTTACTTATTTATATGTATGAGTGTTTTGTCTGCCTGTGTATTTGTGCATCACTTATGTGTCTGCTGCACATGGAGATCAGAAGAGGGCATTAGATTCTCTGCATTTGGAGTTCCAGATGGCTGTGAGACATCATGTGGGCAACAAGTAATCTTAACTGGTGAATCATCTCTCCATCCTCCAAAAAAAAAAAAAAAAAAAAGAGATATATTTCAGCTAGGGTGTACATAGAACCTGTATCCCTGTGCAAAGGGATAGGCTAGTGACTGTGAGTAGAATCACAGGACTTAGCAAGGGAGACTGCAAAGCTGCTGCCCAAGCCTTGCTCCAGTGAGCATCATCTGCCAGCTATGAGGATGGAGCTGGGTCAGGATGAACCCAGGGACCACTGGCTTTCTCTGTGTGTTTGACTTTCTAGTGCCACAGAATAAAGCCAATAGTTTGCTCCCCCCCCCATGCTGTGGAAACACCCACAGAGATCAGCCAGCGGGTCTTTGGCACATGGACCAATTCTCTCATTGGCCATCTGTTCTCCAGGACTCTGCTACTCTGTCTGGATGACTTTGTGTGGTCAGTGCTTCTTTTCAAACATTTGCAAGCCTATCTGAGCCTTGGAAGGGCAGTAGAGAGGCCACATTCAGATCCTCTGCTTCGGACTTTGGAGGAATTGTATAAAATCATTTCCGTGAAGCGTGTAACTCTAATCTCCATCCTATATTGGAGTTATTCTGTACATTCAGGTCAGAGGCTGTACTTTCTCATGTATATTCCCTTCTCCGTTAAGCCATCTTCCAGAAAGCGATTTCACATTTTAAAGTGTCTCATCACATGCAGCTATATACCACTGCTGACTTCAAAATTCTCCTCATGTTGAACATTAAAGTGATTTCCAGTGTTTTGCTGCTACTACAAATAAAACATGGTCCTGAGTCTTTTTGTCTTTGAATTTAAAAAAATATATGAGAAACAATCACAAGATAATGACTGTAAACATTATTGTCTGGATTTTGGGTTAATTTTCTAAGCTTATTAGCAGCTCTTTAAGCAGCTGAAGCCCCAGCTGCATTGCAGATGGGCAAAGCCTGCAGAGACTGAATGGACACAACACCCTGGCTGAGAGAAGAAAGGCAGGTGCAGGAGTTATGAGATCACCATGGAAACGTGCTTCCTGGCTAGATACACATCTTGGTTTCTCACCCCCTGTCTGCGACTGTGTGGTGCCTAGTGTATATGAAATTAGGTCCTTCTTTGAGCTTGGCTGTTCCTGAGGAGATTCCATAGCTGCTAGTAGCCTTTGTCCTCTTGCATTTCTGATGGGAAGTTGGTTGAGTTATCTTCACATATGAACAAAAAAAGCACAAAAGACTAATGGCTTTGTTACAAACACTTGGAGAATGCTGGTCCCTTGGAAGTCAATAAATGTTGAATTATGCATGACAATATCACCAAGTTACATTTATTATTAAGCTCTGGGTTATAGTGGCCAGGGGATTCGGAGAGCAACCCAAGGAAGACACTAGTCAGGAAGAGTCACAACCCTTTGGCTGCAGATTGTCACAGCAGAACAAATTCAGTTCATGCCAGAGAGCAAAGTGTGTCATTCCTTCAATAATTTCTGACTTGGAAGCATGAGACTGGAAGAAGTCCACATGGTCACTCTGAGTTTTCCTCCTCTTTCATGGTTGGGAGAACTGGTAAATCTCAATGTATTTTGTATTTATGCTTACTCAGAAGGAACACATACCCACTCTAGTAAAATTGGAAGGTGCAGAAGATTTAAGTAAAATTTTCTTCCACTTAAGTAAATATTACAGGACAGTGAGTAATATTTTTTTTTATTGCTCAGCAGGTAAAGGTGCTTGCCACCAAACCTAATGAGCTGAATTTGATCCCTGGGACACACATAGTGGAAGGAGAGAACCAACTCCCATATCAAAATTTGTATATATCTGCCATCTGTGCTGAGGTTACAAAGATAGCTAAGAATTCAGCCAGTTGAAGACTAAGCTAAGCATGGTGTTCTGAGTAGACAGCTGTGGAAATGAGCTCGGGAAGGTAGAGATGGAAAGTAAAGTTCAGAGATGCACCGATGCAGAAGAAACAAGACCCGGATTCACAAAATGTATCAAGTTGGTTATTAGTTTCATTCTTGTAGTTTTCTTTAAGACTATGCAGAAACTCATAGTTACGAATCTTGGTAGGGCAAAGCATTGCTTACCATTGTTTCAGGAAGTCAAGCCAATGGGGAATGTTCAAGAAATCCTATTCTTCATGGAACTGAGCGAGGTTAGGTGTGGAATCTTTGCCAAGATACCTAACTTATTAGTTTATGGCGATGTTAGTATCTCATCACTATGGCAAAATATCTGACAGAATCCATATGAGGAAGGGTTTAGTTTGGCTGCAGCTGTAGTGTAGGAGCATAGGCAGTTGGTTTCATTATGCCCACAGTCAGAAAGCTGAGAGGCACGAGTGCTGGTGTTCAGTTCACGCTTTCTTTGCTATTGAGTTCATGGAGTGATGGTGCCACGTTAGAGCTGGTTTTCCATTCTCAATTAATTCTTTCTCAACATGCTTTCATGGACACACCCAGAGGTATGTTCCCATGGTGATTCTAAATTCAGTCAAGTTGACAATGAAGATGAACTTTCAGAGGGTTGAATGTCATTCATCTGATAATTTGACTTAGGAATATAACTTTTCATTTCTGCATGGCAAAGGAAACCATCAGCACAGCGAAGAGAGTCTAAAAAAAAATGAAGGAAAATTTTAGTCAGTTGTACTCCAGACAGAGGTTAATATTAATCAATCAATCAACCAATCAACCAATCAACCAATCAAGCATCAATAAATGGGTAAGCAACAGAACAGACAGTTCTCAAGAGAAGAAACACAAATGGACAATAAATATTTTAAACTGTTCCATTAGGGAAATTCTAACTACTTTGAGTTTCCATCTTACCCGGGTTAGAATATCATCGATGAGCCAAACGACAACAAATGGTGCTGAGGATATGGGGGAAGGGGACCCTTTACTCCCTGGTAGTGCATACATAATTAGTGTGATGGTTTCTCAAAAAGTTAAAAACAGAATTAACATATGACCTGGCTATACTACTCTCAGCATATACTCAAGGGACTTCTACCACAGAGATACCTGCACATCTGTGTTCACTGTAGTCACAATAACCAGGAGACAGTATCAACCTAGACAAATAGATGCTGAAAACGTGGGACATATAAACAGTGGAATTTTATCCAGCCACAAATGAGAGTAAAATTATGAAATTTGCAGAAAAATAGGTGGACCTTAAATTATTGCATTAAGTGATGTAATCTGGACTCAGAAAGACAAATATTATGTTTGCTATCATATATAGATCCTAGGCTTTTGAGTGTTACATATGTATACATATGTGGATATGAGTGTGGGTATAAATCATACAACTGAAAAGAAGATTACATGAGACTGGAGAGATGGGTCAATGGTTAAGAGCATTTGCTGTTCATCCAGAGGATGCGTGTTTAATTCACATAACCCACCTGGTGGTTCACAATAATCCGTAACTCAAGTTCTAGGTTTTTCTGAGACCTTCTTCTGGCCCTTATGGACACAGCATGTATATGGTATGCAGGCATACATGCAGGCAAAAATCCACACAAATGGATAAAATAAAAATAAATCAATAATGTCAATAAAAAGGATACCACAAGGAGGGAAAAGAAGTGTTAGGAAAGCAAGGAGGAAAAATAGAGAGTGTGCAGCATGAGACTATAAAGGGGCTTTTAGGGTAGGAGGTTATAAGGGGTCAGGGGATGCAGAGGAGAGTCTGGGATGAGGATCAACCCAGGCACATTGTGTATGGAGATATCACAATAAAGCCTATTGCTTTTTATGCTAACTAAAAATACAAAAATAAATAAAGAAGAAATATAGGTTTTAATAGAATAATGCTTTTGTATTATTGGTTATTTTGAAAGGGGGGGGGGGAGTTGCTATGTAGGCCAGGTTGGCTTTGAACTCTGATCCTCTTGTCACAGTCCCCCAAAGTGGTGAGATTGCAGAATATGCCATCCCACTTAGCTGAAGAACAGGTTAGGAAAGTAAATACTGAAATAACTATAACATGTAAGAGTAAAGGGCATCTCTTACTTAGCAATGTGTGTGTGTGTGTGTGTGTGTGTGTGTGTGTGTGTGTGTGTGTATTTGTGTTTTTAGAGAGGAAGCCAGAGATCAAACCTTCAACCATGCTCTGGTTGGACTTTCAGTTGGCTTCCCTGAGTCCCTCTCCTCTCTGATTGGTCTTGCCTGGGTTATCCTCCCTCAGGTAGGCTTTCCCCCCTCCCCTTAGCAGTTTATAAAGTTTCAATTTAGTTTTTATTGAAAACATTTTCCCATACAGTATTCTCTAATTATGTTTTTTTTTCAGTCAAGTGTTGTTCTAATGGGTCTGTCTTCATATGTTACTTGTCTTTTTTTTTCTTGGCAGCTTTCTAATATTTTCTTTGTTTGTACATTTAGTGTTTTGATTATTATGTTGAGGGGTTAATTTCTTATCTGGTCTAGTCTATTTAGTACTCTGTGTGCCTCTTGTACCTTGATAGGTATCTCCTTCTTTAGATTGGGGGGATTTTTTTTCTATGAGTTTGTTGAAAATATATTTTGAAGTCTGGAGAGATAGATGACTCAGTGGTTAAGCGCACTGGCTGCTCTTCCTGAGCACCCACCCACATGGTAGCTCACAATCGTCTGTAACTCCAGTTCTAGGGGATCCAACACCCTCATATAGACATATATGCAGGCAAAACACAGATGTACATAAAATAAAAATAAGTAAAAATAAATTAATTGAAAAAGACATTTTTTGTTCTTTTGATTTGGGCTCCTCTTCTTCCTCCTCTTTTTCTTCCTCCTCTCCCTCCTCTTCTTTTTCCTCCTCCTTCTCTTCCTCTTCCTCCTCTTCTTTTTCCTCCTCCT
>JANHMN010000003.1:69488444-69504255 GCA_030674055.1 Rhabdomys pumilio | reverse complement strand
TTTTTTTTTTTTTTTTTTTTTTTTGGTTTTATTGCTGTAAAGAGACACCATGACCAAGGCAACTCTTATAAAGGAAACTGTTTACTTGGGGCTAACTTACAGTTTCAGAGGATTAGTCTGTTATCCTCATGGTAGGAAGCATGGCAACGTGCAGACAGACAAGGTGCTGAAGAAGGAGCTGAGAATTCTACATCTTGATCCACTTGCAGCAGAAGGAGACTGTGTATCACACTGGGTATAGCTCGAGCAGAAGAGACCTCAAAGCCCACCTTCCCAGCAAAAACACTTTCTCCAACAAAGCCTCACTTCCTAATAGTACCATTTCCTGGGCCAACCATTCAAACACATTATACAGGGCATTTGCATAATGTTTTCATTCTCCAGTATATGTCAGTGTTTGTAAATGTCTTGAATTACTAAGGAAATTATATGGATTGTCCTTTCAAGTTCTCATTCAATGAAATACTATACAGTGATAAAAGGGTGACCTATGCGATGCCACGGATGAATCTCACAGGCATTATTTAGAGTAAAAGAAGTCCAGTATAAAAAAAGTACGCATTGTGTTATTCTGTTCATATATAATTAAAGAACAGAGAATAAAAATAGCAGTTATGTCTTGGGGCTGGCATGTATTGGCTGGGAAGGAACATAAAGATATCCCTGTATGCTGGAATGATTTGCAATCCTGATATAAATGGTGGCTATGGAAACATACTGGCAGACACTGGTACAGCATGCCCTGTCTCTGTGTGGCAAGCAGCAGAATCATGCCTTTCTAAGAATTCATTCTAATGGAAAAGACATTATTGACAACTAACATTGGTAGTGCATTGATGCTGTGGACATACAGGGTAGGGAGAACACAGGAAGTTCAGGGATGAGGAACCAATGGCTCAGCTGAGAGCAGAAAAGTATACAGTCAGGGGAAGGGGTTAAAAAGAACCCGGAGGAAGCATCAGTATACTCAAAGGTCAGGAAGGGAGACAGTGAGTCCCATCTGAAGACTTAAGAGCTAGTGAGGGGCTCGGTTAGTAGAATGCTCACATAGCATATGTGTAACTCTGGGTTTGGTTCCAAAACCACAAGCAACTCGATGTGATGGCACAGGCCTGAAACCCAGGTCATCCTAGGTTACATGTTGAGTCCAGGCCAAAAGAAACAAATTAGTATGGCTGGATAGAGGGGAACAGATCAGGGTGACGCGCAGAAGCTGTTGACGTCGGTGGGATGACCCTTTTGTTCACCCAATGAGGAAGTGGTTCTTCTAAGGACAAAGGGAAGCCAATGGCCTGGTGTTAGCCAGGAAGGAAGCAAGATTAGACTTACATTTTAGGGAACAACTCTGGGAGGGGATCTAGGGAAGCCCTTGCATGGTGGTCCAGGGTTAAGCCCAGGCTAACAAAGAGGCGGGAGCTGGGAGAAGACTACTGTAGCTGGAAGAGGGAGATAGAAGTGAAGATCTTGGGTTGGCAGAAGTACTGAGTAGGGAAGAGGTAGGATTCTTCTCCACTTGCCTCCATTTTGACATAATCAGATACAATGGTTAGTTTCGTCAACTCAACACAAACATACATATATATGTGAGAAGTAACTTCAGTTGAGAAAATAAATGCCTTCATCAGATTGCCCGTAGGTAAGTCTGTGAGGGCATTTTTCTAGTTAGCGACTGATACGAGAAGGTCCAGGTTACTGGGAATGGTGCCAGCCTTGACCAGGTAGTCCTGAGTGGTCTAAGAAAGCAGACTGAACATGCTAGCTAGCAGTGATCCTCCATTGCCTCTCCTTTAGTTTCTGCCCTATCTTCTTCCCTCAATGGATTGTGCTGCTGATATGTAAGCTCAGTAGATTCTTTCCCCACTAAATTGCCTTTGGTCATGGTATCTTTCTCATAGTTAGAAAAACAGATATCCATTTCACAGTTAGGAAAAACAGTTAGGGAAGGCACTTAGCAGAAACCACAGAAGACTAGGCACCTGTACGGTTGCTTCGTTTGGACTTTGAACTTCCAGGGTGACTTCGTTCATGACTTTACTTCCTTCTAGAAGGAACCCTGTGCTTTTGGAAAGTCTTCCCAGGCTGGTTGCATTGTGGTTGTGAGCCAGCTATGAACGGGAGTTGTTGTGGTGTGTGTGTGTGTGTGTGTGTGTGTGTGTGTGTGTGTGTGGTGTGGTGTGTTGGTAGGAAGGAAACAGCTATAGCCTTTGTCTAATATATTAAACTCTCCAAGTTTTTATCATTTCCTCCCAACACTCCACTAACCAAGCAAACTTTTTTTTCAGTTTCAAAGGAGTTAAGAAGGTCAGAGCGATTTGTCAACGTCCATTCTCTCAGGTAGTTTGGGCATGGCATAATCCAAGGATCCCCCTGCCCAAGATAGAGCTTGGATCCTTATGTGCCTTGGGGCCGTAGGTGGGAGGGTGGAGAGAGCAAGATATTTATAGTCAGTTGGGAACAAACCTATGGAATAAGAAGTTTGCAGATCTACAAATCCATCTACAAATCCAGAAAGGGCGGGACTGGAGAGTGGGCTTTGGCTCCGCTCCCCTCCAACGTATTGGGAACTCCTCATCTTGGATCTGAAAGGGAGTTAGACGCAAAGAGCTTTCCGCAGTGAACACTGTTGGAGCCTGGAGTAGGCTCTGGCTGATCCTGCTGAATAGACTCAGGATCCCCGGGAGGGCTGGGGTGCTGCAGCAGACTGGGAGCGCGCTGCACAGAGGCTCTGCACAGCAGTGGCAGCGGCGACAGAAGGCGCGCCGGTGCAGGTGTGCCCTAGGGATCACCAACCGCGTTAACCTGAGCTGCCCACATCAACGGTGCTCGGCTGCTGACCAACTCGCTGCGGATTTTCCACCCAGGTAGGGGACGGCGATCCTCGCGGCGGTGCCCGGCTCCCAGGCCTGGCATGCTGAGACCCGCGCTGGGACCGCTGGGTGCGGTTGTTGAGAAAAGCCTCAAAGGATAGCAGAGTTGAAAAGCAGCGCACCAAAAAGCTAGCACTTGCTGCTGCCCCGGGCTGCGCGCTTCTTTGAACGTGGCCTTCCCCAGGACTTGGAGTGAAAGCGCATGAACTATTGGCGCGGTAAATAGTTTCCCAACTTGGGCTACTGACATTTAGAGGTGCTTTTCGCATGCTTCCTGGGCATCCCTTTAGTTTCAACCTTACTCTTCCTAGACCGTTTTGTTTTCAAAGAACAGATTAAATACATGCCGACACCTGCTGGCTCTGGACTGGGGTTTGTGAGTGTGTGTTTCTCTGTGTGGAGGGCGCCCTCCACGGGCGTGAGAGCCGTTTCTTAAGGGATTCGGGTTTTGTTTCTGGATGGATTTTAGCGCAAGGAAAAGAACATGATTTGTTTTGCAGGGATGGGTGAGCAACTGCGCTTAGCTAGGGAGGAGCGAGTAGCTGCTGTTCCCTCAGCAGACTGGTGGTAGATTTCTCATCTGTTGGGTGCAGCAAATCCTGCTGCCCAATCGCTTTTTTCTTTTATCCAGAAATCGCAGATGCAAACAGGCTCCGTTTAAAGGTAACTTGATGCAGATGTGTTGGGTAAGGTAGGGTGGGGCGCTGGGGAATGCTTGCTGGTTTCTAATCCTGTTTGGAAGGTGAATGTGGGTGGCTCTGGGCTTCGGGGAGGGGCCGGTGAGGGATGAGAGGTGAGTGGATGGTGGGGAACTAGACATAGCAACCAGCTTGGCTGTCTCTTCTTTGCTTTTGCTTGCCCTGTGCAGAAGAGGCGACTTGTTCTGCTTGCTAGAAGATGCAGTTGATATGGTGAGGCACAATCTGCGTCTTCTCTGAGTCAGCAAATACTTGCCTAACATTTTATGTGTCAGAGGTGGGACTGATCCTTAGGAATGAAGAGTTGATGGAAACAAAATCCTAAGGTGGCACAAGCTAGCACCCGGTGGGTGACAAACACCTGTAGTAAGGAGATGTGACCAGTTCGTGGATGGTGGTATGAAGAGTGGATGGTGGTAGAGAGGAAAAGAGAATTATTGTAAAAAGAAGCCCCCAGGGGGCTTAGCAGAGATTGGATTTGTTTCTTGATCCATTGCTCTTGAATATCCTGCAACCCTCTCCCACCCCATCACCATCACTGCTGATGGGAAGGCAGAGCTGATGTTTGCAGAACAAGACTACTGTCAACGCGGCACTTGTGAAGGCTGCACCGAGGGCGAAGCTCACCATTGCAGGTCGGGGATTTTACTTTTGTTCTCTTGATAAGTATTTTCTCTCAATTTCAAGATGATGGAGTATTGAAATAGCATTTCATAAAGGCAGTGATTCTGGAAATTTCTAAGGGAGTTTCAGAGCAGATCAACTTCTGCTTCTTCCCCTCCTCCTCCTCTTTCTCCTCTCCTTCTTCCTTCTCTTCCTCCTCCTCCTCTTCTTCCTCTTCTTCTTCCTCTTCTTCCCTCTCTTCCTTCTCCTCTTCCTCCTCCTCCCCTTCCTCCTCCTCCTTTTCCTTCTCCTTTTCCTCCTCCTTCTCCTCCTCCCTGGTTGTTCCTGTTCCAGTACAGCTCAGGACAACTCTGACCCAGTTTATCCCCCATGGTGGAATAAAAGAGAGGTAAAGTTGTTACCGTCTACTCTGGGAGAGGAACATTTAGCCTTGGGGTTAATTCCTCTGGGACTCTGTTGGTAGGTTATTCCTCTTGCCAGAGGTGTGCCTTACATGCATTTTGTAACTGAAACCACCAGGTGTTTGAACAATAGCCTGGCACACTGTGAGTAGTGTTGTCTTGACTGCTCCAAGAGAGCTGGTCTTAGGCAAGTATCTTAGTCTTTCTTTGAGCCTTGATTTTATCGTCTGTAAAATGGAAGCAATGGCACTGTCATGATAACTATGTAATATACACTTAAAAGTATTTGCTCATTGTTAAACAATCATCATATATTAATCATCTGGGATGAAGTCACTATTTAAGAACTTTAAGTTTGTTCATTGAGTTCCTACCATGTGTCAGGTACGTCTCTATAGTGGGAACTATAGCATCGAGCAAATTGTGTGTGTGTGTGTTAATGAACAAATAAGTAAGTATATAGCATTTTAGCCCAGGGACTGTGATGAAGAAAAATAAAGTAGAATTAGAAGCATGAGGAGTGCTGCAAGGTTTGGAGTGGGTTTGGCATCTGTCTGTCTGTCTATCTATCTGTCTGTCTATAATCAACACCATCATCTCTATTATCTATTTGTCTATCTCCTCCCTATCTATCTATCTATCTATCTATCTATCTATCTATCTACCTATCTATCTATCTATCTATCTATCATCTAGCAATCAATTATCTATCTATTATTGATCTATTATCTACCTATCATCTTTACCATCTATTTATCTATCTCTTTCATATCTACCTATTATCTATCAATCAATCAGTCAACCATCTATATGTCTATCTGTCTATAATCAACATCAACATCTCTACTATCTATTTGTTTATCTCTTTCATACCTATCCATTGCCTGCCTATCTATCTATCTATCTATCTATCTATCTATCTATCTATCTATCTATCATCTATCTATCTATCTCTATGTGGTCAGGGAGATGGTTGATAACAAGAGCATCTGACCAACTCTGGGGAAAGTGAGGTAGGAAGCAGTGTGAGTAGAGTAACAGAACCTGCAAAAGCCCGAGACAAGAGACAAGCACATTCATAAGAGAACAAGAAAGAGACCCAGGAAGCCGAGTTGTGTGAATGAGGAAGATGGTGGTGGGAACTGTCTGAAGATAACATTAAAGGGACATTGTTACCTTGCTTCATGATTTATGTTTATATATTTGTCACTAAGATACAGCACTGACTTCTTGTTCTAAATGTGCTCCTGGCTGAGTTCCTAAGCTCCATGTTTAAAAGAAGGTTATTTGGTAGGAAGTGGTACCTGGGCAATTCAAAACACATCTAATGCAACAAGCCAGAGGGATACATCTCTGCAAGGCAAAAGGGGTCTGAAGAGATGGTTCTGTGGCTCAGATTTCTATCACCCACATGGAGGATGCATTTGTTTCTTTTCCAGATGAACCAGTGTCACCTTTAGTGAACAGTCCAGCAGGTATTGTCCTCACTGGCTCATGTTCTCTTTTCTCTGGCAAGAATCTTTGTGATTATGGAAAGGATTAGGATCATCTGGAAATATACTGACCTTCAGTGCATGATGGAGTGCATTTATGTATGGCTAGATGGTGAATTTATTTAGGGCTTCCATCCAGAAGCTTACTATAAAGATCACAGCTTGCTGCTTTGTCCTTTGGAGAAAGCAGTGTTTGGGGATCTGAGGACTCCATCAGCTCTCTTTGGCACAGTAAACCTACTGCAGTGTTCCATGAGTAAAATCTGGGGGCGGGGGTGTGGGGGAGATTGATAGCTGAAAACCTTGTGAAAGCATCTGTGAAATAGGATGTGGGGAGGCATGGTCAAGGTCAGGGTGACTGGCTGGCCATCATCCAATTCATCTCAGAAGAGAACATTCACTTCTGTGCATTTTTCCCATCCAAGGTTTGGCTTTTAGTTATACTATTTAGTCTTAGAAACCTGATCTGTCTCTCTGGGCTACGTCAGAGTGGCTTTATTATCTGCATGCCATGTTATTGATCCTCAGTGGTGGAGACACTTTGTTCTATGGCTAGTGTATGTAAGCCCTGCAGACCCCCATCATGACATCCGAAGTAGAGGGAGCAGAGCTGCTTAGAGACTTACCTGAAGAACTGATTACACACTTTAAGGTTTGTCTTAAGAGACTACAGAATAAACCATGCTCAAACTCAGTGACCTTGAACAACCAGCATTTATTATTTTTTCTCACGTGTATGGAGTGGCCAGGAGATCTGTGTGAATTGTCCTTGACTGATCTCTGCTGGGCCTGTTCATGTGACTTGGTTCTCTTGATGGAGAGTTTGAAAAATGACTGCTTTGGGATGACTTGAGCTGGGATGACTTGGTTTTGACCATGTTTGTCCCTCATCTTTTCCCAGTATAGCTGGGAATGTTCACATGGCAAAGGCAAAGAAACCAGGACAAAGTGGAAGTGTATGGGTTGGAAATATAGCTCAGTGGGTAGACTGCTTGCCTGGCATTCACAAAGCCCTCGATTTGGTCTCCATTATCATAAAAACTGGGCATGGTGATTCATGTATGAAATCTCAGCAATTGAGATGGAAGCAAAATATCAGAAATACAAAATAATCCTTTGCTACATAGTAAGTTCAAGGCCAACCTCAGCTACATGGGATATTGTCTAGAAAAACAGAAGAGAAAAAGGAGGAGAAGAAGGAGGAGGAGAAAGAAAGAAAATCGAAGTGCATATGGTTTTTCTAAGTCTAAACTTATAGCTGACATACCATTCTTGATCCTCGTTTATTAACAAAAACACTATACAAGGAAGCCAGTATGAAGATGTAAAGAAATAGATTCCACTTCTTCTGTTGATCTTAGCCAAAAAGACTGAGGAGTAATTAGATTCAGTATTGCAAAGAGCAGGGTACAGTAAGGGGAAGAATTTGGAATGTGTGGATCTTAGGGGAGAAGGGTTCAGGAGCCCCTAGCTGAGGAGCTATTGACAGTTGATAGGGAGTCAGTTTTCTTTAAGGATGTGGTCATCTGTGCTCTAGTTGATGGACCTACACCAGAAATGACATGGGCAGCACACATTGGGCTTGATAGATAAAGGTGCGCGCTCTCTCTCTCTCTCTCTCTCTCTCTCTCTCACACACACACACACACACACACACTCATGCACATGCACACGCACACGCACACGCACGCACGCACGCACGCACGCACACACACACACAGAACATGAAGTAGGGAGAGGCTGGGTATAGGCATTGGAACTGAGAGTAAGTAGGGGAAGAGTCAGGGGTTCATATGATCAAGATACATTGTATTCATGGATGTAATTCTCAAAGAATTAACAAAAATACACTCAAAACTAAGTTCCTGTGGCTAGATCTCCTTTCTCTATTGGCCCAAGTTGGATGGATAAAGCTTGTGGCTTTCCTCTGTGACTGTCTTTTCTCTGTATTTACATGCATCTTTAGACAGTCATTCACTAAATCTTTATTGAGTATTCTTTAGGGTCAGACACGTCATAGGCAGGACATGCAGCAGTTAAGCATAGTGCAAGCTCTGCCCCATGAAGCATCCATTCCAGTTGGGGAGGCAATTCTATAAATACACGAGTATATGTATACCACGTCAGGCAGTTAAGGAACACCAAACAGGGAAAGGAAGAGGGAGATATTTGAATGGAGTTGGGAAGGTACTGCAAAGTGAGGGGTGGGAATCAAGTAACTGATTGGACAGGTCTGAGAGAGATGAATGAGTGAGCCACTACAGACGGTTCAAGGCCAGGCAAACAAATGCAGAGGTCCTGAGACAACAGAGTGCTGGCACATTTCAGGAACAGGAAGTAGGATCAGATGAGAAACAGTGAGCACAAAAGTTGGTGGCATCATCAGAGTATCCTGAAGTGGGATAATACAGGGATTCAAGTGGACTTAGGCTTTGACTAAGATGGAAAGTCCCTGGACATTTCTGAGTACAGGCTGCTTTATCTGATCTATGTTTTAAAGATCATTGGAGCTTTAGCGCTTAGACTAAGGATATCAGTCAGGTAAGAGATGATGGTGGCCTTGGACCAGATGGGATGCTGAAAAGCGATCAAGAACTGCATATATCTGGTGGTAGAGCAGACACGATTTGTAATGAGTTACACTTTGGGCACAAGAAAAGAGGTAAGGGACAGGATAGACTAGCCATTACTGCTATTGAATATGCTATTGGCTGGATAGCCAATGGAGAAGTCAAGTTTATAAATGTATTAAGAGTTCAGAAAAGAAGCCCAGGATGGAGACTTAAGTTCCAATGACACCAGCAAGGTCTTCATTTGTCCCCTCAATGAGCTGAGTCACTGCTATGTGGCTAGGGCCCAGAATCCAGCCAGCATGTGCTCAGTGACTGTCTGCAGGGTGACTGAAAGAAACAGTTTCACTCTAGGTAACTGTAAATGCTTGTTCTGGTGGATCTTGGAGTGTAACTCCCAGAAGAGATTCCATTTCTTCTCAAGGTCTCATGGGCAACTTACTGTAGAACTTGGGGGATGAGAACAGGCTTTAAATGTGAAGGTTTCAATTGTTCATGTCTTATAGAAAGCAACACAGAGCAACAAGGCAGGAAAGAGAAACACGTGGAAACCAAAAAATAGCTCAGACTTAGAGAAAAAAAATCCTTCAGGGAGAAGTGGCTGAAATTCAGGGGTGTGATGTTCTTGGATTATTATTATACTGCTTTTAATTTGAGATGAAGCAGAAGCAGCAAGGAAGAATTCTGGAAGGAAGAGAAAGTTATTTAAATCAACTTATGCTGAGTGAAAGCATGTCACTAGCTTACTTGAAAAATCCCACTTCTACAATATCTTGCATAATGTATTTCTGTTTATAAAAGGAGAGACATAGGCAGTCTTTATTAATGGAAAACAAGAAGGTTGGAAGGGGTTCCATCCCAGGCTATGTGCTGCTCAATGACTCTTCAGAGATTGGCTGATTTGGGGTGAGCATGAGTTTTGTTTGTAATATCTGGGGTAGGAGGAGTGGAATAAAAAAGACAGTGACTGTAATTGAAAGTAATTTTGTGTGTGTGTGTGTGTGTGAGAGAGAGAGAGAGAGAGAGAGAGAGAATATGGTGAAGAAAAAAATGCACACCTATGGTCTAGTTTTTGCTTCTGTGGGAATAATAGCCATTACTCTCTTAATCAGAGCACCCATGGTTACTCTAAGAGACCTTCAACAAGGCTGAGATTCTCTCACAGAGAACATGAGAATGGTCATTTGACCCTCATCTGATATTCCAGTCATTCAGCTCTGTACCCCATCTTTTCCATTGTATGCACTTCTGCTCCAGCTGCATATGGTCTCATGGTCTTAGGATGCAGAGGTTGGCGATCTCAAGATGTAGAGGTGTTGAGGTCTGTGATCTGAGGTTGGAACATTGACTGGGAGAACTCCATTTAGGTAGCCATGGGAAGTCATTGTCTGTGTGGAGGTGAGACTTTTGGTGGTGTGGTTGGTTGGGGTCCCCTATTCTCCTGTAAGTAATCTCTAACCCATGCTTCTGTATGTAAGCATAATAAATTCATTGGTTCATCATGCTGAACTTGGAGGCATTGTCAGGGCAAGCAGGACTTTGTTTATATTCGGAAAATTCATACAAATGCTCTGATTAAGAGAGTAATGGCTATTATTCCCACAGAAGGTAAAACTAGACCATAGATGCGCATTTTTTCTTCAGCATATTCTCTCTCTCTCTCTCTCTCTCTCTCTCTCTCTCTCTCTCACACACACACACACACACACACACACACACACACACACACACACGTGCGCGCGCGCGCACACGCACACACAATCACTTTCAATTATAGTACCTACTTTTTCTTATTCCACTCCTCCTATCCCAGATTTACAGACACCCTCAAAGGTTTCTGTGCTTTGCTCACTGGTGTGATAGAAATGAGGTGCTTGAACCTTTAAGAGGGGGAGCTTATGCAAAGTAATTAGCTCACAAAGCCATTGTCCTCCAAAGGCATTAGTGTTGGCCTCATGGAGTAACTTAGCTCTCATAGGAGCAGGCCCTATAAGCAAGGTCCCATTCACATGTCTGGTCCTTTGCCTGCTTCTCTGACATGTTGGGGTTCACCAGGTGACAAAATGGTGTCACTCAATCACGGACTTTAGACTTCCCAAATCACATGCCACATCAATATCTTTTCATAAAGTTTCCCACCCCAGATATTTTGTTATAGCAATACAAAATAGACAAATATAAACTCAGAAAAGGTAGTAAGCACGTCTTATTCTTATATTTAAATGTGGCTGTTAGATTTTAACAGAGAGTTTAGGATGGAGTAATCCTAAACTCTCTAGGATCTTAGGATGTAGGCTTGTCATTAGGCTAAGCTCATTTAAACTCAGGCTTTGCTGCTTTCTGATTGTGAAAACTTGAGCAAGTCATTTAATTTCTTTGGGAGTTTTGCCTTTCTCAGCTATCAAATGATGAGGATGAGGGTGACAGTGATGATGATGATGATGATGATGATGATGATACCCAAGGGCTCTATAGTTCTCACCTCACTCCCTGATTCGGGATTGTGCTGAACTTAGTGTTAGCTAAAGCATCACCATATCAGTTGAAAAAAATATTGTGACATTGACTGTGCTTTCTAGGTGTTTTGTGTGAGGCCTCTAGTGTTCAGCATTAGAGAAGTAATAATAATGACTTTGTAGGCCAGAGATGGCCCACATGACTCTGAAGGAAATCAGTCTGTTTTCTATTGTAAGCCAGTTCTGCAGTATGGCGTAATGTATTGGCATTTCATGATGGAAATCTCTCAGTCACCTGAAGTATGTAGACTCTGATTTTCTTTTTGGAGTTCCTTGGGAACTGTTCCCATAAAATTTGCCCCATGGTCTTATACTGGGTGGTTCACTTTCTCCATATTGAAGACACACATGCACATAGTATGTGGTTATAAATACATTTAGGAGCAATCACCTTGTTCCTTGTCCTTGTTCTCCTGGCCAAGGATTGTTGTGTTTGTTCCTTATTGGCTTGGGCAAGAAATATGACTTGGTCACCAGCACATCAGAGGCTCATGGTCTCTCTCCTCCTGTCTTCTACTTTTGGGTCTTGTACCTTTGGAGGCTACCTGTTTGCTGTAGAAATTTTTATTATGTTTGCCACCAGTTCCTGTCAGTCTATAGAGATTGTGTAAGTAAAAAGACAGTAACACTTATATTAGAATTTTCCCTTCTTCTTCTTCTTCTTCTTCTTCTTCTTCTTCTTCTTCTTCTTCTTCTTCTTCTTCTTCTTCCTCTTCCTCTTCCTCTTCCTCTTCCTCTTCCTCTTCCTCCTCCTCCTCCTCCTCCTCCTCCTCCTCCTCCTCCTCCTCCTCTTCTTCTTCTTCTTCTTCTTCTTCTTCTTCTTCTTCTTCTTCTTCTTCTTCTTCTTCTTCCCCTCCTCCTCCTCCTCCTCCTCTTCCTCTTCATCCTTCTCCTGCTCCTCATCCTTCTCCTTCTCCTTCTCTTCCTTCTGCTATCATTCTCTTATCACCCTCTCCTCTTTCATTTTGTGTGTGTGTGTGTGTGTGTGTGTGTGTGTGTGTGTGTGTGCATTTGCCTATGTGAGAATGCATGTTTGCAGAGGCCAGAGGAGGATGTTGGGTGTCCTGCTTTGTCACTCCTCACTATGTTCCTTTCAGACACTATGTCTAACTGGAGGCTGGTGGCCTGAAAATCCCAGAAACCCTCCTGTCTCTAATCTCCACAGTGCTATGATTATAGATGTGTCTGTGACCATGCCCAGCTTTTTATGCAGGAGCTGGGGTCCAAACTCAGGTCCTCCTGTTTGCACAATGAATGCCCTTACCCATGGGTTATCTCTGGCATCCAACTTTTGGTCCTCTGCCTCAGCTTCCTACATACATTAAATTTCTTCTTCTGAAAAAAAATTAAAAATAAATTATCCCTAATATTGTGGTGACTGCTTAATGCCTCGGAACTTAGTATCTTTTAGGACACCAACCACATCCTTTCTCCTGCATCCACTTTAGGGATAGGAAAGCATAAAGCTCAAAGATACAAGCACCTTTACACAATCACATTTCCTTTCCCATCATCTCTGCATGGAAAAGATAGGACAAGATGGTTTTTTCCAGACTTGTAGCCTTGAACGTTAGGTGTCCAGTAGGTGAAACAGACTGTACAGTGTGGGAGCTGGGTGCTGCCAAGTGCCTCTGTCATCATCCTTGTGTGGTCAGCAAGTGACAGACACTCCAGGCTTCCAGAACTCCTGTAGGTGGGAGGGTGTCACAATTCTCATCTTTCCATGGTGGAAGCTGCAAATGAATCTGCTGAGGAGAAGGAAGAGAACCTGCCCAGGGTAATGGAGCTGTCCATCATTCCTTGAAGGTGGGCTGGCTTTGCTTTAAGGAAAAGTTGGGCAGATTCCTTTTCAGGTCTGGAACATGTCCAAGGGAGCAAAAGGCCTGCACTGAAGTAGATCTTAATATCCCAAAGCTGAGGGGAGCTTAGAAAGCAAGGAATCTATACTTTTCATCTGGCCTTGGAGAAGAAAATAACTTGCCTAAAACCTTATAGTAAATTATATATATATATATATATCACCCACAGTGGGGTTTCAGAAACACAAGTGTCTATGAAAGGTCAAGAGAGAACAGGAAAATGAGGCCTAGGTTCATCATTATGTCTAGAAACTATCTTAGGAGCTTCCCAGCTTCCCAGGCTGGGCGAATCCTTCAGTAGCTTCCTTTGAATGCTTTAGCATTCTGGGACTCTCCTGGCTGTGCCCCAGAGTCCATGTCCACTGAAGGTTACTCCTGTCGTCTGTATTTCCTGTTTTGCCTGAGGCCTCTGCTCTATTGTCAGCCACAGAAGCTGACTTTTGCCCGATCTGGGGTTTAGCAGATGGCACAGACATGGAGAGCCTTGCTGGAGTATAGCCCAGGTCTGAGGGAGAGGAAAAAGTGGTATGTTCTAGATGGAGTTCTAGGCCTGGTCATGGGGCAGGAGAGAACACAGCAATGTCAGGAGCTCCTGATCTCGACCCTGAAGAACTCAGTGACATTGCACTGCTAATCCTTTGATGATGTATTGAGATAGCTCAGAGCCAGAGACCCTAGGGTCAGTCTGCATAGGTTCCCATCTGGGCTCTGCTTTTTACTCACATTAGACTTGTGTAAGTCATGTGGCAGCCTTGAACCTCAGTCTCTCAATCAGAAAAACAGAAATAATGGTGGACTTACCTACTCCGTAGAACATGGGGAAGAAGATGTGAGTTCATTTCCATGGAGGTCTAGAGCAGGTCTTACTGCCTCATGAGTGCACACAAAGAACTCCCTCTGGAGGCTCTTCTGGGTTTCAAAGTCATTGCTGAATGTATTAAGTAGGAAAAAACTCAAGGGCCACCATACCATGCAGAGTAACTCATTTTTCTGTCCCTCAGAATGGCCCCTTGAATCCTCAGCTCCCCAGCCACAGGCTTGGCTATGTGTGACCTGAGTGGTTCACAGTTTAATTTGGCCTTGATCACAGATAGACATCAAGATAGGAAACAATAGCCCTGACCAAGTATGGTGGGTCATTTGGTGAGGCTTTAAGTCACAGAATCTGGAAAATATTTAGCAAAGAAAAAGAAGCCCCTAGAACATTACTGCCAAGAATAGATGATATGGAAATACCCAGGTGCTCTGTTTGGAGCAGTGTGGGAGAGGGGAGAGCTTCAACAGTGCCTTCCCAGAACAGTGACCTTTTAAAAGGATGTGCTGACTCCTAAGTCTATAGTGGAGCCTGACTGTTTTGTATTCTAGAGAGGGAACAGCACCAGTTTATTTCCCAACCATTTGCCTAGATTACATGGTTCTACCTATTGCTGTCCAAAGCCTTACCAGTTAGGGACTTCAGCTCGCTCTCTTTCTCCCAAACATTTTGATTATACTAAAATCACATTATAGGTATCCAGAAAAATCAGGAAGCTTGAAACCCATCCATATAACTCCCACTATACATTTATGCACACTGCATTATTATTATTTTTGTTTTACTCAGAAATAACCATATTGACTATTTGCTGCTGGTGCCTGTGACAAATACTAGCAAATTGTTCATCAAGGATCTTTTCTTCCATTTCCTGACTATGCAGACTGCACCTTCCAGCATCACTTCAGGTGGGCGTGGCCACATTATAGTTCTTCTGTTGGATTGAGGATGGACATGAGAATGGGTGGACCACTGATTGGCCCTGGAAAAGGTTGAACTAAGTTAAACAGTTGACATTACCCACTGACACCTTTGCCATGACTAGTATGATTGCTAGTAGATAGCATAGAGTCTGGAGTTTCATAAACAAGTTTTTGTAAGCTTATGGCCACACATGGCAGAAAAGACCTACTATGTTTCTTCTTCATACAGAGATATTAAAAAAAAAAAAAACTATGGCTGAGATCACTCAGGTTGCTTGTTCTTTAGGAAGGCTCTAAATTTAAATAAGGATAGAATTAATAAGGTGGGGAGATGGCCCAGCAGTTAAGAACACTGTCTTCTGTTCCAGTGTATCTAGGTTCAATTCCCGGCACCCACATGGCAGCTCACAACTGTCTGAAACTCCATTTCCAGGGTTTTTCTAGATATTCTGTGAGTACATATACCCTCTCAAGAGACCAAAATCCAGCACCCCCTTTTCTTTTTCCCACTGTTTCTTCTACAAAATGTTGGGAACGTTCTAGCATTTTCTAACATTTTGAAACCAATAGACTTTCCATGATACGTACATAACTTTCCACGAGGCTACATAACCTCAAGCACAATGTTTAACTGCTCAGTCTGTTTTCTCACGTGTAGACTGGTCACTGTAAGATCTGATTCCTGGGCTTGTGGGAGAACTCTGAAGGAGATGATGGCATGAAGTACTGAGGGATGCATACAGGCTCTCCATTGGTCTGAGAGTTGAGACCACCATCTTGGCTGCTGTTGTAGCTCAGATGTCTGACGTGGCTGCTGGCACATGGTGCATGCATTCTGTATTTATTTAGTACTAGACACGGAGAACCTTGAGTGTGTGTATTTCAAAGGAGGATCAATGAATGTTGGGTTGGAGAATTTAGGAAGGCAGTGGAGGGACATGGAGAAGATCCTGACAATCTAACCCCTTAGCTTTTAGGTTAAACTATGTGTTTACTAAAGGAAGAGAGAGAGAGAGAGAGAGAGAGAGAGAGAGAGAGAGAGAGAG
>JANHMN010000003.1:69458206-69488434 GCA_030674055.1 Rhabdomys pumilio | reverse complement strand
AGAGAGAGAGAGAGAGAGAGAGAGAGAGAGAGAGAGAGAGAGAGGAAGCAAGTCTGAGAGAAAGCATGGTGTGTTCTGTGTCTCCTGTGTTCTTGGGGTAGCTCTATATTTGGATGATATCTGTCTCAGCTGAGGTTAATCTTCTTTGTCCCAGTCATCAGCCAAGGGATTAACTGCTTTAAACTCAAAGCTTTACTGTCCCCACAATGTGAGCTTTGTGCTGCCGATGTCCGATGTCCGAGATTTAGGGGGTCAATTTCTGCTGACCTCATACATAAGGCCCCGTTGTGGTCCTAGTTCCTTCATGCTAGGGAGAAAGAGACCGAGGGTCTAAGAGAGGGAGTGATTTACGACCCCTGGCAGATTTATGACTCCGAATTCCTGGTTTGAAATTCTCTCCTTCTACTGCTCTGGTCTTTTGTGAAGGAGTTAGGCAAAGGGGCTTGGCTGAGAGAGCAGAGCAGTGAATCTATGGGAAAAGTCTTCTCTGGTGTGACTTCCCTACTGTGTTCTAGCGAAGTCTCAGTGTGTCTGTGAACAGGCTAGGCTGCTGCTTCACTAATAGATAAACTGTTTGGAAGCACACAGAAGGGGCAATCTCTGCCATAATTTTTTTTTCTGGCCTTGTTGTGATTAAAATTCATCCCTGGGCTAAGAGAACTCTTCCTGGCCTAGTTGAGGCCCACGCCTAGACCCAAAGAACAAAATGTGTAAAGCCAAAATTGCATGTGGTGAGGATGAGGGGAGTTCTTCAAAGGAAGCTACCTAAGAAGAGAACATGGTTGCTAGGTGGGCAAACCCCACAGGTACTCACCACATTGAGCAGACTTCTCCAGCTGGAATAAGGTTCATGGAACATTAGCTTCATAGGAAAGCATCATAGACTTCTAGAGTGTGGCTATTTCTCCAGTTCTCCTCCATTACTGAGGAGCTCAAGTGTTCATAACCATCTTGCTTACTGTAGGGTTGCATTTAAAAAACCAAAATGCACAAAAGTCAAAAATGCAAATTTCCTCCTTAAATTCCTTTACCTGTATTAGGTACATATGTACATACGTATGTATGTATGTATGTATGTATGTATGTATGTATGTATGTGTGGTGCCAGGCACTGGGATTAGCAGCAGGCACAGAAGATGTGATACCTTTTCTTAGAGGTATATCACAGCTTAGTAAGTTATAAGGCATCTCTTTCTATGTATATAAAATACACACACACATTCTTAATATTAATTGTTTATTATGTCATTCAGAATTGCAAGCTTATTTATAACTAGAAGACCCAGATGCGTAATTAATACATGTCAGGGTGCTAACCCCACTCAAAGGAAGAGGAGTGTCTGCGTTGCACTGAGTTATCTGGCGGATGAGCATGACTTTGCACATTCTCTCTGGACGTATGGTACATTGGCAATGGAAGAGTGAAACTCCATCCTGGGAGCATGCTGCTTGCCACTCTGTCCTCCTGAGGCTGGAAGAGTGGGTGGCCTTTATTTGTGCTGCTTCTGTTTGCAGGCTGTGAATGGGAGTTGGCACTGCAGGCTGCTTTGTTGTTGTGCGGTGATGTTTGAACAAGGGGCAGCATATTGCTTTGCTATTATCAATTTATTTGTGTAATCCCAGCAGCTGGCGGTGGTATAATAATTTTCAAGTGAGAAAAAAAAACTTATTTACTTAGAGAGAATAAAAATAGGCAGAGAATGAGGTATGTCACAGATGACAGAATTCACAATGACAGAATTGTTCTGTGGCTAGAATTCCCAGTGGGGTTTTCAAAGTGCAGAGAAGGGTCATGCTTTCTGGAAGGGAAGCCTGTCTTGTCTTTGCACGCACCAACAGAGCTAGAAAAATGGTCTTAGCTCTTGGGATTTGGTCAGGCTGTTGCTGATGGGGAACCTGCAAGCAACCCTGCCCGAGACTGAATCCAAAGCCAGTGCCAGAGTACAGACTTAGGTAGTAAAGTGCCATATTTTTGCTCTTTCTGCTTCATTGTTGTTTCCCTGTGGAAGAGTGCGTGGGGTCTTCAGAAGTATAGTCTTATTATCAACTATTTGTGATGGGCAATCGGAAGCAATGACAGAAGCCGATATTATTTTAGGAGCCTCTGGGGCCTTACTGGTCAAGAACTCATAGGGAGGTGCCCTGTGCCTAACACTGGGATCTTTGTTCAATGGTCTATGGCTTTGGGGAGGAGAATTAGCCACCTGTGCAGGGAGCTTAACTTCAAGCTTCCTTTTGTTCAATTATGCTTTTAATTCGCTCTCCATGTGAGTTTCAGACATCTGAAGCTTTGGCTAACTCTCCCAATACCTCTCCTTTCCCTATGCCTATTTAAACCTTCCCACCCCCCAAAGACCTCTCTTCCTACTTTCATAGCACATGTCTCCCCTCCCTTAAGAACCTCATTTAATGTTCTGTCTCTAGTTTTCATGCCACTGTACACACTCCAAGGTAAACATACAAATCTGAAAATTTGACAGGAGGATCTACATTTGAAAGAGAGCATTTTTTTTTTTTATCGTTTTGCTGAGTCTGTGTTAGCTTACTTAATATTTTCCGGTTACATAGATCTCCTGCAGATTTTTATGCTTTCATTATTTATAGCTGAATAAAATTTCATTGTGTATATAGAAAGCACATTTTTCTCTTTTAAACACTTTTTATTGATTCTTTGTGAATTTCACATCATGTACCCCAAGCCCACTCACCTTCCTGTCCCTTTTTATCTACTCTCTGCCCTTGCAACCTTCCCACCAAAAGAAAAAAATCTTTGTGGAAGCTCTAGTGTATGTCACAGTGTTCCCCGCACTATATTTGTCCACACTTTTTTACTTGCAAATATTCATTGCAATGGCCTGAGACCTCTGGCTTCTGCTACACTGTCATTGCTGGCTCCTTACCAGGACTCTTGGATACCCCGCTGTTGCCCTGTGTCATGGAGATCCTGCAGCTTTGGACCTGTAGGACCAGCCCCTTCACAAGCTCCAGAAATTTATAGAAAAACCCATCCATTTTTTTTATCCATTTGTGCTGGTTAGGCACAAACTAGAGTTGCCTGAGATGAGAGACCCTCAATTGAGGAATTAGACATCAGACTGGCCTGCGGCATGTCTGTGGGGCATGTTTTTGATTATTGAGGCGGGCATGCTCAGTCTACTGTGAGCAGTGCTGTCTCTAGGCAAGTGGGCCTGAATCGTATAAGAAACCAAGCTGAACATGCCATGGGGAGGAAGCCAATACAAAGTGTTCCTCTGTGGCCTCTGCTTCTGTTCCTCTAGGATCCTGCTTTGAATTTCTGTTTTGAGTCCCTTCAATGATGGACCTATGAAGTGTAAAGTGAAGCAAGCCCTTTCCTCCCCACATTGGTTTCAGGCAGTCTTTTTTTTTTTCTTCTTATAAGGACAACATTTAATTGGGGCTGGCTTACAGGTTCAGTCCATTATCATCAAGGCAGGAACATAGCAGCATCCAGGCAGGCATGGTGCAGGAGGAGCTGAGAGTTCTACATCTTCATCTGAAGGCTGCTATCAGGCAGTCTTTCAATACAATGATGAAAAGCTTACTAAGCCATTCATTCATCTGTTGATGGACAGTTTGGCTGGTTCCATTTCCTTGTTGTTGTGAACAATCTGGCAATGACCATGTATCCAAAAATGGCTCTGTGGTAAGATACAGAGACACTCTACTTTGTCCGACTCTGAGACTTTTTAAGATTTTCCAGCAAACCTGGCCTTGGTGCACCCAGGTCTCTGTAAGTATAGGGCTCTCAAGGGAAGGTAGACTCTTTGGTGTCTTCACCTATAGCAAGTGCTTGCTCAAGAGCCTACAAAGTCTGGTGAAGGGCCAGTGAGAGAGTCCCTTATAGACATAGCAGGTGCTTCTAGGAAGGGAGTCAGGGTAGTGACTTGTCCTTGGAAGCCTGCTCATCTGTAATAATATAAGAGTGAAATGACCATTCAAAAGAGGTCTTGGCATGTCCCCTGACTTTGGACCATGAAGGCATAGAGTATACATTTAACTTCAAAATTGTTGTGGGCAGATAGCTTAGTGGAAGGTCCGTAACTGCAGAGGAAGATGGATAATAGTGCTAAAGAAATTGTTTCTTTTGGATTCGATGAGGTCTTGGGAAGGTGCAAGGAAAAAAACCCAATGGTTAGGGTAGGAGCAGAAGCCCTAGGAATGCTTCAACAGTAGCTGAATCATAAAAAGGGACTTGTTTAACCTTAGCTGAGACGCTCATAGGCGCTGAAGAGGGCCAGTGCAATATGGCCCTAGGAAAACTACCTACTGACAAGCCATCAGCATTAGAGAGCTAGTCTAAGTGACAACAATGCCAGAAAGGAACACCTCCCTATTACAGTTGTAATTATTGTTGTTACTGGTATATGTTTCACTTACTTTTCTATTGTGAATGACAAGCTAAATCTACCTCCTCTACCTCTGGTTCTTCTTCATGGTTCTGTCTTACTCCCCTTCAGCTCAGTGTGAAGCCTTGTATTATTTTATATACTGGTTAATGAGCTGTCTGCACAGAGGCAGGGCCTGGGGGTGTGGGCGTGCTGACTGATCTGCTTGGGGATCCTGGCTCTTATTCTTAATCCACGGCTTCTGTCTGGCCTGTAGCAGATGGAATCCCCTGCAGGATGCTCAGGCCAGTTGCTCTACTTTTGAGAACAAGGTAGAGACCAAAATACATAAATAAAATGCAGGCAGGGAGCCTATCTTTGCAACGAGCAAAAGGTTGACATTTCTGGGAGAGCAAGCTTTCCCCAATGGTAAGAGCTGTCTTTCTAAAGATAAATCCTCTTCTAATTTGACAATCTCTCAGCTTTCGAGAGGAGATTAGATGGCTAAAGTGGATGAAGAAGTAAATTAAGATGTATCTGAGGCACTTCTCAGCTATGGTGAGCAATTTACTTGCTCTCATGCTTAGGTCTAAGCTGCCCAGTGATCTGCCTGGATTTAGCAAACAACTAACCCAACTCCGTGCTTTGATTATTATAAACTGATGGACGATCCCTGAAGTGATCTGTTCCAGTTTTTGTGTTTGTAAGAGATTAGGAAACGACCCACATTTATAGCTGAAGTCAGTGAGGATTCCTGTTCTCCACCCAGGTAGCTGCTTTATGATTATTATTTTTATGATTGGAAAAAGTTTTGCTGAGGAAGCACATTTGGTAAGTGGGAAACCTTGAGACACAGGTCTTCATTTGTCCTGATAAGAGGATTTCCGCAAAGCTCATTCCAGCTGATGGCCAGTGATGAGAGGGCACTCCCCTCACACTCCCATGTTCACAGTGACTGTAATCATGAATGAGAGCGCCTGTAATTTAAAGAGGCAAAGCCATACTCTGCTGAACTGCACAGATCCCAGTTCTGCCGGGGTTCTCTTCTTCCCACCACTCCCTTCCCCACTGCACCCACCTTGGAGACCCATTCGCTGATTTAGTACTCCCAATGGGGACATCTGAGGTTTGAAACACTGTAAAACTGAAAACTCTTTGAGTCCCAACATGGCACCTTAGGTGGAAAATTCCATGTCTCCGTGTGTGCTTTATATAGGCTTTCTGTGTGACAGGATGTAATAAGAAGTACAGGCATGCTAATACTGCTGTATGAAATTGCCTTTAGGCTGTGTGTACATGGTACATGTAACTGGATTTTGTGTTTAGGGTTGGGCCCTTTCCCAAAGATATCCTATTATATATGCAAATATTAAAGCACCTGAAAAAAGCCCTTGAATTCTAGAATACTTTATTATCACTGCCATTATTATTATTATTATTATTATTATTATTATTATTATTATTATTTTGGTTTCTCTGTGGAACCTTGGCTGTCCTTGAGTTCACACTCTAGACCAGGCTGACCTCAAACTGAGAGATCTGCTTTCCTCTACCTCCAAAGTCTTGAGGTTAAAGAAGTGCACTACCACACTGGATTTCTGAAACAGTTCTCGTGGAGTACCTACTCCACAATCTTTAGTCTTTAATAGAGAGCCTCTATTCTGGCCTGAAGACTACTTGCAGTGTGTGCTCCCAAGACTCCCTTTTGCTGCATTCTATCTGCCCTCTCTCGTCTTGGTGTTAAATGTCTCCTAAATTTAGGGTGTTGTAGATGCAGGTCAGGTGAGCACAGAGGCAGACTCAGAGTAAGGATTTATATAAAAAATGTCCCTTCCTGCCCTCCACAAACAGATCATAATACTCACAAATGGGGATCCCTGATGGCCTTCCCAGGGACTTTCTGGGAAGCAGGAGTAGCTGAACCCCCAACCCCCATATCCCTGAGAGTCTCTCCTGCTGAGTCAGCTCTCTGGTCCCTCCCGCTGTGAGCCATTTGGACCCAGCCCCCTGTACCCTGTTTGCCAGCTCACACCATGCAAAGTTAGCTCTCCCAGTTCTGGCTCTGGTTCTTCTATTCCTCATGCTTTTACTTGCCTGATTTTTTTTTCCAGTGGTTTGACCAAACTGTAGGTCCCCATCAAGATACTATAAGGTATCTGGGGACCAGTCATCCTCCCTAAATTTTTGTCTGTTTCAACTCCCGTACTTTTCAAGACATTATGAACTAAAAGCCAGAACCTGTAGGATGGTATATCACATGAAGAAGCCAGACAAAGAAGAGAGAAACGCTGTGCAGCTTCCCTTCAGTGTAGAGTCTGAGACCTGAAAAGCTGAACTTGCAGAAAGTAGAACAAGACAACCAGGGCCCAAGGTCAGGGAGATTTGGGGAGATCTTTATCAAAGGACACAATGTTAGGATGAATAAGCTGGAGAGATACACAGTGCAATGACATGGTGACTATTGTGTATAACTATTTTATTCATGAAAATCCTCAGAATTGATTTAAATATTTTTACCCCCCAAATGATTAAGTCCATTAAATGTATATATGAATTAGCTTTATCAGATAGTTCCACACTATATACTGATTTTATTTCTTCTTCTTTTTAAAAAAAAAAAAAAACAGATGATTTTTTTCATACAATATATGGTTTCTCCTTCCCAAACTCTTCCCAGAATCCTTCTTACCTCCCCACCCTCCCAAATTCATACCCCCTTCTTTCTCTTTCATTAGAAAAAAGACGGGCATCCAAAAAATTTACAAAATTATATAAAATAAAAACAAGCAAACCAGAATAGGACAAAATAAACAGAAAAAAAAAAGGCCAAAGGAAAAAAATGTAAGACACGTATACAGATGCAGAGATAAACACGTTTAAACACACGAAAGGTCTATAAAAACTCACACCAGAAATCATAACGTATAAGCAAAAGATGTATGAGTTAAAAAATGTCAAAGACAAAGCCATATGAGACACAAAACTTTCCCAAATGCCACTGAGTTCATTTTGTATTGGCCATCTACTGCTGGGTGTAGGGCCTGTTTTTTAAGAGTGTTTTGTATAGCTAGTGACTCTTCATTAGAGAAAAACAAAGTTTTCTTTTGTGAGTGGTTATCCGTTGGATATAGTTTCTAGGTTAGGGATGGGTGTTTGTGTCCACTTCCCCTCTTAGTACTGGGACCCCATCTGGCTTAGGTCTGTATAAGCCATGTGCATGCTACCACACAGTGTCTGTGAATTCATATGTGTATTAGCTCTGCTGTATCTAGAAGGCCTTGTTTCCTTGGTGTCTTCCATCCCCACAGGCTCTTACAATAATATTTCCACCCCTCTTCTGCAGAGTTTCCTGAACCCTGAGAGGAGGGATTTGGTGAAGTCAACCCATTTAAAACTGACTGTTTTAAGATCTCTCACTCTCTGCACATTCTAGTTGTGGGTCTCTGTATTGTTTCCATTTATTACAGTAGGAAACACTTCTGATGATGACTGAGCAAGGTACTGATCTATGAGTATAGCAGAACATTGTTAGGAGTTACTTTATTACTACATTTCTTTAGCAGAACATAGAATTAGGTTTTCCCCTAGGTCCATGGCCTATATAACCACAGGTACTTGGATACCTTAGCAGTGTTACTTAGTTCCATTTTATGGAGTGGGACCTCAAACCAACTAGGTAGTGGTTGGTTGCTCCCCCAACTTTTGTGCCACTATTGCACCAGTGTATCCTGAAGGAAGGTCACCATTGTAGACCAAAGGTTTGTACCTAGCTTGGTGTTTAGTTTTCTGTTATTATACAGTATACCCCTCAGTACCATAAACTCTAGTCAACAGGGGTTAAGTAAGGCTCTGTGTAGGTACCATCTTGACTTCTCCATGTTTAGTGATTTATATAGGTGTTGTTTGTAGCAATAGGACCTTACCATAAGTTTATGTAGAACAAAAAGTAGCCTTGGTAATAGACTGAGTTATTTGGGGTGGGGTGGGTTTCCATGGGACACCTTTGGCCAAAAAGCTCATTTAGATTTAATTCATTTCTGGCATTGGAATTTTTATTTTAGTTGGGTCATTGTTTTCCTTGTTATTTGGTGATTCCATTTAGATGTCTTCCATGTATGTACATATTTTTAAAAAGCTTCTACTGTAGTAGATTTCCATATGACCCCTCAAATGGCCCTAGTTTCAGCTCTCTCTCTCTCTCTCTCTCTCTCTCTCTCTCTCCTATTTCATCCCTTATTCTCTTTCTCTCCTCTCTGTTTCATCCTCCCATTAATTAGCGTTATCTGACAGTTCCATAATGTATACATATTTTAAAAGAACATGTCATACATGGTAAATATATGGTAATGTCTGCTAGTCAATTAAAAATAAAGAACTTAAAGAATATGCACTTTGGACAGGTTTTAAATAAAAGTCTAGATTTACGTGTGGTGGTTTGAATAAAATCGGCTCACATAGGCTCATATTTTTAATGCTTAGTCATCAGAGAGTGGAAATACTTGAGAAGAAGTAGGAAGTGTGGCCTTATTGGAGTAGATGTGGCTTTGTTTGAGGAAGTGTGTCACTGAGGTTGGGCCCAGTGTCTCTTCCTTTTGCTTGTGGATCCAGATGTAGAACTCTCAGGTATTTCTTCAGCACCGTGTCTGTCTGTGAGTTATCATGCTCTCTGTTATGATGATGGACTAAACCTCTGAAACTGTATGAAAGTCGTAAAGCAGCACTCTTTTATGGCCTCTGCATCAGCTCCTGCTTGCAGGTTCCTGTCCAGACTTTCCTCAGTGGTGGATTGTTACCTAGAAGTGTAAGCTGAAAAAACCCACTTTCCTCTACAAGTGGTTTTGGTCATGGAGTTGAGATCTTGATCTTCCCATTTAATCAATATCCATGGAGTGGTAGCTGAGCTTTCTGCTGTTCATGAGATACACATTGGTGGCTTGTGCCTTCTTGGTTTGATGCTAAAGGAATCAAAGTGGTGAAGCCAAATCATCTCTCTAAGGTTATACTGCCAATTTGCCTGTCAGTTCTGAAAGGGACATCTCCTATACTTCTTAAGACAAAGTACTGCAGGGAAATGAAAGTTACTCTTACAGAACATAGAGGACAAGCCACACCTTGCCAGACACAGTTGGTGTGTGGTTGAGTTTTGACTCAGTCTGTTAGATTACTCATCCTATGCTTTTCTCTTTTTATGGAGCATGCCTTCACTGAAGCACTCCAGAGACAACCAAGGAGAGATTGACTGGAGAAAGACTGGGTTGGGCAGTTTGGAAAAGCAAGTTTATTGATCTCCTTGGGGTACACAAAACCTGGAACAATCCTGAAGACTGCTGTCTAGAGAGGTCCTTGCAGAGAGCATAGAGAAACTAGGGTGCACCACGATGCTCTTTGTACCATCCCATTGAAAGATGCTTTAAATCCCTGGGAAAATAGTTTCATTTCAACCTTGCATTCCTCAATAAGAGAAGTTATCCTGGGGTTAAACATCTGAGTGGAAAATTGTGTTCTAGTATTGGTTCTGGTACTGGATTGCCATTTTTCTTCACCACACTCATTAAATTATCAAAGTTCTATTAAGATTTGCATGCAATCTTCCAGCCCCAGGACCCATCTGTTCTCGCTATTTATTCTCCAGGGAAGTCACGAATCTGTCATTTGTGAATTTACAGTTTTTCATATCTGTGATGCCAGTGGTGTTTCCTCTGCCAGGCTGCCACGCACAACTCCCCACGCAGGTCTCTTTGGGGGAATTGTGAAGCTAATGGCATCTCTTTCCCCAGTAAGTGACAAACCTTCAACTGAGTGTGAGGCACAGCACTAAATATGAGAGAGAGAGAGAGAGAGAGAGAGAGAGAGAGAGAGAGAGAGAGAGAGAGAGAAGAAGAAGAAGAAGAAGAAGAAGAAGAAGAAGAAGAAGAAGAAGAAGAAGAAGAAGAAGGGGTGGTCTGCAGGAAACCTACCAGATAAATTTTTATTCAAGGTATCAGGGATCTTTATAACTCATATGATTATGGTATGAATCTGACACAAATAGCACAGGCTCATGTTTTGAATACTTGTTCCTAGCTGGCAATGCTATTATGAGAGTGTGTGAAACCTTTAGGAGGTAAGACCATACTGGTGACTGTGGGCCACTAGGGAAGGAACTTTGAAGACTGTAACGCTGAGTTGGAGAGATGGTTCAGTGGTTAAGAGTGTTTGCTGTACAAGCATGAAGACCAGACTGAGTACAGCACCGACAGAGGAAGCCTGGAGACCTACAGATGCCTGTAGCTGATGCTTTGTGGGGAACAGAGCTGGGAACATCTCTTGTTCTGGCCTCCAGCACAGCAGAGAAATGTGAGTTACAGGTTCAGGCAGAGACTCTAATTCAGAGAAACAGGTAAAGAGTAATATAGGAGGAAGACATTTGATGCCCTCTTCTGGTCTCCATGTGCACACGCATGCATGTGCTCCTGCACACATATACGCATACATACTTACACAGGCACACAGACATACACATAAATAAATGAATCTTGAGAAAAAAGTTCTAGGGCTGCAGATATGACTCAGCAGTTAAGAGCACTGGTTGCTCTCCCAGAGGACCTGGGTTTTATTCCTGGTACCCACTTACAGCAGCTCACAATGGTCTGTAACTACAGTTTGAGAAGATCTGATACCCTTTCCTGATCTCAAAAGACACTGCACACACGTGGTACACATGCATAGATATAGGCAAAACACCTTTACACAAAAATTAAAAAATTAAAAATATTATATCCTGGCCTCTGGCCTCTGGTTTATTCTCTACTTCTGGTTGATCCTGACCATAAGTGTTTCTGTCACACACTTCTGCCACCATGAATGTTCCTATGCTCATGGATGTTCTGAAATCTTCTGAAAGAATGGCCCAGAACAAGCTACTCTCTGTTAAGCTGTGAGTCAGAGACCTCTTTTCTTCCTAAAGTTGTTCTGTCAGATGTTGTCGCAGTGTCTCAAAACCAATTAATATACACACAGAATCTTTCTTTCTACTGTTGGAGAATGCCTCTTTCCCCCAATTTTATTTAAAGGAGAGTGAATTCCTATATTACATCTGCCACAGCAGGAAAGTCAGAGACTGGGCAGCTTAAACAATAGAAGTCCATCTCCTCGTAAGCCCTGTCCCTGGCTTGCAGCTACTCATGCCTTCCTTGTGTCTTCTTGCAGTCTTCCTTTTCTGTGTCTTAACTTTCTCTTCTCATGCATATAGTAGCCATGGGACTGTGCCCATTCTGACAGGGTCATTTTGACTTTATCACCCCCTTAGTGAGCCTGTCTTGAAATAGAATCCCTTTCTGAAGTAGAGGTGGATTGGGAATTCAACACAGTTGAAAGAGGATACAGTGAGTATATGAGTGGACCAAGGGCCTCTTCTCCCATTGATGCCTGACAAGGCCATCCTCTGCTACATATACAGCTGGAGCCATGGGTCCCTCCATACGTACTTTTTGGTTGGTGGTTTAGTCCCTGAGAGCTCTTGTTGGGGTGGGTCTTGTTGGTTGATATTGTTGTTCTTCCTATGGGGTTGCAAACCTTTTCAGCTCCTTCAGTCCTTTCTCTAACTTCTCCATTGGGGACCCAGTGCTCAGTCCAATGGTTGGCTGCAAAAATTGGCCTCTGTATTTGTCAGGCTCTGGCAGAGCCTCTTATGAGACAGCTATATCAGGCTCCTGTCAGCATGCACTTCTTGGAATCCACAACAGTGTCTTCATTTGGTGACTGTATAAGGGATGGATCCTCAGGTGGGGCAGTTTCTGGATGGCCTTTTCTAAATGCCACCCAAGGAAGGGCAGCTTTTTGCCAGCTACCTCAAAAATAAGATATCATTAACAATACAGTGGTATTGTGGGCCTCAGGGCAGTGCACACTTGGCTAGGAACCTCTGACTATGACATATGACTCACTTGGCTGCTTTAGCTCTGTGACATTCACCATCCTTCTCTGTAGGAACTTGCTCCCTGTTTCAGTATAGTGAACGGCAGAGAAGAGCTTGTCATGGCCAGATGAGAATTCCATCCTATATGTAGATCTCTTTTTGTGAAGAGGTGAGTACTATTTTAGTCCATGTTCCCATCTAGAAAGCATAGGTGACGAGAAAGGCTCCTGTGTTCTATAGGGCTGGTGAATCAGGCTTTGTGCCTGTGTAGTGGTTTGAGTGAAAATGTTTCCCACAGACTCATAGGAAGTGAAATTATTGGAGGTGTGGCCTTGATGGAGTAAGTGTGGCCTTGTTGGAGGAAGTGTGTCACTAGGGGTGGGATTTGAGGTCTCAGATGATCAAACCAGACTCAATGGCTCACTCTCTTTCTGGTGCCTGCTGATCCAGATGTAGAACTCTCAGCTACCTCTCCAACACCTGCCCACCACCAAGCTTCCCACCATGATGATAATGGACTAAACCTCTGAAACTATAAGCCAGTCCCAATTAAACACTTTGTTTTTATAAGGGTTGGCATAGTCATGATGTCTTTTTCCAGTAATAGAAACCCTAACTTAGGCTACCTGATTTAGGGCAAGTGCTAAATCCCAGCCCAGAGTATTGTGCTTGTTTCCTGTGGCTACTGCAGCAAATGACTAGAATCTTAGTGTCTTAAAACAGGAAAAGTTGCTCTTATGATTCTGGAGCACACAAGTCCAACATGAATATTATTTAGCAAAAATTAAGGTATTTGGAGTGTTGTATTCCTTCTGGAAGCTTCAGAGAGGAAGTGTAGTCTTCTATCTTAGCCAGCTTCTTGAGGCCAGGTGCATTCCTAGGCTTCAAATCCAGAAATGTAACATTTTCAATTGTCTTTTGGATTCCAGCCCTCCTACCTCTCTTTATTTTACTCACAAGAATCCTAGGGTTGCATAGCACCCTCCTGAACGACCTAGAATAATCTTTCCATCCTAATTATGCCTGCAAAATAAGTGTACCATGTAAGGTAAATGTTCATAGATTTGGGGGTTTTAGATGTGGATATATTTGGGGAGCCACCATTATGCCCACTATAACTGCTTGGTTAGATCAACCTCATAAATAAAAAAACTCTTAGTGGCTATAAACCAAGCAAAGACAATGCAAAAAAGGAAGCCTGGAGGGCAGCAATGTCTTTTGAGTAGTTTCCAAGATCTTTGACAAATGCCATCATGCCAAATAAGGAACAAACAAAAAAGCCAGACACCATGACCAAATGGCACTTGTTCCAGAATTGAAAAATTGGCTTAGTACTGAAAAGTCAATTGAAGTGATAGAATACATTGGTAGAATGAAGAATAAAGAAGTCCATGTGATCATCTCAATCAATGTAAAAAAAAAATAGCTGGTTGGTTGGTCAAATTCAAGACCTTCTTATGTTGAAAATATGGAGGTCTAGAATAGTAGTTCATCAATCTACTGAAGGGCATCTGTGATGAATCCACAGAGAACGCAGTACAGCTAGTGTCCAAAGACTGAATGTTCTCTCTTTGAGATCAGGAGCAAGACAAGGATGCCTGCCAACTGTCCTTCTATTCAATACTGCAGGACACATGGGCGTTGAACTCAAAGAGCTTAGACTCAGATGCTAGCTCTGTCAAGCCATATGGTTTCGGCCAATTCATTTAACCTTCCTGAGCTTTCTCCAGATCTGTCTTTTCCTTCAAACAATGAGATAATGACCATTTCTCTATTGGAGAGTTTGTGTGAGGACTACATGAATGTCAGGCTTCCAGTGTTGAGCTGGGCACGTGGCAAGTACTCTGAAACTTTCTCTCTTCTGTTTCCCAGGATTGGGTGAGCCGTGGGAAGAAGGGAGAAAGGTAAACTGAAACATTTCTAAGATATTCTGATTAAAGAACAGAGAGGGTGATCTGGAATACAGATGAGCAGAATCCTTTGTGCAGTGTTCCAGAGCCAGCTCATTTTGTCATGCCCTTGGTGTAAGCGTGCCAAGAGAGCATCTTGTTCCCCACACCCACGCATTAACAGCGCTTCCTCTGAGGCTGGCTCAGCCCAGGAGCTGATTAGAAAGCAGGTTGTGCACCCTCCCTTGATTTTGTTCTTTGTGTGGATCACATAACCCCCTGGGAAAGGAGTACCCGAGGCTTATTCCACCGAGGGGTTTATATATAAGGATCTGAGAAGACAGGATGTGGAGATGGGTGGAGAGGAAGGGGCGAGGCATTTGGTATAGCTGTTCTTCAGGGCTCTGGCATGCTGTTTCCATAGGTGGAACTCAGGTACCACCTGTGTATATTAGAGCACAGAAAGTCACAAGAGCTTACCAGGATGTGTGTGTTGACTCTGCAAAGTTGTCAGGCTCAGTACTAGGCTGAGCCTTTCTGAGCTTTTCATTTCTTCAACATAAACATTGAAGTGGGGCATTTTATGGACTGCTGTGAGACTCAGGAGAAGATGGTAAATTATGGCATTTGGTGCTTTGCAGAGAAAAACATCCTGAGGTATTTGAACCCAACTCACTTAAAGAAAGAAGGCACACTGAGAATTCTTGTTTATGTTAGGTTCAACATCTTACTCCATGGGTGGTGGGGTGGGGGACTAAAATCAAATCTAAGATTGTTTACAGCCTCTGGGGATAAATCTCATCATCAGCCCCACTCAATTGTCTGAAAGAGATTCCCACCCTTTCCCAGGAAGATGTCTGTCTCTTCCACAGTGAGTCACCCTGAGGCCATTCTTGGAAAAAGTAGGATTCGAGAGCAGGAGGATGTGTCAGAATTTGAAGGCTGTTCTGCTCCTTACTTTAAAATTGACTTCACAGCTTGTAACGCTGAGTTTTCTGCAAAGTCTGAGAAAGCAAACTGACTAGGACTCCCCAGGATCAGTAGCCTGCTTCTGCTGGAAGCTGAGATCCCTGCACTGCCATGTACAAGCCTCCTGTCCTGCCAATGGACAACTTACCAATGGGAAAATTATGCCAGTGCTCACATGGGTATGTAAGATCTGGGATCAAGCTATTTCAATATGTGTTCAGCATGCTCTGGAGTCAGTGTAATTGCATATTATGGGTATGACATGGAGGGCATCCACGTAAAACAGACTAAGATGAAATATGGCAGAGAGATAAGCCAAGGGCTGGACTGTGCAGACGAAGACAAAAAAATCAGCTGGCTTGAGTTGGAGCTAGGGAGGAGGGAGCTTTGAGGCTGAGCCAAGGGAGGTGGCAGAACCAGTAAAAAGGGGTGGGGTGGAGGAAGCTCAAAAGGGCGTGGCCTGAATGCGTGGGTGTGGCTGCAAAGATGAACAGCAGTAAAGTGGTGGCAGTGGAGACCTGGAGGTACAGCAGGATGGGCCAGCACGGACGGTGCTCCTGGGGACAGCGTGAGGAAGTTGGCAGGGGTGTAAAGCTCCTAAAGGGTATTTTGGAAGCTATTGACTTGGTCCAGTGTGGTCCGTGGATGGAAGCAGTAAGATTTCATGGTTTGGGGCCCACATTCTGGAGTCAGTTAGTCTTGTCATGTAGCATGGGAATGTCTTTCCTCAGTCTTTGCTTCCTCATCTGTGAAATAGAGGAACAAGTGGAGCTTAGGGAAGGTTGAGGGAGATGGTAAAGAGCTTATTTGTTGCAGTGCTTGATGCTCAGGAAGGGCTCAACAAAGGGAGCTCATACTAACAACCTAATTCTAAGGGGATGCCTATACGGAGGGCAGGATGGATGGGTTGGAAGGAAAGGAACTGCAGACCTGAACCATGTGGGCAGCTGCTGCCACTGTGTAGATAAGGCTAGCCGAGGTCCAAAGCTGAGCAGCAGTATGGGAGGGCCGTACTTTAACCCTGTTAATCAGGAGAAGTCACATCACCTTTCACAGCTGTGGGCTGGAGAAACTAAGGTCAGAAGGCTAAGTGAATTGAATAGCATCACACACAGAGGAGGGGTGAAGGCAGAGATGCACATGTGCATTTATAGGAATTAGGTTTTTTCCCCCCTACATCTCAAGCCTAAAGTACAGAATTGGTCTCAGTGCTATTTAAACAATAAAAGACAACATTTCCTTTTGTGTCAGATGAATCAGTGAGGGGAAAAAAAAAAAAGGAACAGAACTGAGCCACCACCTGTCTGTTCCACTACTTGGAGGTAACATGTGTGGGAACCTTTTCTTTTTTTTGAGCTGTCTGCTTAAATGCACAGGAATTGACAAATTCTAATGATAGTCTATTTTGGAGGGAGTGTTAAATTATTCAGAGGCAGGCACAAATAGACTGTCTCCAGCAGTCTTGACTTCCTGCTTGAACTTGCCAATTTGTTGAATTTTCTGAGGGTCTGCAGATGAGGCACTGGCCAGGGAGGAGGCAGGCGGCTAAGCTTCCATCCAATGGCCTGGAAGGGAAGACAGTGCTGGGTGGATGCTGTCTGGAGTGTGTAACTCTAAGCCTCCAGTCCCACCTCACTGTATTTCTAGTCTCTAAGCTCCAGGGTCACTTGGTTCATGGCAACAAAATCCAGGATTTGGCACGTATGGCTGCTTTTGTTATCTCTGTATGGGTGTCAGGGAACCTCCTAGGTGTCTAAACAACAGGAAGCTAGACCCAGGGCAGTGGTGAACATATAGAGTTTTACATCTCTGGGTGCTGCAAGACCCACATGTGCAGAAGGTTATTTTTATAGCACAGTTTAAAAAATGTGGCTTGTTAATGTGCCTTAAAATTCGAGCCCTCTTATAACTGCTTCTTTCTTTCCATTGCTCGTCTTCTGCTTTTCCAGAAACCTTTGTACTTGAGAGGAACTGGTAAAGATTTGGGGTATATTTAACATTGTTCTGATTTTTGACCCTTTCAAAATGCCTTGAAAGAGACAGAGCAACAAGGTAGCTGCAATGTCGAATGGTTGTTTAATTTGTGAAGCAAACCAGGATATCCAAGAGAGTGAAAGGGAGTTTTCTTTAATAATGGTTTCATAACAGGAGGCACTGTCCAGAGTGGGAGGGCAGTCTCACTAGAAAGAACAGGGATTTGGAAAAGACTGTTTTCATTGTTGACTCAAGATACTGTTTCCTCACTGTGAAGCTGTAACTTGCTTCTAACAAGCAGATTGGCTCAGTGTCTGTCATGCGCCAGTCTCAATTCCTAGTGCATATATTGTGATCCTCAATGTGACATGACGTAGGGTCACCTCAGAGACAAGCCCATGGGTGTGTCTCAGGGGATATCTAGATTGGGTTAATTGAAGTAGGGAGACCTGCTAAACCAAACACCGGAGCCATTTTCTCTGCATCTGACTAGGGACGCAGTGTGATCAGCTGCCCTTTGCTTCTGCTGCTGTGGCATCCGTGTGTGTGTGTGTGTGTGTGTGTGTGTATGTGTGTGTGTATTTGTATATAATTTTTTTTCTTAATAAAACCAACAGCAGTAGCAAAATTTTCCCTACATCAAAATTCATTTTTTGGTATTCAGCCGGTGAAATAGAACTCTTCCTGTTCTTGCTGCCTGTTCCTCTCTCTTATCTTTGTTTCTTATCCCAGAAGTAGGGAATTAACTCTTTGTCCAGATTCTACTGGGTTCATAGAGCAGTTTCTCAATTGCTTTTCATGTTTTTTTTTTAACCTCTCAAGGGATCTTTTTAGTTCCCCGTCTCCACGCTAATTGCCATGGTTATCATTAAATTTTAATAGCAGGCTGGGCACAGTTCATGTACATGGAATTCAGGCTACTGGCAAAGCCAATGTGGAAGAGTCATTTGAGTGAGGAGCTTAGGACCAGCCTGGGCAACACAGGGAGACCACCCATCAAATAAGAAGAAAATTTCATTCCACAGATATGGTGTGCATGTGTTCATGTGTTTTGGGTATTTGAGGTGCTACACTACTATAGCTAGGGTATTTATTTGACCCCTTGAGGAGTCAGCTGTCTCCCCTCTCAGGAGAACTGGATTTTGGTCCCTCCAGGCAGCATCCTGCTTTGACAGGTTGTAATGCTTAGCGCCATCATCTTTCACTCTTCCCACTTGGTCTCAGATCCTCCCACGCAGGGAATGTCCTGCTTCTCTGCAGAAGCTTATCTACAAGGTGAGGGAGGGCAAGCCATCAGGAGGGAAACTGTGCATGATTAGGTATGCTCTCTCTAAACCCTGCAGCAACCCTGTGAGAAAATCCTTCCCTGATGTCAAAGTCCAAGTAAGTCACTGTGATTTTGCAGTGGTTTTGAAGAGCACATCTATGCTACAAAAATAACATCCCACCTGCTTCTTCATCCATAAGGACAGGCAGCAGGTGATGATGGAAGGCAGCAATCTTTACCAAGCTTCGGCAATGAGCCTGGGTTTTGCTTAGGTGCCGTGTGTGTGTGTGTGTGTGTGTGTGTGTGTGTGTGTGTGTGTGTGTGTATGTGTGTGTCTTTAGCTTTAACTTTGTGGCCTTGTTCTGTGAAGGGTAGGGATGTGACAGTTTCAGAAATTAAGGATGGGTTTGCAGAGGCTCTTTGGTCAAAGTTCATACAGCCAGCAGCTCACAAGAGGATGGGCTCATATCCTGGGTCTCTCTCTCCCCAAATCCTTTTCTCTACCCATTTAATCATGACTCCCAGGAGATAGGCATCCTAGTGTCCCGATGCAGGAGGGTGAGAACCACCACCCTCCTAGATTTTTTTCTACTGCCAGTTTTTACATGTGTAAACATTCCTTTTTACACTCAGCATTTAAAAAAATTAGCATTTACTAATTGTACACACTAGTAGGTAGGATCTACTGTGGTATTTTTGTGCATGCACTCAACATTTACTGATCAAATGCAGCCCCCTTCCCCCTCCTCCCACTCATGTTCATTGTTCCTGGTATTGTTAGACATGAAGATAAATATAAATCACAATGTTCTGCAAATTACTCTCTTCATAGACTTTTCATATCTAGAAATACTGTGTTATATGCTCCAGGTCTCTGAAATGCCAAGGAATGATTTGTGGTACTTGGAGATAATCTAGCAAGATGCTTTTCAGGAAGGCACACATAGTTTTGGAGTGAAAAACCTCAGATATAAGTAGGATCAGACAGGCCTGGCCCAACAGGCTGCTGGGAAGTTTGATTCAGGGTTAACATATTTGACAGTCAGAACAGAAGGAATCAGCGTGTGGGTGGCTAACTCTCCAGGGGCCTTTGGTGTATTCTTGGAGAAAGAACATTTATCCATGTGTGCTGATCTCAGCTGGCTGAGCACCACCAGGGAGCACACAGCCCTGTGGGATGCTCTGGTGCTGGCAGAAGACTTTCAGGGCAGTGAGGATTTTGGGAGTGGTTGCATTGACATAATTTACAGAGCCTTAACCTGACAGTACTGTAGGACCAGGTATCCCTTCCCTAGAGATAGACAAAGTGTGGTTTCCATCTCAGCATGCCTGTCTCCTGGGATCATGAATGCCTGCTTCCTTCTCTGGGAGAGACAGGGATGGTGAGACTGCCATTCTTGCCAAGCTTGAGAGGCATCAAATATGATCCTATGGGATCCAGAGTAGGAAATGATGAAGAAAGAGTGAGAGCTTTGGCTAGAATCATGCCGGGGGGCTTGAGTGGGTTCCCCACTGTTCTCTCAAGCTTATACTGTTCTCTCATTGAACCTGGACCTCACTAATTGACTAGACTGTCTGGCCAGCAAGCTTCAGGGATCTACCTCTTCCCAAACCCCTCAGTGGGTTTGGGGTTATAAGAAGTGTACATCATTGTCCCTCGCTTTTGGTGGGTGTTACATGTTCAAATTCAGGTCCGGGTGCTTCTGTAGCAATCATTTTCCAACTGAGCATTTGATCTCTTGAGAAAAGCAGAACACTACCTATGAAATAGCCTAGGCCAAAACCAAAGCAACAATGACAATAACATTAACATAAACATATTAATACTAGCATCAATCCTAATAATACTCCAATCCTAACTTGACCATAACATTAACCATAACTGTAACCCACACATAACCTAAACCTGAATCAAATGCCCAATCCCTCGCCCTAACCCCAATCCTAACCTTAAATCCAGCTCTAGCACTGATCACAGCCTTAATCCGTACTAATGCTTACCAGTGAGCGTCAGTAAGAAGAGGTCTAATAGGACTTCCTGCGATGACAGAAACATTTTGTATGTGTATGTGCACAGAATACATGGGGAGCCCGATAGAACTTGCTAGCATCATGTATGTGCTGAACATTTGAAGTGAGATTTGTGTGGTTGAGGAACCGAGTTTTACATTGTATCGGTCTAATGTAAATCAGACTTCAATAGCTTCATGTGCTGTGAGCTACAGCATTGGGCAGTGAAGCTCTAGATCTATCTTGTCAATACATGGGAGACAAGGCCGGTAGAAAACATGTTGAACCGACATCATAAAAGTACCAAAGCATATTCCAAAGAAATGGGAACAAACCATCTGTTTTCCCAGTAAACGGTAAGGTAGTCTGGGGACCATCTAAGTCACTAAAGAAGAGATGTAGCCACCAGCAACAAGGTATAGAACTTATTTGGCACCTACTCTGAATAACTAGACAAAAACTATTGAGAAACTTGAACTCTCTATATCAATGATATTACAAAATTTCTTAGTTGCGATAAGGGTCAGTGGACTTTTAAAAACTAGTCCTGTTATTGTTATTATTATTATTATTATTGATATAGAGTTTCATTATGTAGCCCCCCTGCTTGCCTGAAACTCTCCTTGTAGACCAGGCTAGCCTCATTCTAGAGATCTGTCTGCCTCTTTCTCTTAAGTGCTGGAATTAGAGGCCTGTGACACCATGTTGGGTCCAGTTCTTATTCTTGAGAGTTTGTTTGGAGGTTCAGGAATGGGAGTATAGTTACTCTTGTATCTTTGACTCAGAAATAGTCCAGAGAACACCAACCTCTATCACCAAGTGTGCAGCTTCAAGATAATGGGATGCCCATGAAGTGGTGAGAGAGGAATGGGAGTCTGGCCAAGCCAGGTAGATAAACAACAGCATCAGCTGTGTGATGGATAGGGCTGCAGTTGCAGCCAAACTGCCCTCAGATGCAGAGCTCTGTCGGCTTCTGTTTGTTTGTTTTGTTTGTTGTTGTTGTTGTTGTTAAATAGATACCACTGATCGATTATAGATAAAAACCACAGGATGCTGAGATCTGCTCCAGTGGTTGCATGAAGGTGAAGAATTTGATCAGGGTACAAATGATCAGTCTTGGAATGAGTTAATAATTGCGGGACGGTTTGGTGAACGCACAGAAACCTGTTACATTATTCTTCATGTGCCTGATAGTTTCCATAATAAAATGTGAGCAATAACAACAACAAAAGGAAGTAAGGGAGACTTCTAAGGAACCTATTTCTGATCTCAGATGACAACAGACACCATAGCAACAGCAACAGAAATCAACTAGCCTGGAGCTAAAATGAGAGCTGAGCAGTGGGCAGGGAAGAGTGTGCAGTAACAGCCAAGGAAGTTCAGGGCCTCCAAGGGGCAAACACAGCTTTCAACACTGTGGCAAGGATGCAAAGCTCTGGGCAGCTGGGGAACGAGAAGCAGGAGTTCCTGATTCTGTGCCAGCTGAAGTGATCACAGAGTCCCCATGTCTCTCTGACCCTCAAGGAAAACAAAAGCAGGCTTTCCCTGAAGGAAATAATTTTCCATTACAGATGAGTGATCCCTACAGGTCAGAGTAAAGCAGATATTAGAGAGTACTAGGATGTGTAGAGGGGTGTGAAAATGAAGTCACTTTCAGGATGAAGGGAGATGCTAAGTAATTCACAGGCGAAAATGGACAGCAGCAGTCACCAACCAAGACTGGCGTGAGGAATTAGATCCCTGGGATCTCTGACAAAGGAGAGCTTGGCATATCTTCAAGATTCTGTCTCCTCTTCCTGTTTCTGAAGTCTGACGGGCGTGAAAGGACTGCCTTTCACCTGGAGTTAGGTTTCAATGATCTGTGTCAGGGGCTCTGGAAGTGTGTCCTGAGACCAAGAGCTTAGAATCACCTGGTATTGAGTTAGGAATTCAGAATTCTAGGTGCTGTCCTAAAGACAGTCAATCAGAAACTGTTTTGGAATGAATGGAATGATCTGGGCGACTCTTGAAGCATCAAGCAGTAGAGCCACAGGGATAGGAAAAGGTTTCAAGAGCTGGACTTTAGCCACAAGGGCAGCAAGGAGTCCTGAAGCATTTCTGAAACTGAACAGCGTTTGACGATCATCTCCTGACCGTTGACATGTAATGACAGTTTTCTTAAGAACAGTAACAGACAGTCACAGATGCAGTGGAGCATGCTGGTAACCCCAAAAGTAGAGGTAGGCAGACCTCTGTGAGTTTGGAGCCAACACTACATAGTGAGCATAGTGAGATCTGAGATGGGGGGAAGGATTTTCTTTGCATTTTATGTAAATATATTCAATTCTAAAATCTCTGGAATTCTTGAGAAACAGGACAGAGATATTTCCTCAAGGTAGGCTTTAACTGGGCATATCTGTCGCCTATGTGTTGGTTTATGGTGATCGTGTGGTTAAGTTCTCACACACTTTGGTTGGAGCTAGTTGTTAGCAGGCACTAGCTCATGCATTGGGTGTCTGTCACCTGCTTGTGATCTGAGGAACAGATCACTACTGTTCACTCTCTTTGCCCTTCCAAAATAATATGGAGAAGAGAGCTGCTATACATCGCTTTCCACACTGGTCTTCCTGGACCAATTAGAATTGGCCTTGCAGTATGTACCAGATGTTTGTGTCTCAAAACATTCCCTTCTGCCAAAGGTGTGCTTGTACTTGCCCTAGCAAGATTTTTGCCATGCTTCGGTGACTGCATATCACTTTGTATTAAGCATAATTGGCCGGGGTCCCTCATTAATTGTAGCCTTGCTGAGAGTTGACATCTGGAGTGATAGAACTCTGCTTTCTTATGGCTGCGGGCACTGTGCAAAATTCCCCGCTGTCTCAGTTGAACATATGCTAACTCTGAGATTCTCCACACTTCCCCCAAATTCTCTTAAAATAGTACTATCATTGTGATGGAAGTTGGATGTGCTACAAGCTCTAAGGTGGCAGGGTGGGGAATGGCAGAGAATCACATGTTCTTAGTGCCCTCATCTGAAACTGGCAGCATTATTTGTAGACTTCTGGGGCTGGGGAGATGACTCAGTCGGCAAAGCCCTTGCTGTTCAAATGGGATCTTGAGTTGGGATTCCAGAACCCACATACAAAGTCAGGGTGGCCGTATGCATGTAACTCCAGCATTAGGGTGGGGGGAGAGAGAGGTGGAACTCTGAAGCTCATGTCCAACCAGCCTAGTTAGATAGATAAGCTTCAGATTCTGTGAGAGAGTCTGTCTCAAAAACTAATGATAGATAATTGTGATGGTTTGTATATGTTTGGCCCAGGGAGTGGCACTATTTGGAAGTATAGTCTTGTCAGAGTAGGTGTGTCACAGTAGGAATGGGCTTTAATACCCTAGTCCTAGCTGCCTGGAAGTCTTCCACTAGTAGCCTTCAGATGAAGATGTAGAACTCTCAGCTCTGCCTGCACCACGATTGTCTGGATGCTGCTATGTTCTTGATGATAATGGACTGAAACTCTGAACCTGTAAGCCAGCCCCAATTAAATGTCCTTGTAAGAGTTGCCTTGGTCATGGTGTCTGCTCACAGTGGTAAAACCCGAAGACAAGAGTGGCCAAGGAAAGATTACCAACATTGACCTTTTTGTCTCCACATGCATGTGCATTATCATGCACCTACATGCACAAGCACACACACCACACCTCCTGACTATTTGAACCCTGTTTCCAAAGAATTCCCATCAGCAGGTCTGCTTGGAGGCATGAGAAACTCCGGTTTTAGAAGGATTCTGGTGTGTAGCCCAAATGGAGCGGTTGTTGTCAAGTTCAGCCAGGTTTTAATGCTTTTCCTGATCATTGACTGGTATCACCCAAGGCCTACAGCGTGGTGTGCTTTGCCTCAGGAAGACCTGGTATTTTCAGGAGTTGACAGCAATGTAGTGTCCTGTTTCAACCTGATCTCAATCCAGGTGACAAGAGAGTCGTCATGGTGCCCTGATAAAGAGGACAGACATACCCTGCTTCCAAGGTTGACTTTGTCACTTTCCACTGTGGAGACAATAAAAAAATGACCACATCCCATGAGCCTTATCTAACTTATCAGAATGACATTAAGAACGGCAACCACTCTGGGGCCTTTGGTGATGATGGAATGGGAGAGTGTAAGTAAAGCACTTAGCTCATTACCTGGTAGGGTGTGTGCTCTGTAACTACTGATGCATTATTTCTTTCTCAGAGGGTAACATTTTTAAGGGTCATTTTCTGGACTTGGGTTACATTTTGCGATTCTTTTGTGCTAAGAGAATGAGATGGTTAATATTGTCAACTTGACAGGATCCAGAATTATCCAGAAGACAAATGCCTGAACATGTTTGTGAGGGAATGTCCAGATTGAGTTCACTCAGATGGGAAGACCTACCTTAAATGCAGGTAGCACCATTCCACTGGCTGGAGTCTGGACTGAGAAGCTGAACAATAGCAGCTATCTCTGCTTCCTGACTGTGGATGCAAAGGGACCATTCTGGATCCTGTCATGTTGACAATATTAACCATCTCACTCTCTTAGCAGAAAAAAATGTCAAAATGTGATGCAAGTCCAGAAAATGACCCTTAAAAATTTTACCCTCTGAGGAAGAAATAATGCTTCAGTAGACACTAGTCACAGAGCACACACCCTGCCAGGCAATGAGCTAAGTGCTTTACTTATATTCTTTTATTACATTGACTCACGCTCCTGCTACCAGGCCTTTCCTACCTTGATGGATGGTCCCCTTGAACACAAGAGCCCAAAGGAATCTTTTCTCTCCTTAAACCACTTCTGGCAGATATTTTGTCCTAGCAACAAGAGAAGTAGCTAAGATGTGGATTTATAGCACATCACATTTGGGAGATGAAAGTGGCAACCTTGAATGTTTATGTTTAAAAGACTGATATACTCTAACAGACATTGGCAGCAAAGCACACAAGGTCCCATAATGCCCATGTAAGGATCCTCCAGCATTCTTGGCAGAGGCATATCCTACAGAGCAATGAAGAAATGTCAGATGGCTTTTGCAGGAACACGGTGTAGGCTAGATGTTTAGTGGGACCGTGGAGCTCTGTGGGTATGTCTGCATCAGTTCGTATGACACAGTGTGAAAGATCTGAGATTTCTCATACTTCACATGCACTTTCAAAGGTCCACTTTAATTTGGACTTCTTGCTTTTGCTGGTTCTCTGCTGCTACCATCCCTGCTGTAAGAATCTTCTTGCTGTTGCTTTCCTACAATATGGCTCTCCTGTTTCCCATAATACCTTGTTATGTTAGTGTTTCCAGCTCACTTCAAATGGAGAACAGTTTCTTCAGCTCTCTTCCTTGCTGTTTTCGCTAACGCATCTTCTCAGGTCCCTGTTGCTCCAACTGACATTCCAAGAACTTATCAAGGGGAAACAGAATAACTTTTTGACAGAAATTATATTGCTTGCTCTTAATATGCTATTTTTTTCTCATCTCCCTCCAAGACTAATATTTAAGTAATGAGATGCTGAACAAATATAGGGATGATAACGTGGGCGGTGGTGTTAGTATCAGAGAAACAAACTGGGTCCAAGATTTTGAGAGTTGAAAAATCTCATGATAAATTTATCACAGAGGAAAAACAAAAGGGAGGGGAAGGAGGAGAGACAGCATCACTAAAGTACAGTGTCTCATGTTACCAGTGTGTGTGTGTGTGTGTGTGTGTGTGTGTGTGTGTGTGTGTGTAACATACCATGGTATATGAGTGGGGGGTCATAGGACAATTTTGGGGAGCCAGAATTGTAACAAGCCTTCCGACAGCCTGCTGTGCCATTTAATTGACCCCTAAGTTGGTTTTAATTTTAAATTTCCACTCAAGTCCAGAGATAGTAATATATCTAAGACAGGAAATGAATGATCTGGGACCCACCAGAGTATTAATTAAAACTCAATTTCTTTGTTATGCTTAACTACTTAATGCTTCCACTCTAGAAGTCAGTAAGGTTCATTTACTCTGGATTAAATGATTTTACTCTTTTACATGCATATATGCCTGTGTCCCACCTGTGTGCCTGGTGCCCACAGAGTTCAGAGGAGGGCATCAGATCTCCTAGGACTAGAGTCACAGATGGTTGTAAACTGCCATCTGGGTGCTGAAAATCAAACCCAGATCTTTGTCAAAACCAAATGCTCGTCACCACTGCCAATTCTCCAGCCCTGATGATGTCCTTTAAAAAATTAAGTTTAGTTTGGTTCTTGCTTATATACATGTAAAAATCCAGATGAGAGGTTTTTTTTTTAATAAAAAAATTTATTTACTTAGAAGCATTCAGAATGTCAACAAAACAGCCCCCCCCTTTTTTTCTGCAATTACAGAGTGGTATTCAGTTAACAGAACAACAGTTATCTTCGTATAAGCTGCATCAGAGACAACTGAAGATGGAAAAAAAAAAAAACCTCAAAAATAAAAACCAAAAGAAAAGAAAAACAAAAACCAAACTACTGTCCCAATATATAACTAATTCATGCTGTTCACCAAGAAGAACCTACTTTAAATTTCCATGCCAATTTACAACCCCCAGACTGTACCAGGCAAGGTTAGTGGCTATTGAAAATACCACCAGGACAGGGCTATGTAAAGACACATTCGGTAGTGTGTTAACCATACAAAAAAGACACTGGACAGTTTAAAAACAAATCTTACACAATCTTACATTTCAATTTTTGTCTTTAAAAGTAGTGAGTTGTGTGTGTGGGGGTGTTAAATGCTTTATAGACAAGAAAAAAACCTGTGCTAGAACCAACTTATTCATCATCATCCTCTTCATCCTCCTCTTCCTCATCCTCTTCCTTCTTTTTCTTGCTCTTCTCAGCCTTGACCACCCCCTTTTTCGCTGCATCCGGTTTTCCTTTAGCTCTGTAGGCAGCAATATCTTTTTCATACTTCTCCTTCAGCTTAGCAGCCTTCTTCTCGTAGGGCTGCTTGTCATCCGCTGCAGTGTTGTTCCACATCTCTCCTAGTTTCTCTGCAACATCACCAATGGATAAGCCAGGACGCTCCCCTTTGATTTATGGGCAGTACTCAGAACAGGAAGAAGGCCGAAGGAGGCCTCTTGGGTGCATTGGGGTCCTTGAACTTATTTTTGGTCTCCCCTTTGGGAGGGATGTAGGTTTTCATTTCTCTTTCATAACAAGCCTTGTCAGCCTTTGCCATATCTTCAAATTTCCCCTTTTCTTTAGCAGACACAGTCTTCCACCTCTCTGAGCACTTCTTGGAGAACTCTTGAGAAGTTGACAGAAGCATCTGGGTGCTTCTTCTTGTGCTCCTCCGGACAGGTTTGCACAAAGAATGCATATGAGGACATTTTGCCTCTCGGCTTCTTAGGGTCTTCCTTGCCCATGTTTAGTTGATTTTCCTCCGCGAGGCGCAGTCGCCCAGTGCCCGTCCGGCTCTCGCTTGCCCAGGCACTGTCTCTATGGAGCTCAGTGTACTGCAATGGCTGTGAGAGCGGGAGCCAGACGCAGCCTCCCAGATGAGAGTTTTTAAAAGGAACTCTTCATCAGGATCACCTGGGGAAGGTGTATTCAAAATTCGACACCTGAGTCCTATTAGAGAAGACTACGAACCTTTCCAATTGATTGTAACACACAAGGTTTAGGGACAATTAGAACAAATGTCAGTGAAAGTCTGTGGATTCTATCTTTTATTACAGGGAAGAGAATCCTCTGTCCTGTAAAGCACAAGGTTCTACTCACGTGAATCACGTGAGTCATGGTCAAATAATTCTGCTATGTTGTCCTTGGGAAAGAGGGAGCGCTGAGCTGTCTTTTGAGGGTTGGAGCTCTGCATGCTCTTTGCAATGAAGGCAGCGTACTTTACTCCAACAGTGCTTCTGGGAAAGTACAGGAGACTAAACCCTTCACATCGAGGGACTTAGCTAGTGCTCAGACACCTGTAGGATCTACAAAGAAAGACCAAGGATGATTTTAGTTAATTTTGTATTTATTTTAAGAAACCAAAAGGTAAACCTCAGGACTACTGTGTTTCAGATCATAACATGCTTTAATATGCTTTTTTTTTTCTTTTCTTTTCTTGGTGTACTTAAAGTAGGGAAAATCTTCACATAGACGTTAGTGGTGAGGTCACGTGGTCTGGCTTTGCAGAAGACTTCGAAAGTTTTATTATTTATTTATTTATTTATTTATTTATTTAATTGTATTAGCTCTTCAGTTGGTTTGTTCAACAACTTTTTTTTTTTTTTTTTTTTTTTAGAAAGATTTCATGTATCCCAGGCTGGTCTTTGAATTGGCTATGCTGCTGAGGATGATCCTGAACTCTGAATCCTCCTGTCTCTACCTCCTAAGTGCTGGGATTCCAAACATGGGCAACTGTGACCTGCCTGTTTGTGGGATATATTATATATAATATATATCATAAACACACACACACACATTGATTTAGTCTTCTCTAAATAGAGGAATATTAGTAATAAATAATAAAAAAATACTAAATGCCAGGAAAATGACATGCAATTTTCCTTATTCCTTGATGTAAGCTTTCTTAATAATTGATACCATCTTTCCAGTGGCTCAGAGCCATTCTTTAAAGAGAGATACACTGTAGGAAATGCCTAGAGAGGTTTCCTGTGTTGGTGGCAAAGTGTTGACACCATGACCTCTCAGATTTTCTTCTTCCTAGCAAAGAGACAGCTTACAGACAAGGACTTAGCTTTCTCATCTTGGATGTAAAGTTGAGCCTTCTTTGGCTGCTGGTCTGTTTTTTTTCTCTCTCTTTCTCTTTCGCCTTTAAACTAGGAAGGCACTATAATTAACTCTAGCTTGTTTCTAATGGGATAATTAATGTGTGCCTATAGGAGATTGCTGTTTCTCCTTAAGGTGTGATGAGCAGGGCTGGGTTTCATGAAAACCGCTTAGAACTCTAGCAGATGTCACTATTGGCTCTGGAGAACATTCATACTGAACGAAAAGACATAACTAATGCTTCTTGGCAAGCTTCAGTGGAGATTAAAGTACAGAGTCATTCTCAGACTCCTGCTGGACTCCCTCTTTGTGGGCTTAAAGAATGGTGAACAAATGGGAAGCCACCCATGCACTCAAACTGGTCAGATGTGGCTCTGAATGTCAACCTATCGTGACTGTGGGATTACTGCTAAGACACTCGACCTGGGAATCTTCTTTGCTCACTCATAATGTGTCATAGAACTACTTTGGTCTGAGTCATCTCATTTAATATTTGGGAAGCTTCTGTGATTCATCAACTCAATCCACGAGCCTCCAAGTTGGCTATGAGCCATTGTCCAATTGGACACTGAACTCTCCTCTAGCCATATCTCCAATGCCTAAGATTATATATTTATTGAATGAAAAGCAACTGATATTAGTTCATCAGCAATTGGTACAGTAGTGGAGAAGTTAGTGTTGGGCTGTGGACAATTCTTAGTCATATGCTTTTAAAGGAGCTTAGACCCACCATCTACAGTTTTTTAACATCTGAGCAGAGTGTTGGGCTTGGCAGCTCTTGAAGGTTATCACTGAGAATTGAGCTTTCCTGTCCCGCATGGTTCTTTTGGTCCTCTGCAGCTCCCTGAGATGTGATATGAAAGTGAATCACTTTGGAGATGTACTGTCTCCAAACCTTGCTTCTGCTCTTCTTCCCTAGCACAGGGGAATCTCTATATATGCTGAGTAAGGTCTACATCTTTCCTTTCATCCCTTGATGGACACTCAGTTCATACTTAGAGTCACTTCCTAGCAGGCGTTGGGCTTTGGAACACACAAGCAGAAAAGACACTGCTTTTTTCCCTTGGCCAGAAACCCCTGTGATACGCTTGAGCAGAACTTCATACTTGCCTGAATAGGGGAAAGGAGAGTTAGAATACTGTAGA
>JANHMN010000003.1:69433076-69458196 GCA_030674055.1 Rhabdomys pumilio | reverse complement strand
TTCATGGTGGGCTAAATCATACCCCCTGATCTATTGATATTTTCTCCTGAAGAGTGAAAATATTAAGATCTACATTTGGGAAACAAGATATGAATAAAACTTGGCTTTCTCATCCTCTGTTATTAAAGTTGACATCCAGAATGCTCCTCTTCTTGCTTTGATCTTTTCCTGATCCACAGACCTTCCTGGGGAAAGCACAGCTCTCTGTGTTTGTACTGAGTGGGCACTTGACCAAGAAAGATAGCACCAATCTGACTCCAGTTTTGGTCTTGGAAATAGAGTCCTGAGGCTCACAGAGGCTGTAGCAAAGCTTATTGCACAGTCACGTCTGAGCCGTACGTAGGTTAGCAGATTAGCAGAGCCCAGAGTGAGCAGAGAGCAGATGCTTGCTGGGAACAGAGACAAGAGAACAGATGGCAGTGTGGGGAAGTAAGCCTGAGTGCGGCCTTGCCATCCTTTCACCTTCCAGAGACTCCTGTGATCAAACTAAAACCCCCTTCTTCTGGGAGGATGGAGAGAGGATGTGGTCCCCTTTCATCCACAGGATTCTTATTCCACTGACTCAGTGAGAGCCATGGCCTTGGCTGCAGAGGCTGCCTCATCACATGCACGCAGCCCGGAGCTGTCATGGAACACAAGCAGTGAAGACACCTGGGGTAATTCAAGCCTTAGTGATTCCTTACAACACAGATCCGGGTCTCACAGAAACTAAACAGGGCCACAAACACCCAAACATATGATGTTAACAGTGGTGCAGGAGAGTGGGTTCCAATAACCAGGAGGTTTCTGAGGAAGAGCTGTCACAGCTTGATAATGACTCTGACGTAGCTTGAGAATTGCAATTTATTTGTTTGTTTCTTCCAAAGGATAAATGAAATCAGACTCAGACTAATGACAGTTAAATGTAAACAGCTTTGATTCAGTCAGTGCAGGATCATCAGGAACAGATCTGTGTTCTAATAAAATCAGATTTTTTTTGGCCCATTTCTACAGTGGAGACTGCACGCTCAAACTGTGTGAGACATCCCACCAATACAAATACAGGAAAGGTAGAAGTAGGGTAGGATTTGGGGGAAGGGGGAAACTTCGGTAAAATGCAAATTAAACCTTGTGAACAAAAAGCAGTGCTGAGTGAATTGAACCAAGTCTCTTGTTTCCTTGGAAACGACCAAGTTAAGGTCTATGTGAACACCATCGTCAGCGTCAGAAAACCCTGTGCGAAGCTGTATACCCGGGCTGGAGACCAGGCTGCTCTCATGCATCAAAGGCACTTCAAGCAAGAGTGATATGCTTCATTCATTTTTACAGATACAGTTCCCAACAGTGAGACTCTGATAGTGTCTGACTTTTGAGATCAAGGTTTTGCAAGAAGCAAGGAGGTAGTTCGTCTGCAAAGAAGTTCTGGATATGCCGCATGTCCCAGGGAGAAGAGGGTTTCTTTTTTGTTTTGAAGCTGGTTTTATCTGTCTCTGGTTCCTAGCTGGACGAATGTCAGGATAGATTCACTTGTGTGAGCTGGTTTGTAAACTTTGTGGGGTCTTTGGAAAGGAAAGTAATGGTTGATGTTTTCTAAAACCTATGGTACGTTTTTCCCTCCTCCCAAGTTGCAAAAATCATATAGTTATTCTATGTGCTTAGTGTTCTGAGCCAGATTGGGTAGAGGCCACTGGCTTTGCTGCTGCTGTCACTGTTGGAATTTCCCCACACAGGGCACGGTTCCCAATTCCCAGTCTGCTATGCACTGACTGTCTCCATTTTCTCAGAAGGGGAAACATGCACTATTATTTTCTCAATCATTAAGGAGTGGATTCACATCTTATACTTAACTAAATGTACTCCAAAGTAAGCCACTTAATGTTTAATCGCTACCACAAAAGCAAAAGAATATAGTGTGTATGAATTCAAAGTCAGTATAGCAAAGAAAAGATGACCGGACTCATCTTTTTTTTTTTTCCTAAGTCTGTTAAATTCCATGAATTTGAGGCTTCAACTCAGCTTTAAAAAAATGGTAGGGCATGGAGGATTGTAACAAATGTCAGGGAAATTTTAAATTGCTTCCCCATATCACCAAGCACATAGCTTCTACATTATGTTCTAAGAAAGAGGAGAAAGTGCCACAAGAAGGTATCTTACCAGCTCTCTTTGTTTGTGTTGCTATCACAAAATGCCAAAGTCTGAGCAATTTGTAAGCAATCGAAATTTATTTCTTCAGTTCTGGAGGACAAGCTGCCCAAGATCACAAAGTCATCAGATTCAGTGTCTGGTAAGAGAATCTGTGCTTCCAACATGAGTATTGCTTTGTCCTAATGTGGCAGAAATAGCATCCTCTGTGTTCTTGCATGGTGGGAGAGACAGAAGGATTGGGGGACTCTCTGAAGTTCTTGAGAGACACAATTGGAGTTATAGTAATCTCTTCTCACTTCAGAACCATCTTCCTAGGGCATAAATCCCCACATACTATCTTTAGAGGGACAAAGTTATTCAAAGCAGAGCTCCAGGATTCAGCTTTGAGACTATGTTTATATGCCATCTCCAATGTCTACAATGACTTGTGTCCCACTTTCTTGGGGAACTGACATGTTTCAAGATCTCTGGCTGTACTGTCACAGCCTCAAGGTGGAGTCCAGTGCTGGTACTCTAGATGTGTGTCCCGGAGGCTCATTTTTCCTCATCTGTAAAATGGAATTACAGTAGTAATTATCTCTCCTTGTTGTTTTGTGAATTTGAGGAATTAGCCCATGGCAAACCATCAGCCCTGGGGTCTGTTGTACACAGTTTTTCAAAGCTGTGAGTTGGAATGCTGAGACAAACTTGCATCATGGACCTGCCAAATGACCAGTGCCTGAATGAGTCTCTGAGCCTGGTCTGGGTCATCAGAGATCAGAAAGCAGAAGGGCAGGTTGACAACTGACTGTTGAACAGTTTCTATTATATAAAAGGATGCAGACAAGGATCAGGATGAAATAGGTAAGGGGTGGAGGGAACAGGAGAGAGTACCAAATGTGGGCAGGCTATCAATCAAGGTGTTGCTATGTTGATGAGACAAAGGGGGCGGGATTTAATGAAGAAACACATGTAGAAGGCCACATGATGACAACTCAGAGACTGGAGTGACGCAGCTGCAAGCCAAGGAATGGTGGCAACCACCAGGAGCTGGATGAGGCAAGACAGAATTCTTTTCTTGTGTCTTCAGAGGGAAGTGGCTTTACTTTTGACTTTTAGCAATTTACAGGAAAGTAAATTTCTGTTGTTTTAAGTCACTATCCAGTTTGTGTTGACTATTGTCATGGTAGGTCCAGGAAACTAATAGACCTTCTATCTAAGACCATCGGACCTCAAGGTTGGCCCAGAACACCATGATGGGGGGAAGTAAATGGAGAGGGCTTGGATCTTCTGTCCCATGGCTAATCATTTGTTATCGGTGAGCTACCTGTCCTAAATGTTCACACATGTTCTAAATCCTGCTTCATGACCGACCCTTGGGACTCAGCTTCTTCTCACCAGTCTACCATCCTTTCCCCACCATATCCTACCTTTCACTATTCCAGAGAAGCTACTAAGGGAAGGAGGTTGGTACAAGAAATCCCATGGGGATGAGTGGGAATGGCTGGGATTTGAAGTGGAATGTGGAAGGCAGAGGCAGGGGTGTAAACAATAGAGTCCCCCCTCCCCAAGGTCCAAAGTAGACAGCTGTGTCCTCAGCGCCTAGAGATCTCTCAATGCAGCTGGCCTTAGCTTATCTCAGTACCCATGGGCCAGCTGAGCAGGCTTCTGTACAATGAGTCATCGCGCATGCTTTCTGGGCACACAGAAATCTAACTATAATTATTGATTGCTACAATGTGAGAGTGTTGCCAGAACTTCTTTTACATGTTTTGTCTCTCTGGCCTCTTCTAGACCTAGGTGAAGGACTTGGTTGCCGATCAATGATGCCAAACAAGGCTTTTTGCCCTATATCTGGGTGTGTATCTTGGGTTCTTGTGCCTGAGTGTTTTTGCTAAAAGCTGAAGATCAAGTTTGGGGATTGACTCCACTGTAACTGCCTGTTACTGAGGGGAACCCTCCTCCCTCATGAGGCCTTTATTATGAAAGGAAGGTAGCTATGGCGCTGGTAATGCCGGCAGCAAAATTTCTTCAGTTAAGTTGTAATTGATAAGAGCAAATTTAAAAATAAGCCGAACCACTGGACCAAGTTCGAAAGATCAGATCTCAGTGCTTGGATATCACGTAATAGTTCTTGTTCCAGGCAGTTGAGAAAGTCAGATCAACTGGATTTTCACTCATTAATCCTTGAAACCCATGTAACTTCCCTAGAGACCCATGTTTATCTTAAATTTCAAATCTATTTTCTCTCTTTTCAAGAATCTGTGGGGCCCAGATACCAATATTTGCATGGATTAACATAGGCATCTAAGTAAAATATGAGCTCCCTTGGAGAGAGAGTGGTGAGGTCAAACAGAAATCAAGGAATGAAGAGATTTTTAAAATCTTTTTTTCATTAATTTATTTATTCATCTTACATCTCAATATCAGCAGCACCTCTCCTCCCATTCTATTCCCCTACAACGATTCTCCCTTCATCCCCCTCCCCTTCTCTGAGAAGGGGGACCATCTACCCACAAACCCTGCATATCAAGTCACTGCAGGATTAGTCACTGAGGCCAGACAAGGTGGCCCAGTTGAATAAATGGGGATCTACAGGTAGGCAACAGATTCAGGGATAGCCTCCGCTCCAGTTGTTGGGGGACCCACATGAAGACCAAGCTGCATATCTGCTACATATGCACAGGGGGTGGAGCTAGGTCCAGCCCACATTTTGGTTGGTAGTTCAGTCCCTGGGAGCCCCCAAGGTTCCAGGTTAGTTGACTCTGTTGGTCTTCCTGTGGAGTCCCTGACCTCATGAAGAGATGTTTTATGTTCCTGTCATGGAGGGCTCCAGGCCACTGAAGGCTAGAGTCTAGTAGAAATGTCTCAGAGGGACTCAACTGCCTGTGACACTTGGGAGTGAGGTATCCCAGTGAGTTCACTTCCCTGTCACACTAAGAAAGAGAGGGCCTGTATGACCAAGGGACTGCTCGGAGATGGAGTCACTTGTGTGAGGTTAGCTGAGGAGCATGATGTACTTCTGGGAAAGGTTCATGAGAGACTCAGAGGCTTACAAGGTTAGAACCACAGAGCTCCGGTTTCTGCCCTTTCTAGTGAATCCTTCTCAGGGGCCAACAGGGTGAGTTCAAGCCCAGGAAAGCCTGAGCCTCAAGAAAGTGAGAATGCTGGGAAACAGACGCAGGAGCTGAGGACTTGGGCAAAACCAGAGGAGCAGAAGCAGATTAGTGAGGGAAAGAGGCTCAGGAGAGATTGGTGTCAGTGGCTCTGGGCTGACTATACTTCCTGGTGACCGACCTGGCTTAACATACAAGGTCAAGTCAAGCACTTGTCCTACTCCAATAATTTCTAGTCAAAACTCCATGTCAGATAGTCAGATAAATGGAGATGTGATCAATTCAGTGTGACAATCAAAAATTCCCAGCGAAGCTCCTGTGACCTACTTCAAATACCTGGGAAGCCTCCGGGCTGAAACAGCCTGTTAGCCTTTGTTCTCAGGCATAAGGTCCCCAGGTTTATGAGCCACATGGAGGACTCCTCACTTCCTTTATGTGGGCTGCTAATTGGAATTTTTATGTTTTCATAAAGTGGCAGCACAGATGCCTCATCTGGAAGCTAGAAGCTCAGATAACAAGAACAGGCACCAGCCGAGCCTGCCTCTTGCTACTCAGGCTCTTTTGTTGTTACCCTTGACTTTGGTGGAGACTCATTAGATCAGGAGCTGGTCAAGGCCCTGTGGATGTCACACATTCAGTCATTGCAGCAGGTGGCTGGTGCTGAATTTGGAAATTCAGAGTAGGATTCGGGGAGGACTTTTCACTTTTTCTCCATTTCTATTCTTATCAAAGCCCCCTGAGACTTCTGGGAAGCATTCTTCAGAGAAAATGGATGCAAATTCACCAGAGATACAATAGATGGTTTGTGTTAGCTCCATTTCTGAGGCTTCAATAAAAAGGCATGGCATAAGGAATGATGCTCTAGGTCCCAGTGGGATGGGTTCAGAGACCCCTTGGGAGACCCAGCCTTTCTGTCTCTCCTTCCCTTTTCTTCTCTTCTTGCCTATCCCAGCTACATAAAAAAATATTATTTCCACCTTTTTTCCTGTCCCCAGGATGATTTTATCTAGAGTAATGATCTTAAAACATAGATTTCCTTGAGACTCTTCTCATAAAATTTTAAATAATATTTATTAGCATATATTAATTATACATAATAATGGGTTTCATTATGATTTTTTCATGCATATGATGCTATAGTTTGACTGTATTCACCCTCCTGTGACACTTTATTATCTCTTTCCAACTCCTGCTGATTCCTTCCTCCTTCCAAATAGTCCTCCTTCTACCTTCATTTCCTCTGTGACTGTGTGTTGATGGAACCAACCTTGCTCAGTCCTGTACAAGTAACCACAGCTGCTGTGACATCATGCGTGTGAAGCTGCATCATCTTCAGAAGGCAACATTCTGCAAAAACACCCTTTCTCCAGCTCTTACAGTCTCCCTGCCCCTTGTGGGATCCTGCCTGAACCTTGAAGGGGGTGATGCACACATCTCATTTAAGGTTGAGTGTTCAACGGTCATTTATTTTCAGCGCTTTGACTAGTTATGAGCCTATGCATAAACATACATATTTAGAGGTACTATTTGATATGTTTGTTATATCCATTCAGCAAAACAACAGGAGTATCCTCCCCAGCAAGGCCTATGGCCTTCCTAGTCAGGGGATTTTGACCACCATCACAAAACCATATTTTCCATGCTGAGAATGTCCTCAACACGAAAAGTTTGTTCTAAGCACTTTGTACATCATTACTCATTTATTCCACACAACAGCTCTGTCATGAGAATGCTGCTGTCAACCTATTATATAGAGAGGACTGGAGCACACTGGAGTTAGTTAACAGGGACTAGGTGGGAGAGGGAGGAGGCAGAGCCGGGATGTGCACTAGAATATAGAGCAAGACTCTGCTTGTAGGATGAAGAACAAGTTCATCAGACTGGGTGGGATCCAGTGTCTTTTCCCACTTGGCCTTATCTGCCTCATCTCATGTGTTTACTTCAGAGGACACCATGTGCCTTCAACACCAGGTGCTTTCTTAACACCACCAAGTTTCGCTCACCCACACCATCCTCCTGGTTTATTGAGTTCTGAGAGTGTGGACCAGAGATGCTGACCTTGGATTTAGAGGATTTGGTTGAGTCCTGACTTTGTTCCCTCTATGGCCGGCTTCCTTCTCTGAACTTTTCTGTCTTCACCTGTGAAAGGTAGAGCTTAGACTCAGCAATCTTTGCTATGTCTAGCTCAGACACTCAGAAATTCTATAATGCGCACACCGTGGGGATCCAGATGAATGGAGATCAGTGATGGTTTTTGATTCTGGCCTTTATATCTGAGTCCAGTTTCTGATTGCACATTGAGTTCAGCAGTTTCAAGAGAGGCTCTGATTTGACTGGCTTGTCTTATCACATGTATGACTTAAGTAGACAGTGGTTTGCATTTTCATAGTTGTTGTAGCATAATTTTAGAGACTAGTGATGAGAAATGAATTCTGTACATGCCTAGTACATATGAATGTTTTGGGACATTCTTCATCTGTGGGGCCCGTCTCCAGCTGGGTCCCACAAAGTCTCCGGTTCGGCAGGAGATAGGATGTAGATGGCTGCCTTCTCTGTCTCTGTAGCTGCCCCTGCCCACGGGTGGTCCAAGGCAGAGTGCCAGTGGGGAAGGTCTGCTTCTGCCTGCCCCGAAGTACTTCGGGAGAGCCGGAGGGTTCTGAAGTGTTACAGCTCTTTGCTAAGCCGGGATGTGCCAGCCAGGTAGCAGGGAAAGAGAGTAGATCTCTTGCCCAGTGTTAACAGCTCTGGAGCCTGCTAGCAGGCGAAGAGGGGAGGGTCCAAGACAGAAGCTCTCCAACGACAGGATGGTTCTTGCACGCTTTATTTCTCAGTTAGGCTCAATATATACAGTTTGGGATGGGTGAAGGTTTTAGCAGCAGGTGATCACATTGGCTTAGTCTGAGGTTTTGGGGATGCCTCATATGCATGTGGGGAGAGCCTGGGGCACTATTCCTACCTGACTCGATGGTCGTAGACCTCCCAACCTCTCTCTGTGGGAGGGGCTGTGAAGGGCGGAAGCTGGGAGAGACAGGGGGCCAGGAACAGAGCTGAACGCCTGCCCTCCCAAAAGGGTCTCCGGGGTTCAGAAGCTCATTCGACTGGGCACCTGGTTGTCTCTCATAGCTCAGCGCCCCACATTCATCCATGATTATTTGGTGTAGAACCCACAGACATGGACACAGTACTTGTCAACACAAAGGACAGAACAACAACAACACAGACTTCAAAAACATTTCAAATGAAACAAGCCAAACATACACACTACAAAATTATATGATTTCATTTATAGGAAATTCTAGAAAAGGCCAATCCTTTATACATGAATGGTCTCTTAGTGGCTGGAATGGAAGCAGGGATTAATGGTAGCAACATGGATGGGGTATTCTAAGTCTGGGTTGTGGTAATGCCTATAGAATTACGTGACTTCTCAAACCTAGAGATGGATGTAAGTCATATGTAAATAAAGTGATTGCAAATTTGAGAGTAAAACAGGAAAAGTAAAAAATAAAATATTGGAGTAGCATACTTAAAGGTTTATGTAAGCAAGAAACTTCTGAGAGAAATATATTGAACAACATAAACATTTTTTAAAAATCCATGACAAAGGCATGTAAAATGTGAAGCTGCAGAGGTGCCTGAGTGATCAAGAACAAGGACTTCTTTTGTAGAGGACATGAGATCAGTTCCCAGAGCCCAGTCAGCTGGCTGAGTAACCTATATAGCCATTAACCATGTAGATAAAACCTTAAACCTTTCCCAGGCACTGTGGAATGTAAAGAAGTTCCTGTATGAAAGTATAAACCAATTTATTTTTAGAGATTATTGGGATCGTACCTGTTAACATTTAAAATGTGTATTCCTTTAGTAAAGTCATTCCTGTTCTAACAAGCTGTCTTCTAGAAAAAAATAATTCACATACATTCAGTCAAATGCCTAAGATTACTTGCTGGGTAACTGGAAAATAACAAGATATAGGGGCAGGTCCATTTTTTTAAAAAAGGGATGTGCTTGAATATACTTTGTTGCATCAAAAATAATAGCAAGTAATGTAATATTGTGCATCTCAGAAATGAGTAGAAGCATTGTTCTCACGGAGTAGGAAAGCTGTGGGCTACTGATTCCTTTTCTTTTCCTGTAACAAGTCAGACACGTTTGATTCCTGAGCATTGGTTTTGCGTTTCTGTTGTTCTGAAGCTGGGCAAGGTGTGACTGGGTCTTCCACTCAGGTAATCACAGGAGTCACTCCCAGGCCTCAGTCAGCTGAGTGCATCTGGAAGCCCTACAGGAAAGTGGACATAATTTGACACTTTGAGATTTGCAAGACAAGGTCTTTCTTCATTTCCTTGCTTGTTGTCACATGATCTAGAATGTACCTACAGTGTCAGCCAAAAGTCCTCCTCTATCATTAAACTGAAACAGTGTGTCCATGCGTAGACTCTGATTTCCTGTTTCTGATCTATGGATACTTTGAAAGAGGGCATTTGATTATTTCTACTGTTTTATTTTCTGACTTATGTAGTGTGTGTGCACGTGTACATATATGCTCATGGATATGGAGGCCAGAGGTCAATCTTTTTTTTTTCAAATTTAAAACACTTTTTTTTATCAATATTTGTATAAACATATATACTTATATGTGTATACATATATAAACAATAATTAAATAATAAGATGTATTTAAAAAGTATGGGGGGTTGGGAAGAGTGGGAGGAAGGAGAGAAAGGGGAAAATTAGGTAAATATAGTGTTCATATATGAAATTCTCAAAAAGGAATCCAGTTTTTAAAAATGTTCAACAGATTAACTAGCATTTTACAATATGAAAATAAATATGACCTATAATTATGTTGAAGGACATTTTAACTCTCTACAAACTTTGAAGTTTGAAATGAGATCAATAAAAATTATTTTACCCAGCATACTAACACAAACCACAATAACGTTTTATAATTCAAAGTATTTCTGAGAACAAGAAAATAGATTGTCAGGAACTAAGTCAGCAGAACCAGGGGTACACTGTGTGTTAATTTTTTTTTTTTTATCAAATCATAATTTTTACTCTTTAACACAGGGGTTATAAACACAAAAATGCAGGATGTGGGGAAGGGGATGACACAAGAACATAGGTGTTCAGGGGGAGTACAGATATCTTTCAGAACAGGGTATCAGCTGGATGAAGGTTCAGGGGTCAAGTCACTATGACTCTTCCTGTGATTCCCTTGTCATAATCTAATTTGGTACTATCTGCCAAAGGCTGCCTATTTACAAGGTCTATGACTACTCAGGCTGGTAGATTTCAACAAAAGCTGCCTGTTTACTATAGTTTATAGCCCTCTGTTTCAGTGTTTTTCCATAGAGACCCAAGACTTTGTGTTAGCAGGCATGTATGTCAGGCCTATTGCTGATTTTAAGCTTATGGCTGATTTTAGACCTTCAGTGTAAAAGCAGGGCTGTCCCTGACATCTCCTCCCTTCTCCAAGTATAGAAGGGCTGTGGCGATTCTAATCTTGCCAAGGCGGGGATAGAGGCCTGACCTCCAGTAATTAAAGGGGACCTTGTCAGAGGTCAATCTTGAGTGTCATTCTACACCACTTTGTGTTTTTAAGACATGGTGGCAGTCTTTTGGCCCATCAATAAGCCCTGCCTCTTAGAGATAACTCCCTTGCCCTGCACCATCAGATTGTGACCAAACTTTCATTAACCACTTATTACAACCCTAAAGAATCAAATGGAGGTTGCTTAGTATTGTTTCCCTTGAGAGTCAATGAGATGTTTTTTTTCTAATTTTCTGCTTGAATAACTTAAAATTGAATTTTTGTTTTCTGTTATGAGTGAGAAAAAATGACTATGAACCTTGTGGCCTAAAACAAATTTGTTCTTGTACAGGCGTAGTGTTGTAGGGCTATGTTCCTTCTCCTGGTCTTGTGGCCCCTTCTCTGTCTTCAGAGCCCATCACTGTCTGGGCTTTTGTCACTTCCTTTTGTCTACTCATTTTCCTACTCTGCTTTGTAGGTACCCTGTGAGGATGTTGGGTTATCAGGATCATCCAGGGTGCTTGCCTCACTTCAAGGTCTTTAAGCTTATCATGATCCCTCCTACCATACACATCCATAGCATCTAGTGATTAGTGTCTTAGATAAGGTTTTGCTGTGACGAGAGACGCCATGACCAAGGCAACTCTTATATTATAGGACAATATTTAATTGGAGCTGGCTTACAGGTTTAGAGGTTCATTCCATTATTATCAAGGTGGGAAGCATGGCAGCATGTAGGCCGGTGTGGCATGGGAGGAGCTGAGAGTTCTGCATCTTGATCTGACTGCAGCCAGGAGAAACTGACTCTTCTGCACTGGGCAGAGCTTCAGTGCCCACCCCCACAGTGACACACTTCCTCCAACAAGGCCACACCTACTCCAACAAAGCCAAATCTGCTGATAGTGCTACTTCCCATGGGCCAAGCATATTTAAACCACCACGGTTAGTAAGTTCACATTTGAGCAGTCATTTTATCCTTCCCTAGATCAGTTGCATATCATATATTTTGAGTGTTGAGTTAGAAGATTCCAAACCCTGTTAAGATCCTGTAAAGCATGTCGATTGTAATTGAGGCTCAGTAAATTTCAGTAAGGTTCAGCTCAATAAGGTTCAGAGTGCAAATTCTGGCTCCAGTCTGTGGGTTCTGATTCCAATGGCACTTTACTGTTTCAGGCCCTTGTAGGTGTGCATGCTTTCCTGGGGTGTACCTCTGGGCCAGAATAGAATCTGAGGATGGTCTTGACTACTATCAGTTTTTATGGGGTTTGTTCTGTGGCTTTGGGGTAGGAAATGATCCTGTCATCACCTATAAGATGGTGCTTGTCAGGTCTTTCCAATTTCTAATCATCCCCACACCTTCTGGCTCCCAGGATTCCCCTTTTTTTTTGCCGCACCCCCTGCTAGAAATTTGAAGTTTATTCTTCCTGTTCAATTTGCCTCTTGAATCAAAACAGTGAGATAAAACAGAAAGAACAATGTTAAAGGGACTCTGTCTACATTTTTTCAGATGAATGACTCCCTTTCTCTTGGTTAGAAGAGAGAATTTTCTCTCAAGGTTTGGTGCTTGTCTCACCGACCATGACCTGGCTGCTGTGCAGATGGAGGTTCTTGACTGTGATTAACTTGGGGCATGAACAGCCAGGAGGAAAAAACATGAGGAGGCCACTGTATTCATTGTCCCACAGATGTCCCACTTACTGGTCTTCAGGCCACAAAAAGGAAATTTTCTCAAGAGATGCATTTGTTGATCCCTACTTGGGGAGTATGAGCCAGAAGAACTGAGAGTTGAAAGAAAAATCAAGCCAGGAAACACCCTCTACTATCTCTTCCTTGTGTTTAAATTTTCTTCTCCAGCATACCTGTTATTATTTGCCATTTAGAATACTCCTGCAGTTGCTCTATCTAGTTTGCGTGGGGGTTTTCATTGCAATCAGCAGGAAAGATGGAGCAGCGTATATTCCTTCATCCAGCTAGACTGTTAGTGATGTAAATGACAATGAGCCCCTAAGCCCTTGGAACAAAGTAAGTGACAGTGTGGGCCTTGGCTCTGGAGTTCTCCTGTGTGCAGAGAAAAGCTAGGCTGTAGTACCCTCCTTAACCTGAGCAGTTTACTGTTACTTTACAAATGACCCCTCTTGTGGTCCATTGGTCATCTGAGGTCTGTAGGCTATTTCTTTATTTTTTGCATATGATAATTTCATCTCCTCCTCCTCCCACTTCATGAGTTACAGGGTACTTCCTATTTAAGAAGTACTTAATAATATGTTCTTATCTGTCTCTCTTCACAACAGCTGAGAGAAGAGATTCAATCACGGGAACGCACAGTGTTGATGTTTAGATACTTCCTTGACTCTATGTGTACAGGAAATGCTCTGGCGGGTGGTGAGTGTCCTGGGAAGGCAGATAAGACTTCACCTTAGGGACATTCTTTCTCACGTGTGACAGGTGAACAGGAAATGGGTAACTGAAGAGTAAGTGAGGTCATTTCAAGTGGTGTTAGTGAACAGGGTGATGGGTAGAGATGGAGTGGGGTGGAATTGCATTGGTGTGGACAGTTGGTGGAAAGAACTAAGTTAACAATTTGTTCATATGTAGGTCACCCAACCACTTGGCATCACCCTCTTGTGTGATATGCCTGTGATTTTTTATTGTGAAAATCAGTAGTATAAATGAGGCAGTGAGAAACATGTTTAGAAAAGAATCAGTGACTTTCCTATTGGTGAAGTCATGGCAGACACCATTGTCTTAGGGTTTTACTGCTGTGAACAGACACCATGACCAAGTCAACTTCTATGAAGGACAACATTTTATTGTGGCTGGCTTACATATTCAGAGGTTCACCCCATTATTATCAAGGCAGGAGCACAGCAGTGTCTAGGTAGGCATGGTGTGGGGGTAGGTGGGAGGTGGAGAGTGGGAGCTGAGAGTTCTACATCTTCATTTGAAGGTTGCTAGAAGACTGGCTTCCACTTAGCTAGGAGGAGGGTCTCATTGCCCATCCCCACAGTGAGATACTTCCTCCAGCAAGGCCACAGCTCCTAATAGTGCCACTCCCTCAGCCAAACATGTTCAAACCACCAAAACCATTCATTGTCTAATTTAGCTTAGCAGTTCTGCTGTTTGTTGGGATAGTGGGAACAGGGTTTTAACAATGAGGCTCTCTGCATTCAATTCATAGCTGTGCTGTACGATCTCAGGCAGGCACTTGGATCTGTCTGTGCTGAGGTTTCATTGCTTCTAAACCAGTGTTTCTCAACCTTCCTAATGCTGCAGTCCTTTAATATATTGTGGTGACCTAACCATAAAAATCATTTCATTGCTACTTCACAACTGTAATTTTGCTACTTTTATTAATCATAATATAAGTATCTGTGTTTTCTGATGGTCTTAGAAGACCCCTGTGAAAAGGTCGTTCAACCTCAGAAGGGTCGTGACCCACAGGTTGAGATCAGCCGCTACATAGAAGTATGGGTAGCACTCACTAGTGGCATTATCAGTGCAATTGCATAATGTGTACAAAACACATAGTAATTTGTCCTCAGCAGAATTGCTACCACCTTTCTGAGCATGAGGAGTTTGAGTGTTTGCTCTGGGGGTCAGGGCTGGATGCTTGATAGGTCTCTTTATGCCCTTGCCTGTCTGTAGCTGTGGCTGCTCACTGTATTCACAGGGTCGTGTGTCAGGCTGGCAGCTAATTTTCTCTGAGCAACGGGCTGGAATGGATCACAGAGGCTGTGCTCACAGCTGTAAAAATGCACAGACCACTCAAATGGCCTCATCTCTGCTCATGAGGAGATGGATGGATGCGGCAGCTGTATTGATTGGACAACAGTTTTTCTCTCTTTTGGAAAAACGCCGTCCGTAACCCACAAAGGCCAGCTCTGCTAGTTTGTGCTTTCTTCTTTTGGCATTTTGACAAAGCCTGTGACTTGCCAGTGTTCTGAGAGAGAATATTTAAGGGGATCTGCTGTTGAATATTTCTTGCCTCATGGATCACACAGGGAGAGAGATGAGTTGGGTTAGGAACATCACAGTCCTTACCATCGTTTGGGTAACCATGTCTTGAAACACCAATCTGAGGGCCCTCTTTTGTGGGTAGAAACTCTGTTACGATGCAAAAACTTTTCAGTTGGTAGCAGTTGATGGTCCTGCTGGGTGATGGCATAGTGGATAGCTTCGTTTGTTTAAGCACACTGGCTAGGGCTGGGGAGATAGCTCAATTGCTAAGATAGTTGCGTTGCAAGCAGGATGAACTGAGTTTTATGCCCAGAATCCACATTAAAAACAAAACAAAACTGGAGTGTGATGCTTTGTGTATTTAATCCCAGTGCTGGGGAGGCAGAGCAGAGCCTAGAGAGAGGCAGGTTGATGGACATATGATCCCCAAGAGCCCTCCCTCCTCAGTGCAAAGGTTCTTCTCCACTGGTTCCTTCCACAAAGGTTCCAGTTTCTTCTCAACAAGTAAAAGGAGAGAATGAGAGTAACACTTCGGAGACAGCTCATCTAGGTTCCAAGTTCTATTCTCTACAAGCTGTGTGAGACTTGCAGATGACTTAAGTTTGCTGGACTATGGATGTCGAGGAACAGAAACATTTCTTCCCAAATGCATTATGTTAATTAATATGTGTAACATATAATATGAGTATCATGAGTATCTATTACAATAAGATGATATAAGCATTGCTGTTTATTATTATTATTATTATTATTATTATTATTATTATTATTGCCTGTCTGTTACTGGGATGAGCAAAAACCAGCCTTTGAAAAGCCATCTTGTTTCAAGTGGAAAAGTTCAGATAATAAGCAAGTGAATAAATCAATAATAAGATGACCCCACATTATGACACAAAGGTGTACATTTGCTAGGTTTTAATTATTCTGGAAGAAGGTTGAGACTTTTTGGTTGGTGGAGTAAGTAGAAGGGTCTTAATGAAGAGACTACATCTGAACTAAAGAGCAAGCACTTGGAGGAGCCAGGCACATGGTTGGGGAAGAAAAAGGAGAGAGCTCAGAGGGAGAGGTGACCAAGCAGCAGAGCCTGTAGTATTCAGAGTCTACAGAGGCAGAGGGGGATAGCCTTGGGGTGCAGGCTTTAGTGTAGCTGTGGCAAGCAGCTGGAATTTGACCCCTAAGAGCCTCATCCTACCAGCACACCAACATTTCAAGTTTCTATTTCTAATCCCGGAATGCTGTCATCAATATTGATCCCTGTAACTGTATTATGACATCAAGGACTGTATTATGATACTACCCATCCTCTAGGCATGCCCTGTCATCAGAGAACTTTAGTCCATGGTGTGTCCTCCAACCCACCCATCCTGTGTCCATACTCTCATAATATCTCCTAGTGATTGCCCAGCTCCAGCCCAGAAAGAAAAGTTTCCTGTTTGTACCAAAGACTCAGAGTTCTTTATTAGGAAGACCCACATAAGAAGTGCAGGTATTCATGGGTGAATAGCATTGATGAATATTTCCAACACCAGAGTCCAAGTTACCATGCAAATCATCTGGGTTGATTCCTGTGCTTCTCTAAGGACTGGTCTTGCCTTTCATGTGGCAGTATCATGCTCTAACTCCTTTCTCAGTGAAAGATACCACTTTAAGGTGGGATTGCCTTAGTCTCACCTACCCAGGGATTTCCGTCATCCTTAGGATCTTGATCAAAATGTGCATTAAGAAGCACTATGACGGTTTTAAGTCATGCCTACCATTGCCACTCTCAGTTAATTTCTCTAATCATTGAGCAACTGATTGTATGGGTTCTTCCATCACTTGTCAAACACATGCAAGCTGAGCAGATTCCTGTAGGGCTGGTGGGTCACTCTAGAACCTTAAGCAATTCAGATTTGTGTGTCAACGAGAGCTAAAGAGCCCTGGAAACAGAACCCTTCCTAGTGAAGAAAGTTGGGCTGGAGAGAAAGAGAAACTAGATTTGTGATTCACTTCTTTACCCCTTTGCCTTTAGTCAAGTTGCTTAAGCCTTTACATGTCCCTGAGGTTGGTATCCATCAATCTTGTATGTGGTAGCTATGTAGAAAGCTCCAGAGTGCATAGCTGTGTCTCTACTCATGTTAAATCCTTTCCTAGCTGAAAATTGATTGTAGAATGCTGTGTTACTCCGAGTTTATAGGAAAAAAGACTTAATTCAAAGGTAAGAATCACTTCTTTAAATAGGTTTTCCCTGTACTGTGCACTGTCCCATCCTATGTCCCATTAACGTTTTTGTTTAGGTGGCATCCGGCATGAAGGATGTGCAGGCTTGCTGATTCAGATAGTTTGTACTTTGAGACAGAGTCTCTCGAAAAATATTCAGTTTGGGGACAGATGGAATCAGGTGTAGTCATAGCAGAAGCAACGCTTTACTGAAGTGGCTCTGAGAATTTGTGACAGCTCTACAAAGTTTGTTGAGAGATGGTTGTAGGCTAGTTGTGAGTAGTCAAGTCTTTCAGCATGTGTGTTTTGAGCCTGGTGGTTCACTCCACCCCCTGTGGGATTCAGCTTGAGATGTGGACCGTAGGCAGAGTGAAACTGAGCTCAGATATTGCTGTTTGATCTGGGGGTGGGTGACTTTCACCACTGTAAAGTTTACAGGAGAGATGCTATGTGTATCTTTTTTGTGTTACTATGATGAAACTCTTGAGGATATATTTGGTTCTATATTCTTGTTGAAAGTTGAGGGTCCTTTTCTGATTATAATCTTGTTGGCTGAGTCTCAAGTTGATGGAGACCATTACATGAACTCAGTAAGAGACAAAGGCACCAGGATTTAACCACAAGACTGCACTTGGTGGCCTTCTGTAATCTTCCCTCTATAGACTATAATTAGGTTAAGTTGCCACTCTCTTGATTTCCAAGATGGGGATTAAATTTCAGCACATTAAACTTTGGGGACACTTAAACCATACTCAAATCATAGCTGACACTAAGGAGAGATAAATTGCTGCTACAGTTTAAATATGAAATGCCTCTTCAGGCTCCTGTGTTGAAAACTTGGTTTCCAACTTGTGGTGGCACTTATTTGGAAGGTGGTATAAACTTTAGGAGATAGCTTCTAGTTAGAAGAAAGAAACTGGAGACAAGACTTTGAAGATAAAGTCTGATTTTGGATTTCTTGTTCTCCATCTCTGCTTCTTTTCTACCATGAGGTAAAGGACCTCTTCTGCTCCAGGTCCCTGTTACCATGAGATTCTGCTAAAGACCATGGATAGAGTAAATGTCTATTGCCCACATCTTCTGAAATCATAAATCGGAATAAACCTTTCATCCCTTAAATTGTTCATGACGTGTGTTCTGTCACAAGGGAAGTGGCTAACACGGTTGCCAAATAGTTCTGAAAACCATGGACATAGCATCTTCTCTGTAAGCCTAGTAGCTGTTGCCAAAGAGGAAGAACAAATTTCAGACTCACAATGCAGGGTTCTGTTTAGGTAGATACGAATTAAGTCTAGAATAACTGAGCACAAGCTCCAGAGCTCACAGAAAATGCCAGAGAGTTAGTGGTGTGTTCTTAAAATCCCAGCAAGGCTGAGATGAGAGACAGAGACCGGCAGATCCCTGAAACTTACTGGTCAGCTAATCTAGCCTACTTGATGAAATTACAAGCCAGGGAAAGAGCCTGTCTTAAAGGAAAAGAAAAAGGCTCCCTACCTCCTGACATCATATATGTGTACACACTCAAACACACACACACACACACACACACACACACACACACATTTTTAACAAAATATCTGTCATATTGACTGTCAAGAGGTCTGTATCTCCACCTTACTTTTCTTCTATGAATAAAAATGAAAATTTCTCGCCACTGACATATCATTTGATCATTTTCAGGGAAAGTAAAGAGAACATACATTTCCTTATTTCTAGTAAGTGTTAATGTTTTTGCCTGAATAAATTCTTTCTGTATTCTCCTAACATGAATGGTCTTTATCTCTATTTGACAGAAACAGAACTTGCATTTTAGAAAGCTGATCTGTTTTACAGTGCTTAGTGACTAATAAAGAGAAGTCAAAAATCAAAGTCTCATGGGTCTGACTCCTATGCCATGAACCTCCCCTTTTTCTTCACCTGATTCTGAGACATTTGATAAGCTACTTTAACTCTGCAAGTGCCTCAGGGGCTCCAATGGGTTTTTATGCCAGAATTTATGTTAGGCATTTGGCAATGGAGAGAAATGAGACACCCTCCTGAAGATGTCCCCATGCATTGAGTTCAGAATACAGTGTTACGTGTTCTAGGAATTTCATAAAATTGAAAGTGGGAATATTATCTTGTTAATGGCAGTTTCAATTGAATGACTCCAAAAGACACTGCAGTTGGTTTTTGTTTGTTTGTTTGTTTGTTTTGTCCAAGGCCATTATTTAGGATGTTAATCAAGTTGTAAAAATAAGACAAAAATGTCAATATTTTCAAAGGAATTTTCCAGGAGGAAAATTCTATTTATGTTCCATTCTGTCCTTGGCAAATAGTCTCTTCCCTCCTTCTCTGTTTTCCTGAATGTGGATCTGGGCTTGTTGGCTTCCTTGGTCTGTTTGCTCATTGACATTCACTCAGCTTTAGGGCCTGGGGTTTTCATTTCCTTTGTCCTCATGCTGAATGTCCTGACAATCACATAGAGTGAGTTTCAATAAAACAGTTCAGCAGAGGAATTCTGTCTAGGCAGGTGATGTCTTACGAGCAAAGGAATAAGTGGTGGCATCTGTCATAATTCATGGACTATTTGAAGGAAAAAGTATCTTAAACTTGGGATATACAAAGCTATACATCTTAAAATGGACAGTGGAACTTGTTCTAGGTGCTATGGAAACAGAGACTCAAGCAAATGTTTACATAGCTCTTATCCAAACTACTTTTCATTAGTATCGTTATAACTATGGTTAAAGTGTTTTCTGGCCAATAACTGACTCTCTATAGGATATTTTGATAGCAGACAACAGAAAGGCAAAGGGAATCATCTGAAGAACTCAAGTGAAGGGAGCGGTCCCATAATTAGCTAGATTAATTAATCCTGCTTTGTATGTAGTCAGAATTTATGGTGATCTTAACTTTTTTCTAATTACTGATCATTGAGGTACCTCAACTCACAGGGCACCTTACTGGGAACATCTCCAAAAGCACAGACTAAATAAAGCCACTCCAAGTGGTGCATTTCCTATTGTTTTTACTGGACTGTGTATTTGTAATGTCCATCTTGTCCTTGGAATATGCAATCCCTGAAGATGGATATACAAAGCTGGTCTTTCCGTGCTTGCCACAATACTACAGGAGCTGAGAACACAACTGTTCTGGCATCTGAGCTTGGCTTGGGGTCAACTAATATCCAGCAGAACTATGACTTTGTTCTCCTCATGAAGGACATTTTTACAGGTAGCAGGAATAGAAATCTTAGTTGAAATCCTTACAAACAAGGAGTCACACAGATGCTTGGATACAGAAGAGACCTTTCAAATTGTTTCCTCTGGGTTTGTTTCAGGGCTGACACAACTGAGATACTGTGGTGGGCACTGATGCACCTTTGAGAGTTGATGGGGTTGATGGGGCCAACTGTAGAATGTGGGGACTCAGCATCCCACAAGCTGCCTGGCTTTCAGGGGAATCGAGTTCATGAACTTCTCCTGAGAAGTGTTCTTAGCGAAACTGCATCAACGCAACTACAGACAATTTCATTATCTTATTTCAGAGACTGGAAATGAGAACTGCAATGTTTTGGGTTTCTTGAGCTCGCATTTTCCCCCTGCATATGGATGCATGTGCAAACAAATTCAGCAAATATTAGTTGAGCTCCTGCTGTGCGTCAGCTTTAACACGAGGCTCAAATGTAGTGCTGGGCTAGAAGTGTGCCAGTGTTCCTTACAGTGACAGTTAGATGGATGGCCATGCATCAGGCCTTGGGAAATTTCTAAGCTGGAGAACAGCTTTCCATGCTGGAAACCACCTTCACTTTAAATTAATCACGAGGAAAACAGTCCTCTTCCTGGCTCGCCTACTTGAATTCATTTTCAAGTGTCAGTATGTTTTTAATTCGAATGCATTTTTTCCCCTAAGAAAGACAGTGATATTGTAGTTCCAGATCTTGCATTTGCAGTTATGTGCTTCAAAATGAAAGAAAAAAAGCACAAAATTCCAAGGGTTCATTCTTTTCTCCCTGTCCTTTATATTTAAATTCCTAAGATGCCTATAATGTAAATCCTCCCCTCCATCTTACCCTCCCTCCTTATCCCCCTCCTCTTTCTGGCTAGGAGACCAGATATTATATTATGCAATTTCTTATGTTACTTTGCAAATATTCCAATACCAGCTCAGCCATAACTGTTACAGGAAGGAGTGACTGACAAGTTATCACTCAGTAATGACAGTTATATGGTCACTCAGAAGAGTGACTGCCTCACAACAATTACCAAACTAGTTATCCTGTCTGACTACTATTTATCTGATTGGTATCTGTTATCTAATGACAAGCAGTTGAAGATCACTTCTTTAAAAAGCTGTTGGAATTAATCTCCTCTTTTTTTGCATTATACACAGTTAATTTATTAATTAAAAATAATGTCAGTACATCATTAGAGTTGTTCGAACTTATATTTCATATTATGTATAGCAAGGGAAGGTGGTCAGGTGTGGTAGCTCACACATGTAATGCCAGAACTTCAGAGGCTGGGTCAGGGAGGTTGTTCTATGTTTGAGGCTAGGCCGGTCAATGTAGTAAGTATAAGGATAGCCAGGGCTACTATATAGCAAGATCATGTCAGAAGTTCAGTTTTCCATAGGGAGCTAATATACAGATAAAGAGAGAGATACACATCTCCACTATAGTAAATAAAAACACCAGTGGTTCCCATTCCAATGGATGGAAGAAGACTATAAGATGCTTGGCATGCTGTCCCACACATAAGCAATCTCTCAGTAAAAGTGACTTCTCATTGTTTGGCCTAAGCATCATGAATCAGATGTCAGATGATGTGAGAGCTGAGGAGAGAAGCCAGTTATTTATTGAGCATCGGTCTAGTTCTGGTTAATGCTTCTCAGATGTGCTCTTTTCTCTACAAGGTTCCTTAGGCAGTCTCTGATCATCACTTTGGTACCTTTTCTTTTTCCAACTCTTCTCTATTTTTGCTTGTTTGCTCTCTTAGCGTTCATCAGAGGCTCCTTCCTTTGTGAGCTTGAGAAATGCCTACACTCATGGCTTCTCTATTAAATCAAAGTGAGTTTCATTTCACCATTGGCACCCGCTTATCTATACAACCATCACCACCTTATTCAGAATCAAGCAGTCAGATGCAATTTCCTTCAGCTCTTCAAACATTTCTTTGAAAACCATAAGTCAAAATGTCACGGTCTTCTTAAAACTTTTAAGGCTATTTCGCATGAATGTGTACTGAAAACATCTGTAAACACTTGGTCTGTTCAAGTTAATGAAATAACATCACAACAGATCTGTTTCAAGGGGGATAAATATTCATAAGTATCTGCCCATCCAGTTGAACATCAGTGATAGGACAATGTAAAAAATTAAGCTTCCAAATTGAGTTTGTTTTGATCTGTAAGTCACAGTAATAAGGGCACGCAACACAGGTTTATTTCTCCTGTTTGCATGTCTCTGGATTTCTGCGCATGGTCTCTTTGACTTGGTGCAATGATTTCCTTGCTTCCTTTGGAAAAAAAAAATCAGAAGGATTCTTTGCTGCAGAGCCTTGGAGGGGTGAAGCTGTCTCTAGTTACTGCTCAGGAGCTCTGGTTTTGTTGACCTAGAGCTTATGGCTGCTTTAGGAAATAGGTGTCTCTCCAACAAAGCTTAAAGGGCACAAGGGGGTGGAGATATCTCTAGCCCTCATGCTTGCAGGCCAGTAACCTTTGGGGACCTCCTAAGAAAACAGAGGTAAATGTTATCATAGGTCAAAGAGTGAAAAGGCATACAGGGCTCAGATGTTGATAATGACTAACATTTATTGAACTATTACTTTGGTCCAGGAATTTTATTAGCTCTCACAATTCCCTGCCAGGCAGATATAATTACCTTCCTTTTCCATATGAGGGAACCTTAATAGCAGAGAGGGTTAAATAACTTGCCAAAAGTCATGTGAGTGAGGTCTAACACTACAGTATGAGTTCAATGTCCACTGCACCAGTGCGTGAGGTCAACACTAGTTTTATCACTTTGGGTGTCAGGCCACCTAACTGTGCAAACACCAGTAGGATGTCCTTAAGCTTCTCTTGAGATGTGCGATCAGCACTGAGGCTGCATCCACCTGTTCTTCTCTCCCTCTCCATAGCAGATTCCCTAACTACTGGAGCAGGGGCTTTCCCTGACTCTGTTGCCTGCCTGTAGATTCTGTCCCCTAACTGGGCTGTACTGACTGGCCTCAGTGGGAAATGATGAACCTAGTCCTGTAGGGATTTGAGGTGTCAGGGTGTGTTGGTACCCAAGGGGTACCTCACCCTTTTTGAAGATGAAGGAGAGGGAGGTATGGGGGAGGGACACTGTGAGGTGGGTACTGGAAGGAGAGGGGGGCTGTGGTCAGGATGAAAAGTGAATAAACAAGTAAAGGGGAAAATAGAGATGTCTTAAAAGGAAATCAAGGTTGGTTTGTTTTACACCCAAAGCTTGTGGCACCTCAATGGTCTCTGGAGAACTATCCAATAGCCCATTGCTATAGACATGGTTTATTTTTATGTAATGAGACCAATGAGATAAGCTATTTTCTTTATGTTTTGCTGTTAGATAAGACATCAGGCAAAACAAAGTGGCTCAGCTGATTTTTAATGGAAAAAGCAGCATACATGGAGTTGGGTTAGGCTTGTTTCAAAGCTTAACTCTGCAGTTTGCAGCTTGGTGGCTACACTGAAGTTTCTAATTTTAAAGATCTGTTTTGCATGTATTTATTTTGTACATATGTATGGTCTGTATATGCATGAATGGGTGTGCATGTGTCTGCTAGTATGTGGAGGTCAGAGGACAACTAGCAGGACTTGGTTCACTTCTTCTGCAATATGTATCCCAGGGATTCCTCTTGCATCACCAGGCTTGGTGACAAGTGCCTTTGATATCTTGCCAGCCTTGTTTTTTTTTTTTTTCTTTAACTGTTAAAAAGAGGTCATTATATCTACCACAGGGTAGCTGACTCTAGATGCTTAATGAACTTAAAAAAAATATAGACGGCATCCATCTTTTGTTGGTGACAGAGGCTTGCCATGCCAACTAAATACACAAAAGAAACTTATTAGGATTTGTTTATCTTTTTGCATTTTAAAAGAATGCTTGTCTGAACCTGCTGAATTCTTACAACCAGTGCCTGAGTTCAGTCATGTGCAAGTCCTACTTTTGAAGAAACTGACAGGCATTAACATTTTATAAACATTCATCCCCATGTGCACGAACACTGCACTTCAAAAAACAATCTATTGGCAGCACATTTTGTGGCATATTGTAGGAGGTGAATAATTTATCTGGCGTGACTGCTTGAGGAAATGTTTCTCTGTATTTGTGAGTAGATGCTTTTTCTCATTACTCAATAGATTTATTGCAGGGGTAAAATAAATTCTATAATGTTCTTAAATGTTTCTCAGTAAGAGAATAATTTCAGATCTCACATTCAATCAATAATTTTCTACTTGTCAGCAAAATAGGAAGGCATTCCAAGCAGCTTGCTCCCTGAGCCTGAGAACAGACCGAGGTCACTGTCCTCCTATGTGCTGACGACTGCTCTGCTCAGGAACTTGATGGCTTGTGTTTATCATCAGGAAGGCATCAGATTTGAAGATAGAATCCACAGTTATTTATGTACTTACTTTCATAGCTCCAGGAAATGAACTCAGGGCTTTCTGCATGCTAAATGAGCACTCTACCACTATGCCAGATTCCCTGCCCCATGCTTTATCATAATTCAGCACAGGAAATCTTTAGATGTTAGAATGTGTATTTCAGATTACTACTTTGACACCTAGAAAAATAACAGTAATCTTGAAATCATTTGATTTCAGTTCGTTTTGTGTGTGGCTGTGTTAATATAATTTTTGTCCTTGTTACAAATATAGGTGTATTTGTTAATTATTCTTGAGTGTCAGATATAATTAATAAGTTTCTATATTCATTTACAACTTTGCGGACCTTAAAAAAAGATGTTTGCTGTATTAATCATTATGTTTTGGTGGTTAGGGACTTTGGGAAAAACCTGAGCCACATAATTGAAGGTTAAGGCCAGTTTGTTTTTGTGACTCCATTTCTTTCGTATGTATGTATGTATGTGTGTATGTGTGTATGTGTGTATGTGTGTATGTGTGTATGTGTGTATGTGTGTATGTGTGTATGTGTGTATGTGTGTATGTGTGTATGTGTGTATGTGTGTATGTGTGTATGTGTGTATGT
>JANHMN010000003.1:69396168-69428208 GCA_030674055.1 Rhabdomys pumilio | reverse complement strand
TATCTATCTATCTATCTATCTATCTATCTATCTATCTATCTATCTATCTATCCATCTATCTACAGAGTCTTATAAATCCTGGAGTAGTCTCAACTTACTAAGCAGCTCAGTCTTGCTCCTGATCTTTCTGCTTGCACCTTCCTAGGGCTAGAATTACAGACATATGCTACCATGTCCTACTATTTAAGGAAAACAAAAGCTACAGGGTTTTTTTGTTGTTGTTGTTGTTTTGAGTCAGGGTTTCACTGTGTAGCCCCAAAGTCCAGGGTGTCCTTGAACTAATGGAGCTCCTCTGACTCTGCCTCCCAAGGAGTATTGAGATTAAAGACATATCCCCAGCTCCTTTATTTTAAGAGAAACAAGATGAAAAAACCAAATGTTAACATTACATAAAGAGGAGCAATGGATTAATGGTGGCTTATTGCGTTATTCTTTCTTCATATTTTTATATTTGAAACACTTTACACTATCCTAAGAATACTAATGAAAATGATTTCACCAAGGCACCGAGGGTTATTATCAAAGTCATTCTCTGTAGCATTGAGTGAGGTTTGATTACTTCTTTGTGACAGCACTTGGTTTGCATCCATGATGCATGTGTGTAGTAGTGTGTTTGGATGTCTGCTGGACAGGAGGGAGCATATTGGCTCAAATGGAGTGTTATGATTGTGCCCAAATCTAAAAGCATATTGTCTTTAGATTAGATGCAAACTATAGTACTTTCATGAGTAGAAGGGCTTCTTCTATGAATAACTAGAACCTGGGCTGCAAAGATGAAGGGTACGGATGGGGAAAAAGACAAGATATTCAAATGGAAAGGCATTATGTCCAGAAAAAAAATGACATGGGCAATTTATGACATTTGGGTCTATGTAGATGGTGGGCCCTGTCCCAGACATGTGCAGCTGAAGGCACATGGTAGGACCTGGTATCTGCAAATTTGAGACTCTGAGCTACCTGGAGATGGCTCTCTAGGACCTGTAGAATTTCCTTTGGCTTTCAAATACACATTTAAGGTTTGTGGCAGCATAGTCATTATTATAAAATTCAGCTTCCATTTTCAGAGTAAAACCTGTTTTATGCCATCTAAACTATCTAGAGGTAATCTTAGTGAGTCTTAAGGGAAGAATTTTCAGAAAATAATTTGATTCTTATCTACACCCAAGACTCTCCAGGGACATAATGAGAGTAAGTGGCTGTAAGATTTGCTGAAAGGGATGCACATAGTGTAAATGGTGGAGTAATGCTATTGTATGCTACTGTGCTCTCTGATTGTTGTTGTTGTTGTTGTTGTTTCTAAGCCACTGCTGTAATAGGACAACAAAGTAAGAGCTCCGAGGAAGCATCATGGGACTTGGGTTTCAGAATCCATGTAGGTCAGTGGGTCAGCCATGTAATGAGATGGTGGCCCAGTGAAGTTTATGGACATGTGCACTGAGGGTGAGGCTTATTTCAAGTCTGTCTGACAAAGATAAAGCAGCTTTGAACATCTCACCATCTGGACACTGTGGCATCTGGGGTGGATATATGTATTCTCACTCAGGAACTCAATACGTGGATAGGCTTGAAGACTGCTAGTTTTCCAATGGATGGCCTGGCCCAACAGACATTCTCCCATAGCTAGGGGTCTGCTTTTTTCTTAACATCTGCTACTGTTGACTCATACATGTCCACATACATCCAAGGTTCATTAGAAAGCACAGAAAATACCTTGATCCTGTACAAGTGCAAGTTTCCCTTATTATTTATGTTCTAATACTTGATAATTCATCGAGAGACTATGCTTCCATGGAGGGCACCTGATGCTTACTTTTGACTCTAGTCTTTGCAGATATCGCTCCTGTAGAATCCAGGCAGCATTGCTCTGCTGGAGTCAAGAGTTTGACTTTTGGAATGTATTTCTCCTCTAGAAATAATAGGAACCAAGATGCAGTGAGAGTTTAGAAATAGCTATGTGTATTGGAACATATGGCTTGAAATATTCAGAGTAATTAAAACAAATGTAAATGCCACTGATCTGTTGATGAATTTTGAGCACATTTTCCTGGAATATCAGAAAGGAAAACATAGGGTTCAGTAATAGTGGCTGTTAGAGGCCCGTGTGTGTGTGTATGTAATATCTATTATATAATATATAATATATTATGTATTATATAATATATATTTTATTTATATATAATATATTATGTATTATATAATATATTGTATAATATATATTTTATTTATATATAATATATTATATATAATATGTATTTATATATAATATATATTTATATATGTGTTTGTGTATATATAACATCAATGTATGTATTGAGACAGGTCTTGTTTTATAAAGACAAGGTATTATTGTATAGCTCTGGCTAGCCTGAAACTCACTATGTAGCTTAGACTGGCCTCAAAGTGGCACAATTTCCTGCTTTAGCCTCCTTAAATGCTGAGACTGCTCTCAGATTCTATATGAGTTTTGACACAATTGTGGTTAATATTGCAGCCCTGGTCTAACTCATGATAAGGTGGGCTGTACTAGGTTGACTCATTTTGAATGTGTCAACTAGAAACCATTTCCATTCTCTTTGGACATGAGCTAGATCCCATTTTATCAAGAAAAAAATATGAGATGAGGACCCTAAGTCAACCATCTTATGCTTGGCTTTGGTTGCATGCTGGATGTGCTATCAGAAAAGAAAAAGACAGATTGTTGCCTGTCCTGGATATCCCCACTCTCCTTCCTCATCCATTTGACAACCTCCTAGTCACCCTTAAAAGCTAAGCCCAGGTTCCCCCAGATCTGAGAAGCTAGAATTCAGAACCTCCCAATCACCTTTTCCTGGTTGCTCCTACTAATAAACTTTGAAGTTTTAGATTGAGAGCCTTGTTTTAAATTTTTAAGGACATTGTGGTTCTTGAATGAAGGACATTGTGTGTGTGTGTGTGTGTGTGTGTGTGTGTGTGTGTGTTGTGTGTGTATTCATATTTCTCTTTTTTGCTTCATAACCCTATGAGGTTAGCACAAAGGTTTTTTTTTTCTATTTTACAGATGAAAATTAAAAATATTAAAAAAGGAAGGCACTGCATCCTACACAAGGCCCATCAGGCAGAAGTAAAAGGACTGAGATTCAACTTTAGTTGTCTGGCTGTGGGGTTTGTGTACCATCGCTTGCTGAAGTCTATGGTTGTTGAGTTAAACTGCATTACTACACAACACCTGGCATTGCACCAACTTCTCATTCCTCCCATAGACCTTTGTATCTCAGTTCACAGCACTTTCCAGCTACCGAGGTCCATATTTTGGATTCATCTTTGGTTTTCATTTTTTCCCCTGTCACACATTTGATCTATCTGCCCATCTAAATGGCTCCATCTCTTGTGTGGATCTTTCTGTTCCTAACATGTCCTTGATAAGATCTTGGTCCAAATTACTGCCATTGCTGGTTCAGATTATGTCCAGAGTCTCCGATCTGGCCTCTCTGCTTCCTTTCTTATCTCAAGATGCCTTTCCAGAGTCTGTTTCCAACAAAGCAACCAGAGAAATCCTTTTAGAATTTCCCGAATCTTGCTAATTTTGGTCAATATCTTTCATGTTTTTCAACTTCTCCCTTGCCTCTTTTATAGAACACCATATATATGCCTTTGAATGTCTACATAACTCAGCTCCTCTTGTTCGCTCAAATGTTTCTGTGTCCCTGGGGATCCTCCCTCAATTGTCTACACAACACAGCCCCCCTCTCTCTTGTTCTATATTAACCTCAGGCTCCTACATAGTCTTCATTTAACACAGGCAATTTCTTCTTTTATTCTTCTCCCAGAAGCTCGCTCGCTCTCTCTCTCTCTCTCTTTCTCTCTCTCTCTCTCTCTCTCTCTCTCTCTCTCTCTCTTCTCTCTTTCTCTCTCTTTTCTCTCTCTCTCCTCTCTTCTCTCTCTTTCTCTCTCTCTCTCTCTCCCTCTCTCTCTCTCTCTCCCCTCCCTCCCATGCATGCACTGGCAGATCACTCCGAACGCCTCAATTATCCACCAGAGTGAAACTGCTACAGTACATAGTTGATAATGATTTCTTATTATACTGTTTGTATCTTATTAACTGTTGTATTTCTTATTAAACTGTTGGTTAATTTCCCGCCAAAGAATCCTTAGCAAGTTGAGGAGTCATTTAGCACAGAGCAAATTCATCTATTGGGAGTCTTAGCTTTCCCCATAAAGACTCCATGTCAGACTTAATCCAAATGTCTTTCTCCCTGTGGCTTTACCACCAATGAATGATCTTCCTGTGCTAATTGCCATGATTCCCAATTTGGTAGGTTTGATCATTGTTATCCTATGTGGTATGTGGTGAAGGTGAGAAGGTGTCTGGTTTTTGGTTTTGTACTTGTTTTAGCAAAATAGGTCAAGTCTTTGTAATATTCTAAGTCAGCAGGCCTTAGCCTGATCTTTCCTACCACCTGGAATGCCATTGTGTGTTGAAGTATCTTGATGTGTGTGTGTGTGTGTGTGTGTGTGTGTGTGTGTGTGTGTATGTGTATGTGTATGTATGTGTGTTCTACTTGCATCCAAATAAATGAAAGTCTGAAAGTTAAGGCTAAACTTATTTCATTCATTAATTAATTTATTCACTTACATCCTGATCACAGCCTCAATTCTCTCCTCTCCTCCCAGTCCTACCCTTATAAATCCCTCTCCTGATTAGCCTCTCTTCTCTCCTCAGAGAAAGGGAAGCCTCACATGGGTACCCCCAAACTCTGAGACATTTAGTCCCAGCAGAACTTAGCACATCTTCTTCCACTCAGGTCCAACTAGGGAGTTCAGTTAGGGCAAGGGAGTCTAATAGCAGGCAATGGCAGAGTCTAAAACAGCCCCTCCTCCATTTGTTAAGGGACTCACATGAAGACCAAGTTGCTCACCTACTACAAATATGTAGGGAGCCTAGATCCAGACCATGCAAGCTCTTTGGTTGGTGGTTCCATCTCTGTGAGCTCCCATGGGCCCAGGTTAGTTGACTCTGTAGGTCGTCTTGTGGTGCCCTTCACTCTTCTGGCTCACTCATTTCTATCCCCAACTCTTCCATAACACTCCACTTGATGTTTGACTGTGGGTCACTACCTGTTTTCATCCACTGCTGGAGGAAGCCTCTCAGGTGAAAGTTATGCTAGGTTCTTGTCTGCACCATAGTAGAATATCATTAATAGTGTCAGGGGTTGGTTGTCTCCCAGGTGATTGGTCTCAAGTTGGGGCAGTCATTGGTTGGCAGTTCCCTCAGTCTCTGCTCCATCTTGTAGGCAGGACAGATTTGGGGTTGAAGGTTTTGTGGGTAGGTTGGTGTCCCCCTCCCTTTGCTGGACATCTCACCCAACTATAGGAAGTGGCCACTTCAGTCTCTATATCCCCTGCTGATTGAAATCTTAGCTAGGGCTACTCCCATAGATTCCCTGGAGCCTCTCCCTTCCCAAGTTATCATGTACTTTATGGCTGATGTTCACTTATAAGTGAGTACATATCATACATGTCTTTTTGGCTCTTGGGTTACCTCACTCAGGATGATATTCTCAAGTTCCATCCATTTGCCTGAGAATTTCATGATATCTTTATTTTTAATAGCTAAATAACACCATTGTGTAGATGTACCACATTTCCTTGATCCATTCTTCAGCTGAGGAGCATCTAAGTTGTTTTCAGTTTCTGGCTATTAAAATAAATCTGCTATGAACATAGTTGAGCAAGTATTCCTGTGGTATAGTGGGGCATCTTTGAGGTATATGCCCAGGAGTCATATAGCTGGATCTTGAGGTAAAACTATTCCCAGTTTTCTAAGAAACCGCCAAACTGATTTCCAAGTGTCTATTATAAGATTATCAATTTTCTATCACTCTCAACCTAACCATTTCTTCATACCTTCTCCAGACTCTCTGGGAGATGTATTATAAGCACTGAGCAACATTTCACTTTTCTGCTAGGGATGATGCACACCAATAAAAGATCCTCACATTAGAGCACCACTCTGTCAAGCTTCAAGATCAGAGGACCCCTTCCCAACCCCACCAACCCATCCCAGGTCTGCTTACTGCTCAGTGTTCTTTTTCTATTGCAGAATATATTCAAGGAGAAATACATCAAGGACTGGGTCAAATATTTATAACATTAACAACGTGTCACAGAACAGAAGAAAATATACTGTTCTCTTCAGTAAACATGTACCCTACAACTCCACTCACACTTACTCAAAAGGAATTTCTAATCATTAGCTTTGAGGTGGGCATTGCCCACTGTATGCCCAGATGAACAGCCCTTTTCAAATGACAAGAAAACTTCAAAGCTTTCAATCTGATTCTAATAAAGAATAGCAATTCCTGACACCATTAGTGATGCTATGTTGTGCTTACAAACAGGAGCCTGGCATGGCTGCCCTCTGAGAGGCTCTACTCTGCAGATAATCACTGCCAAATATTGAATGGAGGTTGGGGACCCCTATGAAAGAGTTAGGGGAAGGATTGAAGGTCCTGAAGGAGATGGCAACCCACAGGAAGTGCAATAGTGTCAACTAACCTGGACCCCGGGGAGCTCCCAGAGACTGACCTACCAACCAGCATACACAGGCTGATCCTAGGCCTCCAACACATATGTAGCAGGGGGCTGCCAATTCTGGTCTCAGTGGAAAAGGATGTACCTAATCCTGCAAACTTGATGCACCAGGGTGGGGGTATACTGGAAGAGGGCACCCTCACAGAGGCCAAGAGGAAGAAGGATGGAGGAAGAACTCTGTGAGGGGGGACCAGGAGAAGGCAGCATTTGGAATAAAATTAATTAAATTAATTAATAATTTAATGATTTTTAAATTAAATTTAATAATTAATTTAAAAAGCAATTCCTGCCAGGGTATCTGATTTTTACCTCACTGAAATGAAAGACAATAATCCTAGTCAGCCTTTTGATGAATATGTGCCATGCATGTATGAAAATGGAGAAACTTCTGGAAGAGGAGACCCTTAGCAATACATTTGCAATGATCATCTCCAAGATCATGTGCACTAAACCATGTCTATATCACTTTCTAGAAGATGGGCAAAAGAGTTAAAAAGAGAAGCTGGAGAGATCAGTCTGTTAATTACCTTTTCTTAAAATATTTGCTATTTATATGTGTAAGCCTCTGTAAGCTTACATGCACCCTGCACATACAGAACACTGCAGAGACCAGAAGAGGGTATTGGATCCCCTAGAACTGAAGTTATAGGCTGTTGTGATCCACCTGTTTTATGGATACTGAATACCAAATCTGGATCATCTGCAAGAGCAGTAAACACTCTAAAACTCTGAAGCATTGAAGCCTATCACTAGACCAAACAAAATTGTTTTGTATTGATTATTTTGTTGATTTACATTTCAAATGTTATACCCCCTCCTGGTTTCCTCTCTGAGAACCCCTATCCTACCCCCCTCTCTTCCTGCCTCCATGAGGGTGCTCTCTCATCTACACACTCACTCACGCCCCACTGCCCTAGCATTCCCCTACGCTGGGTCATCTAGCCTTCACAGGACCAAGTGCCTCCCCTCCTCTTGATACCAGACAAGACCATCCTCTGCTACATATGCAGCTGGAGCCATGGATCCCATGGATCCCTCCCAAAAGATGCTCCAACATATAACAAGGACACATGCTCTACTATGTTCATAGCAGCCTTATTTATAGTACTCAGAAGCTGGAAACAACCCAGATGTCCCTCAACAGAGAAATGGATACAGAAAATGTGGTACATTCCCACAATGGAATACTACTTGGCCATTAAAAACAATGACTTCATGAAATTCGCAGGCAAATGGATAGAACTAGAAAATATCCTGAGTGAGATAACATAGTCACAACAGAACACCCATGGTATGTACTCACTGATAAGTGAATATTAGGAAAAAAAGGTCAAAATACCCATGATACAACTTACAGACCATACAAAGGTCAAGAAGAAAGAAGACCAAAGTGTGGATGCCTCAGTCCTACTTAGGGGGAATAAAATAATCAAGGGAGGCAAAGGGTGGACAGGACTTGGGAAGAAAAGAGAAGGGGGAGAGGGAAAAAAGGTGAGCAGCATCAGGTGCGGGAGGAGACAGGGGAGATGTACAGATGGTCAGAAAATTGAACAGAAGTGTGTAGCAATGGGGGTTGGGGAACTGCAGGTAGCCAACAGAAAGTCCCAGATACCAGGAAAGCAAGAGGCTCCTAGGGATGACATTAGCTGAAGTACCCAACAAAGGGGAGAGAGAACATGTGGACATCATATCCAGAGGTTAGGCACGGCTCCTGGTTGAGGGATGGGGCCACCCACCCTTCACAAAAGTTTAACCCAGAATTGCTCCTGTCTAAGGAAAATATGAGGACAAAGAGTGGAGCAGAGACTGAAGAAAAGGCCATCCAGAGACTGTCACACCATTCCATATGCAGCCACCAAACCCAGACACTATTGCTGATGTGCTTGCTGATGGGAGCCTGATATTGATGTCTCCTGAGAGACTCTGACAGATCCTCACCAATACAATACAATACAGATGCAGATGCTTTCAGCCAACCATTGAACTGAGCAGGGGGACCCCAGTGGAGGAGTTATGGGAAGGACTGAGGAGCTGAAGGGTTTTGCAATCCCATAGGAATAACAATATCAACCTACCAGATCTCCTAGACTCCCAGGGACTAAACTACCAACCAAAGAATACACATGGAGGTATCTAAAACACTCTTATGTCAGATATTTTTTAAAGTGAGACTATAGTTTTGTAGAAGACAGACTGCATCAGACTGTATCAAGGACAAATCCCTGGCTCAGGAAGGAATCTCCTAAGTCACTGTGCCTGAAAACAGTCTGTACAGTGGGCAGGGTGCCCACCAGGAAATGATTTGTCCAGTTTGTGCAAGCAGAGGGCACTGCCGTCTAGTCTGTTTAATCATCCCAATGGCAGAAAAATAATTTCCTCACTTGCCGCAAAGTTCATGGCTGAGACCCCATAACAAGAAACAGATTAAGAAGAGAAGAAGATGCACATTTATTTAATTTAAGTTCTGTGCAGCTCAGAAGGCTTTGGCAACACAACTTCAAAGCCGTGGGAAGATCTGTGTATTTTTGTGGACAGTTATGCAAACGTGTGATATGATCTAATGGTGGTGGTGGGGGGATAAGAATTGTGCAAGAGGAGGTTTTTATTTTTCCATCTTTTCTTGGCATTACTTGTCTTCATTTCTTCCAACTCCAGATGTGATGGGAGAAAAGTCACACACTATAGCCTCTGCTGCTTCCTCACTGTCCAGGGTACCACATTGTAGAACAGAGTTTCCCACCTACACCCTGTATCTACAGTTTAATCCAGGGCTCTGGTCCACTACAAGCCCCTGGAACTTTCTCCATGTGCTCGAAACTTGCTTGATTCCGACTCCCCGGTGGAGATCACAAAGCCTTCCCCATGCACAAGCTGGTGCATCTGTACTTCACCTTAGATGCACAACATCCTGTGAGTGACCTCTTGCTTCCTTGGATTTCTAGAGGGAAAATCTGTGCGGCTTACGGTAAAGATGTGCGTTTGTTTGTTTGTTTACTATTGTTGAAAAGAAAACAATAAGGTGCTAGCTGGTTTCAATTCGAGGAGAAAGTGATAACAAATCACTTTCCTGATGACAGTGTTTAGTCCTGTGTTTCAGAACGACATCTTGTGTTTGGTTTCAGGGCTCCTGATGACAAGCAGCCAGCAGCACTGGGGGTGGATCCTGTGGCTGTCTGATGTAGTAATGTCCTTCCTGCAGCTATGGACCATCTGTTCCTAGTAGCTGGGGGAAGGGCTTTGAGAAGCCTGTGAAGGCATTCCTGCTGGAGCTCCTCAAAAAAGTTTCTTTTAGTGAGATTCTGTAAGAGAGAGTGAGAGAGCGAGAGAGTGAGAGAGAGAGCGAGACAGACAGAGAGAAGGAGTGGAAGAGAGAGAGAGAGGGAGATAGAGAGAAGGAGAAGGGGAAGGGGAAGAAGGAGGAGGAGGAAGAGGAGGAGGAGGAGGAGGAGGAGGAGGAGGAGGAGGAGGAGAAGGAGAAGGAGAAGGAGAAGGAGAAGGAGAAGGAGAAGAAGAAGAAGAAGAAGAAGAAAGTATGAAATAATAATGACACACTTTTGAAGCTGACCTGACTATTGCTTTCAGCTTGGTGGCTCTTTATTTCTTCCCTCTCCTGTTTCCCATCAGAATCCTCTGACATGACAGGGATGGTTTAATAAATGATGCCATAATGGCTGTCTGAGTTTCCATCATGCTAAGCTTGACTTGGTCAGGAGTCCTGATACATGCTAAGTGGTTGGACCCTACCCTCCAGCCCCTCACAACCTAACAGTCACTGCAAGGATGGAGACTGCACTCTATATCTTGCAGGTTCTTGAAAGATGTTGGTACCATTGGCATCTTTCCTTGCCAAGTATGTAGCATCATTAGAACAGGAAAAGAGGTATGTAGAGGACGTTGTTCTCTCAGTTAGGTGAGCCAGTCAGGCATGTCAGATAGAGGTCATGTGTGATATTTTGTGAAGACCTAAGATCACAACTGAGACAAGGTACTTTACTGGCTGTCTCTGCACTACGTTCCCACAGTGCCTGGTAGACACAGCTTAAGAGAGGAATGGATTTACTTTAGTTCATGGTTTTAGAGGATTCTGTCCATCAGGATGGAGGAAGGAATAGTAGAGAGGCTCAAAGCAGTGTGTCTGGAGGGTGTGGCAGAGCTGCTCATATAATGGCTAACCAGGAAGGAGAGTGAGAGCAAGAACAACCAGAGGCTGGGTATGCCTTCAAAGATCCATTCCTAGTAGCCTACTTCTGCCATCTGTGTCCTACTCCTCCAAAAATAGTGCCACTAGCTGGAGACCAATGGTTCAGATGCAACTGATAAAAGATACAGACCTGGGATGGAATCTTGCCAGGAACCTACTGGCCCGGAGAAGGTAGTGGCAGGGGCACATAGTAGGACTCTGGTGATGGCTTTAAAGTCTGAGGGTCTCAGAGCTTTCTAGCTCTCTAACTGTACTGATGCTGATGGTAACTTCTAAAAAAGTCCTAAAAACTTCTTCTGAGGGTGAAAGACTGCTGACTTAGGTGATTAACACCTAAGGGGAGGTGATTAACAGGGGAGAGTTGGGCAATGTGGTTTTTGTTGTATCTCAGCAGGGACTGATGGGTTCTAACTTTCCCCTGCTAGTCTGAAGTCACAGGAAGGAAAAGGGACACTTAGAGAAAAGTGATTATAGGGTTTATTATTAAGTTGTAAAAAGTTTCCAATGAAAGCTATCTACCTGGGAAAAGTGGAAAGATCCTACATGGGGAAAAGGAAAAAAATTCTATTCTATCTGGGGAAAGGGAAAACATTCTATTCTATCTACTACTCTATCCACTAAGTGGGGAAAGGCAAAAAATATTCTTCTCTCTCCTCTTTGTCTTCAGTACTTATACATCTTTCAGAATACATGATTACATGTTACAAAGTTCATCACAAGTAAACACAAAAAAAATCAAATCATAAATTGAAATAGTTTACAACAAAGAATGTTTACATGCATACTCATTAGGAGTAATTATCTGGCTAAACATCCATCACCTGTCTCAGCTCTACAGGTTCACTGAAGGTTTAAAACCATAACTAAGTTATTAGTGAAGTTTTGTATAGATAAACTCAGTCAATATTTTATCTTCTGTCCTAGCACCCATAATAAATTGTTAGTTCCCTTTTTATGACCTGTGGTTAATTGTTTTATAACCTCTTGGAATGTGCTCTGAGTAGGAGAATGTTTGATTACTATCTAAGAGCAATTAACAGGTGATACTTGGGAGATTGACAGAGTTCTTATCACAGTTTTGACTATTAGAAAAGGACCTAATAGCAGTCCCACTATAAATGAGCTTAATAATCATTGATATAATTTTAGGATTTCTTATAGGATCATCATTAAGACTTAAGAAGTCATCTATTTGTCTATATAGCATCACTACAAGACAGTACATTTTTGTTGATCTGCAAAGATCTGCTCCAAAGGGGTGTGCTATTACTTAGTGATTGTTATATATGTTTAATAATAATAGAAAAAACATATTAATAGCAGGACTCTTTCCTAAAATGAATCCCTTACAGCCTTGCTGATAATTTGTACCTGTCACAGATTATATAATAATCCAAAGCAGGCCATTTCAGGATGATTACCTGCTAGTTATTAGCTTGTACCATTATGGCTCCTGACAGAATTTCTTCTGCCTTTCTCCAGGTTTCTAACCTTGGCAATGTCTTTTGGGTCTTCGAACACTCAATGATCTCTCTCCAGTCTTTAGAGGCACTATGTGAGATTGTGTATTAGTATATCCCAAACATTGGACTATAAACTCATTAAGACTTTCTTCCTTTACCGTCTTTCTTTGTTTTTCTAGCATTTGGAGTAGAGCCCAGAATGATACAAAATGCTAGGCTCTAGCAGTGAACGTGTTTGCATTCCTGGCAACACTTGAGCCCTTTCTAATTAGAAAGTTTATACATTGCCAAGGCTGAATTAAGAGTGAATATGGAGAGAGAGAGAGAGAGAGAGAGAGAGAGAGAGAGAGAGAGTAATTACACAGAAGTAGTATGATGGAGTGGAATGTGCATGTCAGGGCAGAGGAGAATCATGGGACCCGTAACACTTAGGACTTAGTGAATTTGGGATAATTAAGAGATGAAGATAGGAATTGTGATGTATTGAAATGAATTTTAAAAAATCATTACAGGGAAATAGATGGGGCTTCAGAATCATCTGTGAAGCTTTTATTTATAATTTCCTCATTGAGAAAAGTAAGGAGGTTTTCAAAGGCACAGGGAATTGTAGGTTGACTCTGTAAGACCAGAGCTATGCAATAGAGATCAGGGAACTCTAACAAGCAGAGAGTTTTGCCTTAATGGGTCTGAAATGTACAAGGTACCCACTTAAAGCAGTCCTAGAAGATGGGACATCTCTAGGACACGACAATGGAAGGGATAGTTTCTAGCCAAAGATATGTTCCTTTCAAAAAGAAAAGTATATGAAGACAGAGGCAAGTCAGGACATGTGAAGTGGGTCTTGTGGTTTGGTAGCTCTCCTCAAAAACTTGCCTTTGGGATATGTGAGGGGAAGAATAGTCCAAAATTTACCTTGACATCTTTATTAGTCACTCAGGCTTCCTTCTTCTCAAACCCATAGAGCTATAGCCATAAAGTCTCTTGAGGATTTCAAAAAATTTCCCTTTATTTTATGTCTTAGGTATTTTATCTACATGTATATCTGTACATTGTGTGATTGCAATACCTGAAGAGTCCAGAAGAGGGTATTAGATCCTTTAATTATTGCAATCTTCCATGTGGGTGCTGAGAATCCAATCTGGGTCTTCTGGGAGATCAGCTATTCCTCTTAACCACTGAGCCACATCTCCAGACTTCCTTGAGCCTTTTAAGTAGAGATCTGTTTTCAGCCTATTCTTGATATTGGAACAGTAATCTAGGCTTATTGGCAGCTCCGTCTATTTATTTTTGAATATTCTTCCAAAAGCTCCAGTGATCCAGATGATGATGACTTATCTGTGGTGAGAAGTTCTTGCCCTTACAGACAGGATGCTGATTTTGTGTTTAGTAAAATTTATACCTACTGTCTTGCAAGGGATAGGACAGTAGGAACCTGTTACATTCTCTAGGATGTCCCCAGCACCTGACACAGGACCTCCATGTGACTCCCAACATTTGAGAGAATGGATGGAGAGAGCAACAATAGGAAAGGAGTAAGGGCGTTTGTCCAGGGAGGGGCTACAGAAAGAGGGAAGTGAAGCTGAGAGCTGGGGTGTGCGTTGTTCAGTGAAGAATAATTTAGGTCAAATCAAGTGTTGTGAAAGTCTTGGGAAGCCACTAAGAGAATTTTTCCAGCTGTTTGGAGGAAGAAGAGCCTGGTGGTGTTGGGGTGATTGGGATAAGATGCATATTAGAGACATGTCAGTAGAATGGTGTAGTGTGCTTGTTGCTAGACCTTCTTAGGCTTGGTGACACATTGTAGAAGCTAGCCATCAGGGAGTATCTACTAGCCACACAAGGAGGGAATCATAGAACTCTCCTTTATGATTCATTTTATGGTGAGCAAGGGCAATCTCCAAGGTCAGCCATGATTTCATTATTGGCTTAGTGGCTTAAGCTATTTGTTCTCTATTTTTAAGGCATGCTTTCTACCTGTAGAATTGTTTTTCAATTGGCTCTATTTTGGGAAGAAGAAAAAACCCACATGTTTGAAATGCCCAGCAGGTTATAATATCTCTTCCTGTCTCCAGGAGATTGAAGTTTGCTGGAAATATGACTGGCTATTATAAATGGTTTCTTAGGGGAGCTCATGCTGTATCCCATGAGCCTTCACATGCATCTGTATAGGAGCAGAGGCTTCTACTGTAATAGCTTCTACTTTTCTTTCTAAAAAAAAAATTGTCTCTTAGATAAAAGAAACAGGAACAGCATCTGATACTTCCAAATATGACCCCTTCCTCTGCTGTCTGACTCCTAAATTCACCAGTGCTGGTTGCCCGTTTCAGGCTTGGAGGTGTCAGTTAGCTGATGTTTTCTGTTGTCACTGAAATTCTTCCTAACCTGTCTCCACCCTTCCCAGCCTGTTTCCATCTTTTCTTTCATATGTATCTCCCCAAACTCCCCCACCATGTGGATCCCTTCACTTGATACTTTGACATCACCTGGATTTGCTTGAGTTTACTGTCAGCCTCAGGGTTGGCTTTGGGTGCAGATACTCCTAAGTGATCAATCATAAAGAGGTGTCTTCACTTGTGGTGTACAGCAGATATTCTCTGTTGCGTAAACTTGTAACAGAAAACAGAATTATAGAGAAGAGATGAAGATGAAACCCACCTTCAGACCAGGGACAGGGTGCTGTATGACAAGCTGACCTCCTCAGTGGCAGTCAATAGACTTCTACATATAATGAGTGATTCCTAATCTATTGTTGGTTACTGGGAACTGTCCATGCAGCAGCAGGAGATGCAGTAAACATGGCAGGCAGGCAGGCAGGCAGGCAGCTTGCTGTAGGAGAGGTTGAAGTTGACTTCTGAATTTACTAGCTAAGGGCAGAGAGTTATGGTCTTTGAGCTTTAGATGTGTCATCTATGGGATAGAAAAGTAAAGTGATATACATCTGAATGTCGCAAAATTAAAAAGGACAAATTACTCAGTTCAGAAAGTATTCATTTGTACTTTCATCCATTTGTATCTCTAGTGAAGACCATTCCTGAATTCTTCCTCATTTATTTTCTTTGGAATTACCATCTTATGGGCAGGACAAATGGCTCTGTCAGTAAAAATGCATGCCACACAAACCTGAGGACTTGAGTTCAGACACCAACACTTGTGTAAAAAGCCAGGCACAGAAGTGTGCATCTGTAACTCTAGAACTCTTTGTGTGTGAGGTGGTGGTGGTGGTGGAGACAAATGATCCTCAGAGCTTACTGGCAGCCAGTCTAGCCAATTGGTAAAGTTGACATCAGGAAGATTCTTTGTCTCAAAAAAGAATCTGAAGTGTGATAAATGGAAACACCAATTGTCCACTTCTGGCTCTCTCTCTCTCTCTCTCTCTCTCTCTCTCTCTCTCTCTCTCTCTCTCTCTCACACACACACACACACACACACAGGTAGAGAGAGAGAGAGAGAGATACACATACACACAGAGACACATACACACACACAGAGATACCACACAGATGTATACCACATGTACACTCATATAAACACACACACACACACACACACACACACACACACACACACACACACACACACACACACAAAGTACCAGTTAGATGGGTTCATTTAAGAAAGAAAGTACATTACTATTTTCCATATTGCATAAATCATAAAAGCAAAGCAAATAAAAATACTATAATATCATGATGCCTTCAATAAGCTGCTACTGTTTCTTTTAAAGTTTCTGAGCTTGAGGCTTGTCCCCATTTCATTAGAAAGGACAGTTAGAAAGTCAGCAGGGAGCTGGTAAACCTGAGATGTCACCTCTGACGATTCTTACCTCAAAAAAGAACAGAATGACCAATAGATACTCACATTTTCTCCGTGTAATTTGATGCTATTTAATAGAATAAAATCATCTTGGGTACCATGAAGAGCAACATCGATGCTCTTAAAATGTTCGCCTTAACAATTATTCATTTTGGGAACAAAACATGACTATGTGCCTATGACTCAAGGTCACAGAGGAGATTCAAGAGTTTGTGGGAGAAGGTCAGGAACCTACAGCAAAGAAGCATGGGGATTCAGGGCCCCAGCAGAGTGGGAGTACCCCAAGTCTAGAGGTTCTCCCAGAGAAGACTAACGATTTGTGTTTGGGTGGAGGTGAAGGTAAGGTAACATCCCCATTGTCCTTTTGGCTCCACTGTGCTTTGAAGTATAAATGGTGTACTGTGCAGACCAAGTCTTTTCTCTGTGTGGTGTATGTATTTACACAGAGACAGGGGCTGGTATTTTCACCGTTGAGTTTCCTTTTGGTCATGGACACTGCACCAAGCTTTGTAAAAATGTTACTTTCACAACAACTCAATAACTAGAATGCTATGTTCTTCTCATTTCACACACGAAGAAACCAAAGCTTCCAGGGTCAACTATATGCTCTGATTTACATAGCTGGCATCTATACGATGTCAAAACTCTGCTACCAACTCCAAGGCAAGAAATGCTGTGGGAAAAAAATGTGATAAAGTCAAATCAAAGAGACAGGGGACTGGCAAGATGTCCGTAAATTTGATTTTAGTTTTGAAACAAGGTTTTTGTGATCTTGCTGTGTATCTCAGGTAGCCCTTGAATACCCAAGTTCTGGGTTACAGCTGTGCACTACTACATATGGGCCCATAACTGGGTTTTGTTAGTCTGCATTCTTCAGCCTATCAGACAGCTCAATGAAGAGGTCTCCTAAACCATGTCAGCAAGCCTGCTGGCAACTGACGATTCTGTTTTGGATGACCCAGCGGTCACTGCTCAAGGATTCCTGATAATTTTGTAGGTTGTACAGTGGGACAAAACCTTACTGTTGGTACAATCTCCTCTTGGGGAACTCATATTCCTCCTACTATAAGTCTGATTGCAGTGGTTCGGCATCTCTATATAAGTTTGAGCATCTCTATAAGTTCGAGGACCAACTCCTGTTTCCTTCCCTTCTAGCTCAGCTCCTGGAAGAACCTAGGTGTTTGAAGACAGGTTGTCTCTTTGGTTTTGCTTTTGGTTCACAAAGATATGATGATTTGCTTCCAGGGTAAGAAGGCTTACATCAGAGGCAGATCTTTAATGCTGAAGGAGGGAGCTTACTACCAAAGCAGATTTTAGTGCTCCTTCTGCGGTAGGATAGTCTTGTCCAGGAGTCTGCATTTGAGCAGCACCCAGAGGCTTTCCTGACTGGGCAGATGGCACAGTGAAAAACACTGTTGTGACTTTAGAATGTGGGCAAAAAGGGAACTAACAGACTTTTCATAGAGTAAGGAGTGAATGCTTATGTCATATTAAGATAATTCTGTCAGAGATACTTGTCTAAAATAATATCTACAAATGTCTATAACCCCATGGATATTATCAGTCTAATAGATGAATACGTGATTTTCCTTTTATAGTTTTTTATTTTCTCCTTTTTCTAAATAAAACTTTTTCAAAATCATAGTATTTATATTACCACATTATTTAACTATATAAATATTTCAAGGTTTATTTGCCTGGTTTCTGTTTAGCATATGAGTTACTTCAATATTTATTATACAAACAATTCTATAATTAATAGTCTTCATCAAATGTTGCCCTACTTTCCCATTTTAAAAGCAGGAGACATTCCCCAACTTCAAACTTAGGTCTGCCTCGACTGTAAAAGGTTTGTTTTAGTTTCTTCAGAAATAAATCAGGGGGCTATCAGGGAGTTTGGTCTTGTTCAACCCCAGTTGTCTCTCACACAAAGCCAGCTTTTTATTCTAATACAGTGGAACCGAGATGGGCGGTTCGGCTAAGAAGTGTGACATACCTCTAAGGTTATAGCACTGACGGACTAGCATGGTCTCGAGTGGGGTAAATCCAGAAGTGATTGCTGGAGTTCCAAAGAGTGATTTCCCATTCCCAGCCAGAACAGTGAGTCATGCTACTTTCAACCCGCAGTTGATGTGACCTCTGCCGGAAACATCAGCGTGCTTAAAGAAATATCACAGATGATTAAAACCTACTTTATGCTCAGAAACTTGGTAACAATCAACCAAGCTCTCTTAGACCACTGTGTCCCCATCAGCTCAACTAGGATGCCGCCAGCATTTGAAGCATGTGAGGAAAGGCATGGGGCTTCCTCGGCATTCACTGATCCAGACTTTTCATTTCATTTTTTTTTAAATGAAAGCATCTATTTAAGCAGTATTAAGCCAGTGGGTCTATTTACAGCAAGGAGGGACCCTCTGGCTAGCAGGTCTTTTTGACTTGCTTTTAGTGAGGCACTGAGTAACCTTGGTTGAACAAATATTTCCACAGACCTGCTATGCTCAAAGATATTTGCTATGCTCATATCATTTGGTGATGATGATTCAAAAATGAAGTAAAACCCACTGCACTTCCTATCCTAGACTCATTCATAGGTTTCCAGCAGAGAAACACACAGTAAAGAATGAGACATTAATAACTATTATATAATATGATATTCTAGAAATATGCATCTGCCAGGGGTCTTCTTGAAGCAATTCTAAGTGTTCAAGAATTATAAGCTATCAAAGTTGTCAGTCTATAAACATTGCTCTTAGTTAGAAAGAAACACTATCCTAGATATTAAGATAAAAAAAACCCACACATTATATATTTCTCAGATGACACATTCTGTGTTTGCATAAGTATGCAAAAAGATACTGGAGCAGATGGCTGCACAGAAACCATCCAGCACAGTCCCCACTGGAGAGATGAAAGACGGAGGCCTCACAAGTCAGGTGATTGACCCAGGATCCCACAGTGGCTTGAAGACAAGTTTAGAACAGCAATTCAGTTCTCTAAACAGTGGCCTTTCTCATATCTCCTGTGTCTCCAAGTATTTATCATTGGTGCTGACTTCTCAATAAGGATGGAACACAAGGACACGCTAGTGTAGGGGAGGTGGAGGATTCACCTACTACTAGGTTCATGGATGGATGCAGATGTAACTATATAGATAGTGTATTAGCTTTTTCATTGCTGTGCTCAAAGCATCTGATAGACACAACTCAAGCAAAGAAGGATTTATCTGGGCTCACAGTTTACAGCAGTGATTCTCAACCTGTGGGTCATGGCTCCTTTTGGGGTTGAATGACTTGTTTCACAAGTGTCACACACGTTGGAAAACACAGATATTTACAATATGATTCATAACAGTCGCAAAATTATAGTTATGAAGTAGTAATGAAAATAATTTTATGCTCTTGGGTTACCGCAATGGGTCATTAGGAATGTTGAGAACCAATGGCTTATAGCATTTAGTCCATTAGAGTGAAGAAAAAAAATGGAGAAATCCCTAAGCTCACATTATAGTAGATTAGGAAACAGAAAGTGACATTAAGTGTCACATTAAGTCCAGGAATAATATACTTGCACATACTTCCCTGAGTAACCTACTTCCTCTATCTAGGTCTGAAGCTCCCACTGCTTTCCAAAATAGTACTCCCTGGGGACCAAGCACCAGAATACAGGAGATTTCAGAGATATTTCATATTCAAGCCACAATAGAAAAATTGAACAGAGACAATAATAGTTCTGTATGATACTGGAGCCTTCAGGAATGATGGCACAAGAGTCAGGAAGGTCTATAGTGAGTTGTATGAAGTACGAATGCAGGATGAGAGGGGTAGGTTCAACAGTAATAAAATAATACAGGGCCTGCTTATTTAGACTCTGCACAGATAAGGACAATCATTTCCTCTGGGCATTTGGTGGGCACCTGTAGAAGGAAGATTTTGTGACCTACTTTTGTAGTAGGACAAGAGCATTGTTTTTGTGAGTGGCTTGGCTGGAGATAGGGAAAAGGAAGACCAGAAAGACTTCCTTGTGTCTAATGATTTTTCAAATGAGGTGCCGTATTTGGGGTCAGAAAATCCTAACTCCAGCAGCATCTAAGCTCACAGGGATACGCATGAGCACCTCATTGGTATCTGTCTGAGTTTGTTGCCGCACCTCATTCTTGGTCATGTAGAATAGAGATGATGAGCTTCTCCTTCTCCTCCTTCTCTTCCTCCTCCTCCTCTTCCTCCTCTTCCTTTTCCTCTTCCTTCTTCTTATTTCTTTAGGTTTTTTTTTTAAGATAAGGTTTCTCTGTGTAGTCCTGGCTATGCTAGGATTCACTCTGTAGATCAGGATGGCCTTGAACTCAGAGAGATCTGCTTGTCTCTGTCTCTTAGGTGCTGGAATTAAAGTTGTGCACCACTAACACTGCACCACCCTCAATATGCTTCTTAAAGAACATTTTATCACGTTTCCTTGTATGCCCCTTGAGTATTTCCCTTGTATTCCTCTTGAGTAGACAGAGGTATCTGAGGGTATGACCTCTCTAAACACAGAGTACCCACTGTGTTCTTCCTTTGCCCTCATGGATTTGGGTGAATATCTTATCATAGCCAAAAGTACAACTACTACTGACGTCTGTCATGCAGGAAGGACACCAGTATCTCAACTCTTCTGTGGTTGCTCCTGTGTCTTTCCTGAGGGATTTTATTCTGTTAGTGCGTACACTGAAGTAGACATGGTCTGTGTCCTTGATATATTCTGGAAGCCTGACTGAACCTGGAGAAAACCTCACATTTTATTTTCTCCCCTGGTGGTGACCAGGCTATGCTTCCTAACTCCCTTTTCCAATAGAGTTCTCCTCTCTCCTACAAGTGGATTCTAGAAGGTGCAACAAAATGGAACCTGAAATCTAGACTTGAGATATAAAAAAAGCACTGAACTATTTATAAGAGCCAGTATGCACACATGTTGTCAAGATTTCCAAGGACAAAGAGGCTTGTGGCTGTTGTAAACACCGAGTGTAGCGAGTTAGATGGATTTCTTTTGAGTAGGAGCACCTCTAGACAGGTCCTCTGTATAGATTGCAACAAGATTTCCACGTCATAGATCTATTCCTGGACACACAATGGAATGAATTTCAGTGACTATACTGAGCTTGTACATTCACCACTGTAACCTAATTTGAGGATGTTGCCATTTCTTCTCTGTTTCCCAATTCCATCAAGTTCATTTGGAGTCAACCTCTATTCCTACCACAGCCCTAGACCACACCTGACCTATCGTTTCATATTGTGGACTTGCTTATCCTGGATGTTTTATGTAAATGGAATGAGACAATCCGTGGCCTTTTGTAAGTAGATGAGTATCTGTCCAATCTGTTGTATGTATTTGGTTATTCTTAATGTCAGGTTATATTATACTGCATAGACACATGACCTTTCATTTATGTGTTCATGGGCTCATGGACATTTGTGTTACTCCCATTTAGAGTTGATGTAGATGCTGTGAACATGTATGTGCAAGTCTCTGTGTAAGCATATGACTTTGTCTTGGGTATAATTTTGGATTGGAATTGCTGGGGTTTTGTTAAATATATGTTTAATATTTTAAGAACCTGGCAAATTATTGTCCAAAGTGGTTGAGGCATTTCTCACCAGCATTTTCTAATGGTTCTAGCTTATCACCTCCCAGCTCACACATGCTGTCATCTGTCTTCCGATTAGTTATCCTAGTGAGCATGTGGTAGTGTCTCATTGTTGTGTTAAATAGGTTTTTGTTCAGTTCTTACAGCTTTCAATTTGACAGTGTGTCCTGTGAGTCACCAAAAGAGAATCGTGAATAAAGGATGTACTGTTTACCAAATTTACTTGCTCTTGGAATCCCTTTTGCTCTCTTAAATGAATATGTTCAAGTACTAATAGCGTTCAGATTTCTGGGAAGAATTACATCATTTGATTAGAGTATTGTTTGTAACTTTGTTCTAAACAAGTGTAAATGGCACAATGATTCTGAACCAAGTAGCCAGGTTAACATTGTAAGAGTTTAAAAAAAAAAGACAACAAACAGTTCAGCACTAGGAGGTTTGGGAAAACAGTAGTTTGCAATGGATATTTAAATGGAAGTCTGTTCTCTGCACTTGGTTTGCTAGACCAGCCCAGATGGGTACAGATCTCATGGGGAGAGAGTTGTGATCAAGCTGGGATCATGGTTTCATTTTAATTCTCAATACTCAGATAACAAACATTACATCAAGCAGATGATATTAAGATGGAATTTGTATTGTTAGACCTGTTCAAGCTAGGAGCTGTGGTGACAGGTTCACAGATGGCTCTCCATATCTTCATGATGACTTTATGCATGGATGTTCTACTCATAACACCCATTAACAAATGAGGATATCAACACACGGAGAGGCTATTACACAGGTAGCAAGAAATAGCAGAATCAGGATTTGAATCTGGGTCTCCCATACATGAAGATGTTTGAGATATATTCTACAACCATGCCAGAAGGCAAATCAGTCAGGAAGACTAATCACATAGAAATGACAAGAGATCTTCAAAGTATTGGCAATCTAGCCTTTGGCTTTTTGGAATCATGGCAGGTTCAGTCTCCCTGATCTTTGGCTTCTCACCTACTGGCTTCTCCCCTATACTACATGTCTTATTCATTTCACACATGTCTTCTAGCACATTCATCTGTCTTGTTTCACTATTTTCAGTCCAGAATTTTGTTGCTCACATCCCCACCAGTGAGATCATTCCAGATTTTGGCTCTGCACACCCTCTCCACTCATTTTTCACAATCTCCATTGCAGCTTTAGTCAGGGAGCAGAGCACCGGGCACTTTATTATATCTGGGACTCCAGTCAATGGAGTGGTGCTGCCCTCATCAGTTAAAACTGTCTTGTAATGCCCTTAGACATTCCCAGAGATCTCTCTCTTAAAGGATTCTAAATCCATTCAAGTTGACAATGACGATTAACCAGGTATAAGTTTCATCACCGAGGCATGACCTATGTTGTTTTAATTTTGCTTTTCCATAGTGGCTCGACTTCTTGAGAATAGGGCTAAGTTGTGTCCATTTATGCAGGCCTTTAAGCACAAAATACCCTAAGAATGCACGGTGAGGGTGAGGAGAAGAACTCAATTGTGGAAGTAGGATCTACTCCCTTATCAAGATTAGTTCTGGGGCCAGCTGAGCATAGAGCCCTGAATTGACTCCTTGGATTCCAGGTTCTTTCTCTCTCCACAACCCTAACTTACTGTTGGAATTCAGCTTCTCACTCAACCCCTGGTACAGATTCTTTGTATTCACTTGGGTGCATCCATTTATCCTCTCAGCCCTCCATCTTTCCATCCATGACACAGATAATTATGCTTCATTCTTGATCCCAAGTGTAGACAAGGCATTATGGGGAAGTGATCATTTTAGTTCTCAGCTAATGGGTTGTTCTTGTGGGTGTATTTTCATTGCTGTTTAGTTGATAAATTTGACTGTTCTTTCAAAGGGCTAAGTAACAGATACTACAGATTTTTATGGATCAAAACTGGCCATGACCCAGTTCCAGAGACTCTTAGAAGTTCTGAACCAAGGTGTCAGCAGCTTGGTTCTTTCTGAGAGCCACGGGGGAGACTGTTCTCAGCCCACTTCACAACTGTTGGTGGCCTCAAGCCTGCTGTAACTTGTAGATGACACTGTCCCTGAGTGTCTACATCATCTTCTCTCCATGTCTCCCTGTCACCACATCTACATTTGCTTTTGCTTTTTCATAGGTCACAGTTACTTTAGGCTCCCTCTAATGTCCTTTTTCACTTCTGTGCAACCCTGACGTGTGTGTGTGTGTGTGTGTGTGTGTGAATGAATGAATGGCTAGGCTAGAAAAAGTCACTGGATACCTTTCTTTCTGGCTACTCCCCACCCTCACTTATTTTGTTGAAACAGGATCTCTCAGTAAAACTGGAACTCACATGAGATTTCACTTTCCAGCTAGGCTAGAGCCCAGCAAGTCCAAGAAACCTCCTGTTTTCTACCACCCAAGTGTTGCTGGAGATATTTAAAACTATGGCACCCAATCTGTCTTGTGATATGGGGCTGCCATGTTCTGGACTAGACTAGGCCTGAGGTCACGAGCAGCGAGCAGCAGCCTGTTCCACAGCTCAGGCCAACGGCTCAGACCACTGGCTCAGGTGGCCAGAGACACCGGCCCTACCACCAACAAGATGCCAGCATGACAGATGGCTCTGCCAATCTTCCACGCTGTCTCCACAAGGTTGGAATGAGCCCAGGCCATCCCACCATCGATGCATGCCCAGTAGGAATGAGACTCTAATGCTTAAAGATTAATCAAATATCTTTATATGTTTGGTAATGCTCAATAACAAGATGCCCACACAATTGGAAGTGTTAACCAACTAACTAACCTAGATATAAGTTGTTACCCAGGACTGCTCTCAGTCTAAGCATGGTTCTCCATCCTCCTACATCTCTGCCCCCCCAGCTCCTCCTCCTCCTTTTCCTCTTCTTACTCCTGCTCTTCCTCTCCTTACTCCTCCCACCTTAGCTCCTCCCATCTCGTGGGGAAAATATGCCGCTACACCAAAGTACTTCCTGGGCATCTGAATTCAGGTTCTCATGGTTTTGTATCAAGCACTAGCCCACTTGTCAGCCTCTCCAGTCTTAGACTCTATTTTTAATGAGATTATACTCTGAGATCCTGGGGGTCAGGGTTCAGTTTAACTTTTGTGAGGGAAGCAATTTAGTTCAACATGTTGCAAGTGACTAATTATTGTGTTCCCCAGGAAATGTTCTGTTAAAAAAAAATAGCTTGGCATTTCTCAATGAGATAGAAGCATCAAGACATACTAAAAAATGCCTGACAGGGAGGGAGGGCCCTTTGCTTTACTGCACTTGACAGTCACAGTCGTTCTTTGAACCAGACTGGGTGAGTGGGGTTGGTTTTAACAAGGACCTGTTTCTTTCCACAGATAAAGTCCCAGAATCTTTACCCAAAGTGGTATTTCCCACATATGCTTTCAGAATTGAAAATCTTTCCTTCCTGGCTCGTGACATTTTTGTGGGGACACCAGAATAGAAATAACAGAGCAGATCTCAGGCAGTTGGCACTCCTTCTCCATGTGACAGCATCCTGCTAACATTTCTGCTGTTTGTGTGTGATTTACTGTCCTCCCAGGGTTCCTAAATATATGCAATAAAAACCAATTTAGAATATTAATCTGACGCCATCCTGGCCAGCCTGGTCCAATTGAAGTTTATTTGCTGGAGACGGTGAACATTTTTGCAAGAGCAGAGTGAGAGTCATTTTTCTTAGTATCTCTTGCTAGCTTCTTTAGCACTGTTGCTCTGAGTCCCTGAGGTGAGTAGTGGTGCTAATAAAAAATGATATTTCCAGGCCTTATTTCCATACTACAGTCTAGTGTCTTTTGGAGACAGGTCCTAGAATTCCATTCCTAATGAGTTACCTGGGTCGTTCTCTCTCTGCATTTAAGAACAAGTGTTTTCTATCACCCTCCCATGAGGAATTGCATTGTCTCATTGGAGTTAGACAGTTCTCAGAGCTAGAGTCTGTCCAAGGCTGAAGGTAGGAGAACCAGGTAGCAGGTATTGGGCAGAAGGCTCAGACATGGAGTGTGGGCAGGGGAGGAGTCCAGCACCTGCTGCAAGGGCAAGTGTGTGGGGTCTATTGTAAAGTAACATCTGCTGAAAGTGGGGAAGGATAGTGGGTTCCATGTGTGGTAGGAGGCTTAGTAAGAGTTGATGGCTGTGCATTTGTTAACAGATGGGATGAACTGAGGCATGGATTTCTGTCAGCTCTGACAGGAAGAGATTAGAATATCTACCCCAGTCAGAAAATCTGGCTCCTGGGCACAGTTGGAATAGAGAAGGGCTGATGGAAAGGCCTAGCCTGTACTGCTGAAGGCCTGCTCATTGAGTTGGGCCCTTGGGGCTATCTGGGGTACTGTATGAAAACTCAGATTTCTGATGATGGATCAGCCCTTCTGAGAGCTCTGGAGACTATATTTTCAAAATTCCTGTGTGATCTAATTACCAGTCATCCAGGACAGCATACAGGAGATAGCCCATAAAGAAATGTGGACCTTGCAATGACCCCACCTTTGTGAAGACCTTGCTTTTGTTACTAACCTATTCTGAGCCATACTTGCTTCATCCATTAGATGAGATGTGCCTGCTTGCTTTGACCACTCTTTCCTCCTCCCCTCATCATCTCCTTTCCTATCCTTACTTTCCCTGTCTTCTCCAGTTCTCTGGATGTAGCTCATTTTCAGTCCACATTTGGGTACATGGTAAGCATCATTCGGTGATGTCTCAAATCTTCTGAGACTTGAGATTCTAGAACAGGAGTTCTCAAACTTCCTATGCCATGACCCTCCAGTACAGTTCTTCATGTTCTAGTGACTCCAAACCATTATGTTCATTGCTGTTTCATAACTGTAATTTTGCTACTGTTATGAATTATAATGTAAATATCTGTGTTTTCTGATGGTTTGAGGAAACCTCTATGAAAAAGTCACTTGACAACAGAGGGTCATGACCCACAGGTTGAAATCCACTTTTCTAGAAGGTAGTTTGGGCAGGGAATCTACCTCTTAGGTGTTGGACTCAAGAGAGGGAATCTGTTTTTAGACCTGGGTTATGAGACAGTGGCTTGGACCTAGACTATACTGGTTCCTGGTTTTCCAGAACTGGAAGTAGGAAAATAATATTGCCTGAAATAATATTGACCTGTAGGCTGGATACTTCATATATAATCTTATACGTTAAGTACTATTGTCTTTGCTTTATACATGGGAGCCCTAAGGCTTGGAAAGAGTTGTATACATTCATACCTGTAATACACGAGAGTCATGTTTCACAAAAATTCGGGAGACATGGCTCTGAGTCTCATATTCAAATCCTGTTCTTACCCATTTACACCAAGTACAAGGTCATAGAGGCCTTTGAGCCACAATGCTGATATTAGAAGCAAGATGGGCCCCAGAGAAAGCTATTTCTGTGTTCTATATTTCTAGATGTAAAGTGATACAATTACATAAAGTGATACATAGTGAAGCTGGAAAATCATGCGTTTTCATGATAGAAATTGACCCATAGGATAGTTCTACATTATCAAGCTTGATAAGTTCCAAAAAAAAAAAAAAACAACCCATAACACAAAATTGCCTTGTGCTGAAAACCCCTTGACCACTTTCTTTTGCATTCCTGTTTAAGATCTGAGCTTTGACCTTCACTGGGTTCTTCAAAGCTCAGAGAGCTTCTCTACCCATGGTTCCATTTACCAGCCTTACCAATTCAAACCTTACTTAGCTCATGTGAATTCAAATGCCTAACCAAAATATACTTCACCTTACACATGACGTATGGGTATTAGTAAATATATTCATTTAATTCAAAGATCATGTCAGAATCTCAGTCTTTTGTTAATTATTTCCTTTCCTGTCTCTATTCCCAGGCCATAACCTTTGGTAGAAGGACAAAAATCACAGCCAGTGAGCTTCCAAGCACTACCTGACCTTGTCAAAGAGAACAGCTGGACCCACTTTTAGTCAACACCTCCCAGCACAAGCCTCTGGGTCACAGAAGGAGAACAGGTCAACATCTGACACTTTCCAAAGACGTTTAACACACACCAGCATAAAAAGGCTACTTAGGTTGTCTTTGTATGAATTTGGTTGATTTCAGAAATACATTAAAAAAGGTGCTTTGATTGAAGAAGTCACATGGACATACTCACCATTTCAATGATATAGCAGATAATGGTTATTGGAACAGCCCAAACTACCACGGAGCAAGAGATATAGCTTGAACAGCTACCAGACAATCCCAGACCAAGGGATGGATGACTATAGGTATCGGGACAACTATGAGGGCTATGCCCCCAATGATGGCTACTACCAGGGCAATGAGCAGAACCCAGAAGAAGATGCACAGAGTGATGTTACAGAAGGTCATGATGAGGAGGATGAGATCTATGAGGGCGAGTACCAAGGCATCCCTCATCCAGATGATGTCAAGTCTAAGCAGGCTAAGATGGCACCCTCCAGAGCAGATGGCCTTCGGGGCCAGGAAGACCTGATGGCTGAGAGGATGGAAGATGAGGAGCAGCTGGCTCATCAATATGAAACCATCATTGATGAATGTGGCCACGGGCGCTTCCAGTGGACTCTCTTTTTCGTCTTGGGTTTGGCCTTGATGGCTGATGGAGTGGAAGTGTTTGTGGTGAGCTTTGCTCTGCCAAGTGCAGAGAAAGACATGTGTCTGTCCAGTTCCAAGAAAGGAATGCTTGGTAAGTAGAAACTTCCAATGGTCATTTTCCTTGTGACATTAAGTATATGAAAGTAAAGGAGATTATATATGTATATATTTACATATACATATATAAGTACATGTATGTATATAATGTATACACACATGTATAGCTTGTCACTGTTAGACATCTTAAATATGTCATGGTATTGTGCAAAGTTATAAGCTTTATAGTCATTTTTCTATTAAGATGTTATTATATATGAACATCAATTAATTTATTGACTCAAACTTTCACGGCTAGTATCATCAGCTTGTTTTTCTTTTCAAGCCCTTTTGATTCTTAGCTCTTTGACTCCCAAATCTTTTTTGGAAGGGGTAAGCAAGAGGTCTCTTCCATCATTCCTTCTTTATGTGCCTTCCAAGAATCCAATGGCATCTGCTCCCAGCGCCTCGTGTTCTAAGAGTTAGTGGCTGAGTGCCCACGTGGCTGGGATAACTGATGGTCTTGCGCATACTCCCTTGCAGAGTCCCGTAGGCAGTTAAGAACCATGGTGTGAAGCACAGATGGATTCTGAAGGATAGAGGACCAGCTTGCAAGTCAGTTAGTAGACCAGCCCTGTCAGATCCAAGCCTCAGCCATCAGGGCTCAAGGCAGAGAGGATTATGTGAAGTTACAGAGAGAATGAGCACAAATGGTGTGGAATAGAAGAAATTCATCATAATCGAGCCAAGGGCTTGTCTTGATCCCCAAATGGTCTAAGAAACATATGTACTCTCTACATTTAGTGTCCAAATAAAGCCCAAGATATATGCAGCTTTTAAAAGCTTGCCATGAGCTAGTTTACCGTTCAAGATAAAGAATAAGTGTGCCATCCCAGGAGTTCAAAAGTTGTCCATCCACCAAATTCATTAATTCAACAAAAAGGTGTATATTTCTGGTCTACAATATGCTGGTACCTGGGATACAGTCTTGGAGAAAAAAATAGTTTTTGTTTCTTTAAAAAAATTATATACCACAAGACAAGAAGGTCTTTATGAACACAGATTTAATAACTTGAGCAATAAATGCTGGAATGTGTCTTGTGTGGTTCTAGACCTTGACTTTGGAGAAAGAGTTAGCAACCATTTCTAGTAAGGCTGAGATAGTAAACATTTTCCAAGCCCAGATGACCTCTGTCATAGCTAGTCAAATCCCATGCTGTAATCCAAATCACTGGAGACAATATGTAAACCAGTGCATACGACTATGTTTCAGTAAAACTGAGACTGAACTTGGGAGGTGGTAGCAGGAGTACTGTGAACTTGAACACAGTTCTAGTGAGACTATCACAAAATCCGACAAAAAGGAAGAAAAGCTTATATTGAGAAATGTGAAGAATTGTTATCAGATAAGCAAAATAACAGCAACAAGAACTCCAAAACTAGCTGAACAAGAAGATTTGTCTCTGAGCCATTAAACCTTGCTGTATACATTTATTCTTAAGCTATAATGCCATTTAAAATAATTAGAACTCCAGCAAGGGTGGCCAAGAAAATCCAAGGAGACTGAATACATAAAAACAGATGCTTCAAGAAGCTGGAGTGTTATTCAGCTTTTTAAAAGCCAGTAGAATTTTTAGTTATGCTTGTGTGTCCCTACACATGCACATATGCACTACCCAACCTTAAACACTGAATAGTTTTAAATCATTTATTTTATTTTCGGTTTTATGTGCATTGGTGTTTTGTTTGCATGTATGTCTGTGTGAGTGTCAGATCCCTTGGAATTGGAGTTATGAACAGTTGTGAGCTGCCATGTGGTTGCTGGGAATTGAACCTGAGTCCTCTGGAAGATCAGCCAGTACTTTTAACTACTGAACCATCTCTCCAGCTCTCTATGCTAGATTTTTGAAAAGGCAAGCAAAAGAACACAATTTCTGACTGAAACCAATCCATCTGTACCTGACTTAAGCATTTCTAAGTCATCAACTTGTTTTTGTGCTGTTTCCAACTGAAACCCGAGTCCCTGTCTATGCTGGCAATGTCCATAATGATTTCATGCCCATCAGTGTCTCTGGCACCACATGCCCAGTAACCTTATCAGCAGAACTGTAGTATTGTGCCAGCTCCCACTTCTCTCAGGAGGGAGAGAGAGGGCTGGGCAGAAGCCGAGGGAATGTGGTTATGATCTAGAGAGCCCACACTGGTACAATTTTGCCCTCTGTGTTTGCCAAGAAGATGCTATGACTCAAACTGAGAAGAACATGTAGACTCTGAGCAGAGATACCCACCTTGGGTGCTCAGAAGACTTCCTGTATGGTTAAGAAAATGCGCATGTAAATTGATCCAGTGGAGTGGATGACTGAGAAACTTGGAGTCACCTTGGAGGTTGGTCACATGTAGAAATAGATTTGGAGAGCCTTGTCTAAACCCACAGAGATCACAAGTGCCAAAGCAGGGCATGATGGCAGGACTGACTTTGAAGTCTGTGGTCACTCTTCTGTACTATCCTTCCTTTTTCTTAATCATGGGCTATGGAAATGAAGTCATGCCCTATGCAGCCTTCTCTTCCAAATGGTATCATGTTATACTGGATAATAACTTGAGCACTAGAGACTGACCATGACAGTTTGGCAGTTACCTACCTTATTATCAGTCAGTGACCTTGGGCAAGTTCTAACTCCTGTAACTCAGTTCTCTAAAGGATTAAGTCAGGATAATGATGCTAATGATGGGAAGCCTGAGATAATGCAGGCAGAGTAAGAGTATAGATGCTTTCTAGACAACTCAGCCCCCTCCATTTGTGCCACAACACCCTCCTGCTAGCGTTTCCAAGGATTCTGATTGCAATGACACAGTGGGGCAGCCTGAATGTCAGGACCAGGCTGCTTGGGTTTATAGTGTCACTGCTGACTCTTAAATGGGGCAACCTCAGAAAAGTTACTCAGTTGCTTTGTGCTCTGCTTTCCTCATCTGTAAATCATTGATTAGGTGTGATGCCTGCCCAGTAGGATTTCTATACAGATGGACTGAATTCAACTGTACTGGATTTAATGTAGTTAACTTGGTTGGTTTACTGCCCACAGCTTACAAGGTGCTCAAGATATCTTTACAGTTTTTTAATTTTTAATTGACGTTCTTGTTGTTATTGTTATTATTATCCTTATTATTATTAACTTGATTGCTTAGTAGTGATGAGCCACCCACACTCAGGACGTCAGATTTGCTCTGATGACTTTGCACATATCCTTCAGCCAAATGATGCCTCGTAGGCTCTTATGGTTAAGCTGCTTGGCCAAAGCTGGAAAAGGTTTTTGTGTTCCAGACCTTTTCCTCCTCCATTTCTATTGTTTTAAAAAGAAACTCTCATAAATTCAGACTCTAGCTTGGCTCTCAGCTAATGCTTCAAGAAAACAACACAAAATAACCCGAGTCTGACTCAGAGGCCATTTTATTTTCGTTTTTGGAAAGAAATGAATCAATTCAAAAAATTAAAGATGCTCCTTTGGTATCTTAGTCAATTATTTCTCTTGAGCACTATATTTTAGCAACCCCCTCATGTATGGATGCCCAGATTCAGGGTCATATTGCTAGCACTGAAGGTTCAGCCTTGCTTCTGTCTGGTGATGGTTGCCATTAAGACAAGGAGAATGCATCCGCTTGTTAATTAAGCATTCCCTTTATTCTTTTAATTGTCTATGTCTTTTATTTTCCATGTATTCATATGGTTGCATGTTCACGTGTGTGTGTGTG
>JANHMN010000003.1:69383137-69396158 GCA_030674055.1 Rhabdomys pumilio | reverse complement strand
AGAGAGAGAGAGAGAGAGAGAGAGAGAGAGAGAGAGAGAGAGAGAGAATTGCATATACATGTGCATGCCCTTGCTTTTGGAGGCTCAGGATTGATGTGAGGTGTCTTCTTTGATCTCTCTCCATGTTATCTACTGAAGCAGGGCCTGTTCCTAAACCTTGGAGCTCACCAATTCTGGCTTGTCTAGCTGGCCAATTGGGACTCTTTCTATGTTTGTCTCCCAAGCACTGAGATTACAGACAGCTACATGGCTGCCACATGCTTCCTGGCGACCTGATCTCCAGTCCACATGCTTGTACAATAAAGACTTTATCCACTGAGTCATTGGTTAATTACCTTTTTTTAGTTTTAAAAAAAGGTAGGGCGCTGGAGAGAACGCTTAGTTGGTAAGAGTACCCGCTGAACCTAGGTTCAGTTCTCAGCAGCTACAATCATCTGGACCTCCAGTTCTGGGGGATCCGACACTCCCTTCTGGGATTTCTGGGCACCAAGAATGCAGACATATGCATTTATATGCATGCAGTCACAATAAACATAACAGGAAAACGATAAACATTTAAAAAGTTTACAAAAGGGTTTTGGCCATTGCCGTTCCTTGAACCTAAGCACTTGAACACCCTAAACAACTGTTCTGCTCTGAGTTCCATCTCAGTCCCTTTCTTCCTTCTATGTAAAAATGTTTTTAATGTTCTGATTACAGGTCTTTTATGGCTCAGTGGTCCTTCTGCTTTTACCTCCCAAACACCAAGATTATAGGCATGTGTCCCCATGCTTCACCTTTGACTCATTAAATAAAGATATTTTAGTTTTAATTCTGTGTACGTGAGTCGGAATGCACATGTGAGTGCCATTCCTGTAGAGGCCAGAGGAGAGCATCAGATCTCCTGGAGATGTGGTTAAGTTGCTCAATTTAAGTTCTGGGAACAGAAATCCAGTTCTGTGGAAGAACACCAAATACTCTGAACCACTGAACCATCTCTCCACCCCCAGTTTATTCATTAAAAGTAATTATTGAGCATGAATATGTGCCTGTGGCATCTTTGGCTGATAGGAATACAAGGCAGGCCAAGTATTAGCATTCAGAGAGTTTTATTCTCACAACAGAAATTGAGATCATATGTGAATACAGAGCAACAATACAGAACAGAACAGCATACTCTGGTACAGTGAAGTGTCACACAGTATGGTACAGTAAGGTATAGTCCAGTATGGTACAGTACATTAAGACTCATACGGTACTGTGCAGTATGTCTTAGTATGGTATGGTACAGTATAGTAAGGTATAGTACAGTATGGTACAGTACAATATGGCACAGTATGACACAGTGTGGTATGGTTTAGTGCAATATGGTACAGCACAGCACAGTATGGTACAGTACAGTATGCTACAGCACAGTATGGGACAGCACAGTGTGGTACAGTCTGCTATATCACTGTATGGTACAGTACAGTATGCTACAGCACAGTATGGGACAGCACAGTGTGGTACAGTCTGCTATATCACTGTATGGTACAGTACAATACGGTGTGGCACAGTATGTTATTATACAGTATGACACGATACAGTAAAATATAGTATAATATAGTAAGTAGAGCATGGTGTAACACAGTATTGTATGCTGCAGTACAGTAAGGTATGGTACAGTACAATATGTCACAGCATGGTGCAGTACAGTATGGCACGGCACAGTGCAGTATGGTAAAGTACAGTAAGGTATAGTACAGTGTGGTACTGCACAGTATGATGTGGTGCACTACAATAAGGTGTAGTACAGTATGGCACAGCATGGTACAGCACAGTATGGTACAGTATGGCACAGCATGGTACAGGGCAGTATGGTACAGTATGGTATGGCACAGTGCAGTCTGGCATAACTGTATGGTGCAGTATTCACTGGAGTCACTTTTACCAGATAGGAAAGGAATGAAGGCAGTGCGAGTGGATGAGTCTGGAAAAGAGAAGCTTTGGACTGAGGGCCCTTGCTTTTACTGGGGCTCTTCTTTTCTGAGATGGTTCTGTGACCTTGGGCTGATCTGAACATTTCCTTCTGAAATAGTATGATTTTAGGTGACTGATGAATAAAGCTAGTCAACCCCTCTCTCTCTCTTATGTTTTCAAAATGAAGTATGTGTGTGTATGCCATAGAGTGTGTGTGGTGGTCAGGTGACGCCTTGCAGGAGTCCGATCTCCTCTTCCATCATGTAGGTCCTGGAGGCTGCACCCAGGTCATCAGGATTGGTGCCAGTGTCTCTACCACTGAGCCATCTTATTGGTCTTTTTCTATCTTTGGCTTTTTCTTTTACTTCCTTCTTATTTTAGCTTCCTTTTAAGTGATAGTTATGCATTTTTTTATAGTTGAGGAAAACAAAAACACCCTCCAGGCCTCTTGGTGTAATGTTGTAATTCCTGCTACTAGGACGGATGAGGTAGGAACATGGCTAGCCTGGGTAGTTTAATAAGAACTTATCTCAAAATAAAAGATGGAACATTATTAAGAATACAGCTCAGTATTAGAATGCTTGTTTAAAACATGAAAGATCCTAGGTTTAGGCCCTAGTAGCATTTCAAATAATAAAGAAACAAACAAACAAAAAGCAAATACATAAAGCAGTGGCTTTCACAGTAGAAACTCCCAGACTTCCTGGTGTAATGAGGCATTGATTTGCTTTTTTCAATTGATATTGAGTTATTGACAGCTACACGTCTTATTTCTTTAGCTAATCTCACACTTAACATGTATGGCACAAACAACAAACCACTAGCATCCTTTTGTGGGGGCTTGCTGACATGATACCTGTTCTTTACCATATAAATGGGGTGCCCTCAGCTTCATGCCTGTCAAAAGAGAGGGAGCCTCACTTGTAGGCAAGAGTGTCATGCTTGCCTGCAGAGTCTTGATTTTTTTAAAGGATCTCTTAGTGCACGTTTCACTGTTTACTGCTTGGTAGTTTTTCTTACTAACTGGAATGGGAAGTCCTAGGGAGTAGCATGCTTCAGATAGTATTTTTATCCTAACATGGGGGCCCTGGGATTTGGAGTCTACCCTGGCTATGAGGAGAACACAGAACAATTTCAGAGAGGTTAATCCTCTGGCATGTATTGTGAGTTGATTTTTCATCATATCTCAGACATGAATTTATCCCTCTGATTTCATAAAAATTTATCTTATAATTATTTTATATATGAATGGTTTCTGAGTGTCAGGGCAGAAGATTTGATTTATGATGATATAATATAAAAAGATAAACATTTTTCTAAGCTTTAGGATTAGCATACCAGTTACTCAGTGGAGAGGAACACTCCATGCCCAAAGGTCTAGCACTAGATTGTTTTTATGCATTCCTTTCTGTGGTCAATTTATTTTGTTTAGCTGCTCTTGCTTATCATCATTCAGACCACAAGGTTGCTTAGTATGGAACGAGAGCTAAAGGCTCTCTTACTGACTGCCATGTGTGGCAAAGGCAACTTGATTCCACAGGCAATGGAAAGCTGGTCAACGTTTAACATTCTGCAAGGCTATGCAGATCCTGAGCTGAATGGCAGCCATGACTATCCCTTAGCACCACCCAAGAAGCTGTAAATGAATACAGATCTAGGGCTGGGGATGGTTCAGTTAGTAATGTGCCTGCTGCATAAGCATGAAGACCTGAATTTGGATACTCAGAACCCATGTAAAATTTGGTAATGGTGGCTTATAATTGTAACCTTGGCAGTGGAGGAGAGCAGTGGTGGAGACAGGTGGATAGCTGATATTCACACATGTTAATATTATATATATATATAATTCATCTATTACTCCTCATATATTATTTTTATATATGTATATATATGTATATATATAATATATAAGGAGTAATAGATAAAATATAATTAATGTCTGTCTGCCTCTGGCTTCCAATCAAATGTGACTGTGTACATACACATATGCACATACTCACATTGGCAAGTACATTCACTATTTACATGTGCACATTTATCCACACATATATACATACATATATACTAGCAAGTATATAGGCTATGGACATACCATATATCCTTTCTCTCTCTCTCTCTCTCTCTCTCTCTCACACACACACACACACACACACACACACACACACACACACAGAATATTTGGCTCTAGGATAGTCTTCCTGGCTTTCATCAGAATCCCCAATGGTGGGTTGTGGTCATGGAGTAGTTTTGTTGTGCACTCAGGAGTAGAGAAGGTCATAATTGATACAGTGACTCTTTGTCTGGATGGACTAAAGAGATGCCAGGGCCTGCCTTTGCTTTGTGCTATGCAAGATGACATATGATTCCCAGTTGGTCTTCCTTCTTGTGTTTCCTTTGATAGTTGGTCTATCTACTGTCTTAGCCAGAATGAAAAGATAGACATGCATCTGAATCATGTTCAGTACTTGACAGATTCTCAACTGTTTTTCTGGTCATTCTCATTTGTCTTTAAATGACCCAGGGATGTGAGCAGAGTATGAATCCCCAGCTCCCCAGATGAGGAAGTGTTGCTTGGAGACCTTCACTGATGAATGCAGGATTCCACTCCCTAATGAAGTTTTCTGGCCTTGTGCTCCCTTCATTGCTACTCATCTTTACGTGGGTTGCTTTCTGCTAATGAGGTTAGAAGGTTGATTTTATCGTGTACAGATCTCTTCCAGGGATGCCAAAGAAATGAAAGCTAAAGAGATCACTGATTTTCTAGAGCCTGTACAGTCTCTGTTAGCTTTCTTCTAATTTAAAAGCAAATTATAATAATCATACCACCACTTCCTAGAGCTGTGATTTGACAAGGTCTCTCCTCACATCAGTACTACACAAGGATCTGATGCATGGTATCTCTAATCCTTATTACAAGGTAAATATTCTTTATCATTTCACAGATAAGAACGTGTGGGTGGACTCTAAGAGGTTAAAGTAACTTGTCTAAACCAGTCAGAGAGAAAACTAGGATTCGAAACTGGTTGGATCTAACTTGACCTACTGCTTTTCTTTTCCCTTGATTTTACCATCCGTGGAAGACTTTGCAGTTGCTGTGACATGCATAACTTAACCTTTTGCGAAAAAATGCATCTTCTAGTAAGTTATAAGTGAAGGTGCTAGACTTCTAGCCATGTGCTAAAATCAGGAACAAACTATCTTAGTCGGTGAGAGCTGGGTCACAAAGGCCAGGGGATGACAGGGGTATACAGTAATTTCTTGAGGCATAAAGTGTCTACCCAGGACAGGCCTCCAGAGAGTTGGGAAGCAACACTGCCACCTGCATCAGGTCAAGAAAGATTCCAGTTAGGTCAGATCTGTCACCATGGATATACCACAGGAGCAGAGGCACAAAATGCCTCCCTCAAATTCTTCTCCAGTAACCACATTAGGTAGAGCATTTGGGTCCCATGTGGAGTTCGTGACTATATAGCTAAAATGGCCCTGCGTAGGTTGGTGGATGTAAAACCCATCTTTACTTATAAATCTTAGGCTGAACAAGCCCAGATGATCTTATTTTTACTGTGCAGTTGATTGGTTTAGTTTTTAGAGGAGAAAGGGTAAATGCCATAGATATTAACATGGGGGAAGAAGGAAATGGAAGTGGATCAATGGTTCTAGAAGTGCTGTGCTCTTTGACATGCTCCCTCCCCGGGTAGGGAAGGTCACCAAACAGGCCGGATGTGAACACTGTCCTCGCTGGGAGTGAGCTGACCAGGTTGCTCAGATGTGCAGAGTGAGCACTTTCTGTTTCATTGCAGGAGATTTGCTGACTCAGTGGCACATATTAATCTCTGTTGGAGATGTGCAGAAAATAGCTCAAGGAAGCCACCTCCGTGCCCTGGCCTCTCCACTTCACCTCTCCTTGGCTCTGCAAAAGGGAGCTACTATTTTTGAAAGAGGATGTGTTAACTGATTATAAGTCAACTATGAAGGCTAAATTACAGTGCTGTAGAACCATGTAATGTTACACATGAAGAGAATAGGGGGTGCTTCTAGCATGCTCTTCATTTCCAGCTTTAGTAAAATGAGCCTCACAGAGGAAACAACTAGGTCAAGGTCATGAGTCGGGAAACCAGAACCTGGGCCTCCTTCTTACTGGCTGTCTTAGCTTTTATTGCTGCGATAAAACACCCTGACAAAAGCAACTTCGAGAGAGAAGGGTGTGTTTTGTCTTAGAACGTTCAGGACATACTTTATCACTGAGGGAAAGTCAGGCTAGGAACTCAAGGCAAGAACCTAGAGTCAGGAATTGAAGCAGAAGCCATAGAGGAATGCTGCTTCCTGGCTTGCTCCCTGTGATTTGCTTATCTTGCTTTCTTACCCCAGTGTCACCTACTTAGGAAATGTACTGCCCACTGTGGGCTATGTTCTACATCAACCAATAGTCAAAAAAAATGCCCTACAGATTTGTCTATAGACCAATTATCTGGAGACATTTTGTCAATTAAGAGTATATATTCCCAAATGGCTCTAGCTAGTGTCAAGTTGACGAAAACCTAGTCAGAACACAGAACTCTTTTCTCTACATTAAACTGTCTTGCATTTGCTCCTAAGAAAAAACTATATAAGCCAGTCAGATGATCTTTTATCTGTGTGATTTCTTTTTCCAGGAGACAATATGTGCATAGGATATTTTTGGCTGTTTTTAACAGTGACTTTGAATCATAAAGACATCATTTATTTACTGCTCCAGAATTCTCAAAGTATGTAGCTTCAAGCATTGATTCAGTGTCTTGCTGATGTCAGGGCTGTGAGGTTCATATCTTCATTTTTGCCATTTCATTAAGATCACACGGCGGCCACCACAGTTTGAAGCTCACCGCTCACTCCTCAGGGCAGTTTTCTAAGAAGAGAAGGGAGAGAGGTGATGGATAGACTTCATCTCTTTTTGTGTTTCCTTTTAATCTGCCATGTTGCATTACTCCAAGGCCTCTGCAGGATGCCTTATCTGCTCCCCTTCTCCTTGGATTACCACTGTCAAAAGAACAGAAAGAAGACGACCATCTTTTTTTTTTATTGGATATTTTATTTACATTTCAGATGCCAATCCCTTTCCCCATTTCCCTTCCCCAGAAAACCCCTATCCCGTGCCCCCCCTTTTCCATTTGGCTTTTATACAATTTTTAAAATGTTAATCAAGGGCTTTGTAAGTATGGTAATGCTCAATCAGAAGTGTAACCTAATACCCAACCTAGGTATGTAAACTATCTTTGACTAGTGGAGACATGTGAACTTCTGCCTCCATGCCCCCTCTCTTTCTCTCTCTTTTTCTCTCTCATTACCGAGCTTTTCATCTACTTCATCTTTTCCTCTCCTTACTCCATCTTTTCCTCTCGTTGCTCCTTTCCCCTTAGCTCTTCCTACATATTACCCTTCCTGTTAAAATAAAGCTTTCCTCTCAGAGTACAATTAGAGCACAATTATTCCTATTTGTACCAGTGAGGTACAAGATAGTCTTAATACCCAGTCCATCCTTTTGTTGACTAGCCAGAACCCCTGCCGTCTCTCTTGACTAGAACACTTAGTTTTGAACCTGGCTTTTTCTTGGCTTTAGAATGAATGTCAGCTGAGAACCCTCCACTCAGATCTTTTCTCTCAAGGTAAATAGCCTGGATTGGCTATGAGTCTATAGGTCTTCAATGCTGTCAGAAATCCAGAATGACTAAATTAACTGAATTTATGGGAAGCAGTAAGCATAGCTTCTAAAACTTAGCCTATTTATAGAGACCGCTGAACACCTGGACAACCCCTATACTACTGAACGTTGGAGCATCAAATCTTCAGCCTTCTGGCCCAAACTCATCTGACAGACTTTAGTGCTGCAGAATTATTAAGGGCTGGTTACTCTGTCTAGGCAGATATAATCAGTCGACTATTCTGCAAGTGTGTCCTTTTCTGTAGATGGAGAGAGGCAATTCTTGCCTGGTGGCTGTCTCACCACAACAGGAGTAACTCCAATGATGCTCAATTTCTTAGAATCCAAGACGGGAAGCTGGAAGACGACCATCTTAAATAAGCTCTAAGTCATCCTTGGGGGTTCAGTATGGAAGAAAAATTTCAGAAAAAATTTCAATACCTGAAAACAAATACAAAACACAACAACAACAACAACAACAACAACAACAACCAAACCTAACCAATCAACCAAACAACAACAATAAAGAAAAACATAAAGCAAGGATTTTTCTTTCTAACAAGGAAAGACCTCCATTTCTAACAAAAAAGAAAAGAAAAGGAAAGGAAAATAGAAAAGAAAAGAAAAGAAAAGAAAAGAAAAGAAAAGAAAAGAAAAGAAAGTTTGTGGGAATGCAGTGAACAGGGTTTGCTGCATGCACTACTATTTTTCCAAGGTAGACTTGATTTCATAGCTTATCTATAGCACTGTCTCTACAGTGTTAGATTAGTCATTTAAGCATCCTGACTCTTGATTTCTTAATCAATAAAATTAAGATATCATTAGCACTTGCCTTATAAAACACTTTCGAGGATTAAATAAGATAGTGCACAGGGAGGTTGAGGAGATGGCTCAGTGGTAAAGAGCACTTACTGTTCCTGCAGAGGACCCGTATTTGGCTCCCAGGACCCACATAGTAGCTAATAACCATCTATAACTCTAATTCCAAGGTCTTTAGAACACTCTTTGTACTCCACCGGTTCCAGACATGCATTGTGTACATGACTGGTTTATGCAATGCTGAACACTAAACCCTGGACCTCAAGCATGCTAGACAAGCACTTCTGTCATCAGCCTCAAGAACTTAACACAATCTTGGTAGACGGCTCAGCATTTTTTCACAATGCTGCCAGTCCTGCTACCAACACCAAGACTGTTTGTTATGCTTTTTGTTCTGTATGTATCAGTCACTCTGGGAGTCTCATGTCTCCTTATTACCTATACCCCTTATCACCTATACCCTCACCCACATACCCCTTTAGATTTTCTCTGAAAGCCATTTACCTTCTTTCTGTAACCAAACTTGTTCTCCCTTCAGAGTGTTACTTAGCTGTCCAGTCTCAATGTGAACTGTTTTTTTCTCTCTTTCCCTTCAGGCCAGCACTCTTGCCCTCCCATGCCCTGTGAACCTCCCCAAACCATTCTCCCTCTCTCCTCTGATGAACAGATGCTAGATTTTAATCTGTTGTCACCATAGTATATGACTTCCTACTCATTCTCATAACAGAAATCCAGTGGCCTCTGAGTCATGGTGTTTTGGTCCTTTAGGAGTTTAGCTACAGGATTACTATTATATTCTGACACCATAATAATTCTCGGTGGTTTCAATGCTTACTTTCCAGTGTCTTAGCCTCTTGGTTCCTCTGAGTCCTCTTCAACTGACATCTGATGACTGATGACATGTCTCTTATTATCTCTTGCCCTCACAACATTCATCGTTGAACTTCTCTTTCATGGCCAGTGATGAGAATCACTGAACACAGCATTGATTACCTTAAGTGTCTTCCTCTCTTGGATTCCCCAGTGTTGACTGCATTTATTCCACCATCAATCTGTCTTTGCATCTTACAGCTGACTGTGGCTGATGAGTCATGCTCAGTTGGGCGCTGGCCCCACTAAACTCCTGGTCAAGGACCTTCAAGTGTTGTTTGTGCCACCAGCCCTTGTCTTTTCTTTTCACTGGTGATGGTGGCATTCCTTACTCATACACTTCTCCACTTCTGAGGACCTTGAACCTATTCCACACTCTGGCCTATAAACTCATTTCCTCTTTCCCTAAGATAACAGAAGCAACCAGAAAGGAGCATCCACAACTCATAGTTCCATGGCTCCCTGCCTCCTGACCTCTGTGTTGTCCCTGTCCTATGTGTCCAACCCTGTGGTCAGACCTTTATGGTCAACATCCTGAGCAGGTCACAGCAACTGCTGCCATTACTGTCCCTTTCTTTACAGCACACTGCGCTCAATAGCCTTCTCACCTGCTATTATCTCCCATTTCTGTTGATGCCCATTGGCTGTTCCTTGTTACATTCCACCCTGAGGTTCTTTTTGTCCTTCTGGCCTTTAAACCCTGGGTATCCAGTGCTCAGTCATCTGCTTTCTCTATGACCACCCATGACTCCGGAGAACTCATTTAGCCTCTACCTTAATAGTGCCCCAGACTGATGTTACTCTTGGTGCATCTTTGGAAGCCAGTCACTTCATTCCATCTCTCCTGCTGCCATGTTGGCCCAGGTTGCCAGCATCACTCGCTTGGAATGTATAACCAGTCTCCTTATTGGTTGTCATGACTCAGCTTGTTGGAAGGATAAGCTACGGTGAATGGTTAGTCAGGAGAGGCCACTCAGAACTTAGGTTCGGAGTTTGAGAGGGAGCTAACCAATGTGAAGAACTTCAGATTGAAGCATGACAGTGTGTGCAAGTACTAGAGGAGACACTGAGGCAGGAACCACTAGGGGCACTCAATGTAAATAACATGTTCAGAGCATTTGTTACAGGTTTGAAGAATAAAAGATTTGACCCGTGGGTTATATTTTATTTTTAAAAATGTGAGTATTCACTTTATTAACATACTATTAAAGGACAAATCAAATAAGACACATGGGTTCTCAAACAAGAGATAAAAATAACTGTTTTGCTAGTAGAGTATTTTAAAAGCAGAGTTTTATTTAGTGATTCAAATTTCTCTTTCTCTTTGAAACTATAAGATCTACCCTACATAATTCAGCAGAAGGTGGTTGCTACTTCCTTTAGATGAGACATCTGTTTATCTATCTATCTATCTATCTATCTATCTATCTATCTATCTATCATCTGTTATCCATCATCCATGTATGTATGTATGTATGTATGTATGTATGTATGTATGTATGTATCTATGTTTGCATCTGCCATGTAAGTATGCATATATATCATCTATTTTTATATCTTTCCATCTATCTATCATCTCTATATAATTTATTTTCACATTTATAAGAGACCACTCCTTGTATGTGTGTGTGTGTATGTGCATGTATGTGTGAACATGCATCCAAGTGACAGAAGAAACAGATGAAGGTATCAGATTCCCTGGAGCTGGAGTAATTGTAAACCATCTGACACGGGCTTGCTTAGGAACTGCATTCATGTCCATTGCAGGAGCAGAAGGTACTCTTAGCCACTAAGACAACTTTTGAGACTTCATCTTCATATACTTTGGTTTTCCATGTCTCTGGTTATCCACTCCATATCAATGCCAGACTGGCTTCACCCAAGTGTGTTATTTATCTTGTTCTGTAAACACTTGGCTTTGAAACCTCAAGGTCATGATGTATAACAATCCATTAGTTCGCATATTTAAGAGGATCCACATGACTCATCTAAGTATGCTCATGGAAGATGTCTAAGTCAAGGAATACAGTGGATGAAGAAAAGAAAATGTAAACAAACACTGAAAACCCAAGAAACCTCCAGTGCGAGCTACTCATATATGTGCAAGAAATCTTAACTTTGGAAGCAATCAAAGCAGAATTTTCAGGTCAAGTCAGTTGCCTAATCAGTTCCATGTGATCAAGCCAGGTATAATAAGACATTATACCACCAAAACCCATCAGTGAATAGTGCTAGAGGTTTCTAGGAGACTTCCCAACTTTTATATCACAAATGCCCTTATGTGGTCTAAGAGTCAGAGACAGATATCTGAGTGTTCCCAGAGATAAAGGTATATCTTTCCCTGATGTAAAGCAGCTCTGTCTGACCATAGGCAATGCTGGCTTCTGAAGACAAGGCCTCTGGTTCAGTCACTGGACGAAAAGGTGTCTAGATTTTGGAAGGACTGTGGTAACACAGGTCATGAGTTCGAGTTCTTCTAGTTTCTCATTACCTTCTGATCACATGATGTACCACTTAGTCTTGGTGTCTTCTTCTTTCCATTCCATGTTCACATGCTGAGTCAGCCACTCTCAGATCCTACCCTCCTTCCAGGCAATATATTTACATCATTTTCTCCTTTTCTGTCTTGTTTCTAAACCCTCTCATAAACTCCTCCATGTTCTCTTTCAAACTCGTAGCCTGTGACACTCCTAGACTGTTTTTAGATCTCACCAGACACAGGCTCCTCTCAGCAAGGACCACAGCAATCACAACAGAACCTCACGACAAAGGGCTGAGGCATTGTTGAGTATCACTGAGTAGTGACTATATCTGAGATGTCCATCCACAGTGCCCAGAAGAGCTATCAGAAGAGTCGTATATCAATGCCTCAGGTGTCACTGCACCTAATCTGCCTTACCTACAATTATTCTGCATATATAGTAAGTTCCAAAAGAGAAAATGTGTCTTTCTAAGGTACTTCTAGTATAGTAAGTGAACAAGGAAGTTACAATTTTCCTGCAGTGTCTCTGGGAAATACTCTCTGGGGAATATGCTTCTTATTTAAGATTCACGAGAAAATTAAATATGCTCCCTAAGTCCAGGGCTAGGGTAGACCATGGTTAAAGCCTCACTTAGGGTTTTTGCATCATATATGTTACAGTTGCTCCTGTCACGGCTGACAGTGTGCCTCTGCTAACCACAGACATGGCCAGGGATCTGGAGTCTGGGTGTGCTCACAGAACACTGATCAGCAGGAAGTTTCCCTGAGGTTGGAGGTGGGTTACCCATCTTCTAGGATAATAAATTCTCCAGGTTGCATTTTAGGGTTATTAGCTTCCCATAAAAATTTAAAAGGTCTGTCCTGACACTATGGTGTGGAAGCAAGGGGCATCTTACTCTCAGATTCTCTGCCTGTAAACCTCCGGCCTTGTTGACCACACTGAGAACTTCCACCTTCCATGAGGCTTAGCTTTGCTTGTCCATGGAACTTTGGCTTGACTGGGACTGAAGAGCTGGTGGTGAGTGAATAGGCTTTGTTCTCAGGCAGGATGACAATGGTCTTACTCCACCCTCATCTGCTCCAATAGTCTTCTCAAAGGCCATTCTCTAATTTGGGGGCATTGATGGATCTCCTGACTGTATGTGTGTAATTTCCACCAGCTACTAAAAAGAATTCTTTGTTCTCTTCTTCTCCTTTCTCCTTTCTCCTTTCTCCTTTCTCCTTTCTCCTTTCTC
>JANHMN010000003.1:69370382-69383127 GCA_030674055.1 Rhabdomys pumilio | reverse complement strand
CTCCTTTCTCCTTTCTCCTTTCTCCTTTCTCCTTTCTCCTTTCTCCTCTTCCTCCTCCTCCTCCTTCTCCCCCTCCTCCTCCTCTTTCTTCTCTTCCTCGTCCTTTCTCCTTTTTTTCTCCACCTCCTCCTTCTTTTTGATAATATTTGTTAATGGAGGAAAACTAAAAAAATATTTTAATTTTTTTTTAACGTATTCACTTTACACTCTGCTCACTGCCCCTTTCTTGGTCACCCCCTTTCACAATCCATCACTCATCTCCTTACTTCTCCTCTGAGTGATGGGGGCCCCTGGGTATCCTCCCACCCTGGCACTTCAAGGCTCTGTGAGGTTAGGGACTGAGGGAGGAAAATTCTTAAGCCTCAGTTTTCTCTTGTTATCTGCTCTCTCCACCGTGGGGATGACTAAGTAAAATTATTGCATATGTTTTTGATGGTTGGTAGGGACTTCAGTTACTACCCTTGTTACTCTTTCTTTTTCTCCCTTGTTTTTAAATAACACATGGAAAGTTCCACCTTCCAGCAGACCAGGAAAGACTCATTCACTTGCTCTTATTGCTCTCGTGAAAGGTCATACAAGCCTAGTGTAGTGATTCCATGGCAGTTCCTACTAGAAAAGTGGAAGGTGAAATAAACCCCTTTACTATGACATACACAAAGTGTTAACTCATCCAGAAGTGTTCAAGGATCCATAAATGAAGCACCTGTCAAACTTACCCAGCACTTCTTATTTTCTGATTGTATACAGACTTACCTTCAAGTTCTTTCTTGATTTGAAAGCAAGGTAGGATTTTTCTAGGGTATTGCCATATGCATTAGAATTAGACCTTCCCACATTTATCACCATGTAAGTCTATAAACCACAGACCCTAGACCAAGAAAATAGCTTCCTTTCAGAGAGTACATTTCCTTTTTTAAAAATAACAACAATAATAATAGAAAATCACTGTGAGTATCCCCCAGAGCTCCCAAGGACTAGACCACCAACCAAAGAGTACACATGGAGGGACCCATGGTCCCAGACACATATGTGGCAAAGGATGGCCTGTTGGACGTCAGGGAGAGGAGTGGCCCTTGGGCCATCCCCAGTTCTTTTCAGTCTTCATAAGATAAAAAATAAATCTGTATAAAGTATAGCCACCCTCCTGTGCTGTAGAACACCAGAACACATCCCTCCTAAGTGTGTTTTCACATTGAATATGCATTCAATGCCCCAGTGTCAGAGAATGCCAGGACAAGAAAATGGGAGTGGGTGGGTGGGTGAGCATCCTCATAGAGTCAGGAGGAGTGGGGATGGGATAGGGTATTTCCAAAGGAGAGACCTGGAAAGGGGAAAACAATTGAAATGTAAATAAAAAAATCCAAAAATATTTCAAAGAAAGAAAGAAGGAAATAAAAATAAATAAATAAAGAAAGGAAGGAAGGAAGGAAGGAAGGAAGGAAGGAAGGAAGGAAGGAAGGAAATCACTGTCAGGAATTGTCTAGTATAAATGGTAGGTGGAATGGAGATAGTTTAGAGGACAGGTGTTGATTTCTCTGTGGGACTGTGCTGCTGAAAATAAAATTCAGTCTAGCCTATACTATGCAGGTCTATCCTAAGCTATGCAGGTACTCTACAGTCGAACCCAGGGAGTGCAGAGTATTTTTCTCTGCAAAGTGTGTACATAGAGTAAAATAAACATTTGGAGTGGTGGCAGGGAAAGAGAGCTCAGAATACTCCTAGGCAAAAATTTCCTGTATAATTAGTACATTTATTTTCTGTGTATTTTGGCAAGAAGCCAAAGCTAGGCATGGCTTCTTCATCCTGGGTTAATTGCTAAATAATATGATTAACCATATAAGGTCCTTTTTTTGTTCTTCACATCACTCTAAGCAAATATAATCTGGTTATACATCTCTTTATCACATTGCCTCCCCTGCTTAGAGGAAGTGTCCTGTTTGTGGGAAGAAAAATCATCTAACTAGTGAGGGGGTGGGTAGATGCCTGCTGTCTGGAAAGCACTTTGGCCTTCCACACTGGGAACCACAGACTTATTGATCCCTCGTAAACTCCATGATTCTGTTTCTTAGGACCTATTCTGAGCGAACAACCAGAAATGCAGATAAGGAAATGCACCTTTTCTGAGTTATTTATGAAATGGAAAAAATAACGAACCCTGGACTTTCCAGCGCTGGAGTGATTTTGACCCTGTAACTACAGCATGAAGTATTATATCCACAGACATACTAACAACCATCTTCTAGTGTCACTAAGATGGATAGTTTTTTTCTTTATTGTTTATACATTTTGAGGGTACTGTTCATGTTTTCCCATGGTGAATATGAATTATTTCATATTACATTGATCACTGAACAAATACAAGGCTGAACAACAAAAAAGGGGGGCTTCTTTTTCTTTGGCAGTACTGGGGGTGGAATCTAGGGCTTTACATGGCACTTTCCCATTGAGTTTCATCCCCAGCCCTGAGCAAATATTAATGGGACACCTACTATGTGTCCACCCTTTGCTAGTGCATGGTAAACAGTGGAGAAGTTCAGCAGAATTGATGGAACTCCAGCAGGAGTGGACAGTCAAAGGAGTTTGATAAGCATCAGACACAAGGTTGTCTGATAGCAAAGAGAGATGTGGAGTGGAGGAAGAGCCTGACATAGAAAGATGAACTGGGTGAACACGTTTGTTTGGGCCAGGGATTGGTCAGCAAAATATGGCCAAAATCCCTGCAACTTATTTCTATTTGTACTGCTAAAAGGGATTTGCATATTTACTTAAAATTAAATTGATGCAAAATAATTGAATATGTTTATGGGTTATGGCGTGATAACTCGATATACATATGTGATATTAAATTATCAAATTCAAATAACAGCCTCTCATCCTATCTCTAAAGCAGTTCTTACTGTACAGGCCTGGCTGACTTGGAACTTGCCTTGTAGACAAGAATGACCTTGAACTCACATGGATCTGCCTTCCTTTGCTACCCAGGTGCTGGGATTAAAGATGTGCACTGCCATTCCCAGTCCTTTTCAGTCTTCATAAGATAAAAAATAAATCTGTATGAAGTATAGCCACCCTCCTGTGCTGTAGAACACCAGAACACATTCCTCCTAAGTGTGTTTTCACATAGAGTACAAACTTAAAGGGGGGAAGAAAGAAGAGGAAGAAGAGGAGGAGGAATTAGTGAAAGCTATCTAGCAAAATCCCTGAGATGTCTATGAAGCAACTGCCTGCAAGTGAAATAAGTACTTTCTGGTCCTTAGCAGAAAAATTTAGTGAGGCAGATTTAGAACATTGGGAATAGCTCCCTAATGAAATAACATTCATAATGAGATCTTTAAAAATGGAAGAGTTGGTTTGAGGAGGGAAAGGTTTTTCATTCAAGTTCTGTTAGAAAAAAAACTGGAAAGTATTTTAGTCACAAAAAAAAAAAAAAGCTTTGTATTGGAACATGACTCCTTCTCAGGTCTGGAGGGACAGAAGTCTACTTAAAGGGCGAGCTACTATAAATAAGTACCTTCTGCAATTCTCTAGCCTCCTTTGTGAGTCCTTTCATATATGGTTGGCTTGGTTTTAAAATGCCACTATTACATCACCATTGCTTTGAACCCTGGCTTCCTAAGGCCGTAGCCCACACCCAGATACACTATTAATGACAACAATAGGAACTTTAGGTGGTTGTCCATCTAGGCTGAGCCTCTACTCTTCTCCATATAACGCCCCCCACCCCCGTGTTATCCTAACAGCTCTGCAAGAAGATCACTGGCCGGAATTCATAAAGAAGTAACATGGTCTGGGCTAACTGTGGGCATGTGCACAGGGAGAAGATACCTCTGACTTTTCACCATGGCTGTTATTGCAGACTGCCTTCTTTTCCACACAGGCAGATTCCAGGGCTTTATCACATTGTCAACAGTTAAAAATAAAAGCCCTCCTGGCCATACCTACCACCATTTGACATTATTAGCTCTACTCTTCAAATAGCAGCCATAATTTTTAATTTCTTTAAAAAATTCTCAGTGTACTCGGGTAGGGAGGAGGATGCTTTCCTAATCTCCCAGCAGTCTGTTGAATGGAATTGAAGGATGATAGTTTCCAGCTTTCTAAGTGGTCTCTCGTCTGCTTCAGGCTAAAGTAATTTTTTGATAACTCTATTGCAATCTAATTTTCCCAATTTATTATCTTCATTTCTTCAGCTAAAGACAGGTTTTAAATGAGTTTAGTAGCGTGCAGTTATTTCAGAGGCACCGTTAATTTCACATTTCTCTTTCCTTGTGGATAGGATCATTTTTTCTGCCATCCCTCCTCCTCCATTCTCAAAGGCAACATTCTTGCTCTTCCTGATGGCGCCATTAGCTTGAACTGGGAGGTTTGCTGGTGAAAGCTTCTGGCTTGGAACCAGGAAACCAAGGATGCAGTGATCACAGACCCTCAGCCAGCATGAAAGTCATGAACTTCTTGGGGCTAAACTACTTTATTTGATAAAACTGAGAGTGGAGTGGGTGGGATTCAATATCTAATTTCTAAGGTTTGTGACTCTTGGTAAGTTTGGATCAGTCAAGGATTAGCCAGGACACCAACGTGTAATACAAGTTATCTGAAAAGAGAGACTTTGATGCGCATGAGATTAGTAATTGGGTAAGTGAAATGCTTTTGCATAAATAGTGAAAGTGAGGTGTAGCTAGCACCCCTAGGACTGTAGACATGGAAAGAAGGTCCCAGAATTATTGTCACTAAGCAGATGAGAAAAGGGATACCCTGAGCTGCATCTAAGAAGAGGGGTCCCAGGCTGGATCACCCTGGTATGAAAGAAGAGGATGCGGGCATAATGGAGCTTTCTGTAATTGAATCCAGCTGCTACCAGAAGAAGGAATTGCTGCTGTCAGGGTGGCAATGATGAAACCGTCATTAACAGGATGGAATGAAGAGGATCTTGATTTCTGCTCTTCAAGCCTCTCCCTATCATCGCCTGTGGGAGGAGCTTAGAAGCAGCATCAAGTAAGGTCCAGAATAGCTTTGGATTGGGAGACAGTAGTTTAATACCCGGTGTAGCTCTTTTTCTGCTGGGATAGCAAATAGGTAACCTGGAAGTCATTTTTGTTAAAAACATGCCTTGTGTGCCCCTCAGTATTTTAATTAGACATCTGACACCTGTGTTTAGGCTTTTGTCTGTCTATCTATCTATCTATCTATCTATCTATCTATCTATCTATCTATCTACCATCTATGTGTGTGTAACGTTGTGTCATGGTATAGATGTGGAAGTCAGATGCCAACTTTGGGAATTCAATTCTCTCCTTGAATTCACTTCACCAGGCTCAGCAGCAAGCACCTTTTTTTTTTTTTTTTTTTTTTTTTTGCTAAACCCTATTTGAGGCTTGTTTTTAAGCTGAAGAGCTTCTTTCTAAGTGAAAAGTGTCTACAGAACCTCATCTTTTGTGATTTGTATTTCTTAAAAAAAATAAATGTGTAGAAAGATGGCTTGGAATTCAGCAACCATTTTATGAAGGAGATAGCTAAGACCCCCCCCCCCACCAAGGCAAGAACTTTTGACTAAAACCATGTATTAGGTGAATGAGATCTCTGGGTTCTGAGGTTAGTGTCTTTATTGTCATAAAAGGAAGTCAATCCTTTTGCTATTTAAAGTCTTGTTTCAGGGCCAGCAGGGCCAGTCACCTAAGATCATATTAGAGATATAGAAACTCAGGCTGTCTCCTCTATCACATATATAGACATAGAACTATTTATGAATTTGTCTTACAGTTTAGCCTCATCCATTATCAGGTACTCCTGCATTAATTATACTCCACTCACTCTCGACTCCATGCCAGTTCTCCTAACTATATGTCAGATTTTCTTTTTTGCTTCCCTGAATCTGAACATGTCACTGGTCACTGTCTTGTGTGTGTATGTGATGTGTGGTATATATGTGTGTAGATGTGTGTGCATTCAGATATATGAGTGCAGGCATGTGTATACAGGTATATGCATGCCATACTGTGTATGAATGAAGGTCAGAAGACACACTGGACTTTTTTGAGACAGGGTCTTTTTGTTTCATTGTCCATGGCAGGCTAGCTGGCCTGTGAGCTTCTGAGATCCTCCTGCTTGTCTTCCATCTGGAATCTGTGCATTTATGTGAGTTTGGGGTATGTGAACTCAGATATTAACTCTTGTATGAAAAGCATTTGATTCACTGAGCCATTTCCCCAGCCCAGACTTTAATGCCCACTTTAAGAAGAGCAAAATATTTTTTTTCTTGGAAACCTCCCCACACTGAGATTACTTGTCTATGCTTTAACACATGACACATACATTTTCCAGATTTTGTCACTTGGTGATGATCATATATTTTATTATTTATCTTCTTGAAATGAAGGGACCATTCCCCCACTTAGCTGGTTGTCCTGGAGATGAGTAATGAAGAAGAATGAACTAATACGAAGACAAGAAATCTAGCCAATATGTGTGTACAAGGAGCAGTAAAGTGTAATAAGTGTAGGCTCAGATTTTTTTCAAAGATAGACAAAACTGATAAACTTGTAGCTAAGCTAAGGAAACACAGAGCAGACTCATAATTAGAACTGGAAGGTGGGACATTGTAACTATTGCCACAGACATATAAAAGGCAATAACAGACTGCTGTGAACAAGTGGATGCCAATAGATTAGATGGAGAAGAATAGATAAATCCATAGAAACGTACTGCTAAGACCAAATCACAAGAAACAGGAAATTGGAAGAGACTAAAAATTAGTAGAGACCGAGTCAATAATCAAACACTTGGCCACACCACAAAACTTAAGACTTGAGGTCTTCTCCAGTGAGTCCTGCCAAACAGCTGAAGGAGAATTAATGGCAAATTTCCTTAAACTCTTCTCCCCAATTTTAAGCATCTCCAAACTCACTTTTATAAAGCCAACATCACTGCGATACCAAAACCATGTTACTAGGTAACATCCCTGACCACCTTTCCCCACCCGCCAAAGACCACTGCACAGACACTCTCAAAGCTGAAGAACTTCATTTGCAGACTGGTATCTGCATGATGGAAAATTAGCCCAAATCATGTAGCCCTGAGCCTTACAGCTCCTGGCATTTTACGCACAAAACCTACATCCCGGTTGACACAGTTGAACAGTTAGCAAGAAAGCAAGACTACAGAAGTCAAAGGAGAGGTTAGGACAGTTAGGCAGTTCCTCAGTCACATTCTGGAACTATTGACTTAGTCTTTGCTCCTGTTTTGGCATGTTCTTTTGCCTATGCGGTAGGTCTCAAGGTCTGAATGGTGCTTCTATCATGGAGACAGTTGTGTGTCTGGGGACTTGTCACAGCCAGACAAAGAAAACCCAAGGAAAGATAATTATAGGCCAATATCCCTGAAGAGCCATGAGATAAACATCATCAACAATATATTATTAAATCATTAGCTGATCAAATATGAAAGCAAATGTGGAAGATCATATAACAATGTCATGCTATGCAAACACAGTTCGATATCTGTCTTATTTAGGGTTTCTACGGCAATGATGCAATGCCGTGACTTGAAGAGGAAATAGTTTATTCGACTTATGCTTCCACAATCAAAGTCCATCACTGAAGAAAGTCAGGACAGGAACTCACACAGGGTGGGAACCTGGAGGCAGGAGCTGATACAGAGCTCGTGGAGGGGTACTGATTATTAGCTTAATCCCCACGACTTGCTCAGCCTGCTTTCGTAAAGAATCAAGGACCACCAGCCCAGGGTGGCACCATCCACGATGATCTAGGTCTTCCCACATCAATCACTAATTAACAAAATACCTTACAGGTTTGTAAGCTTACAGCCCAATCTTATGAAGGCACTTTCTCAACTGGGGCTTCTTTTTTTCCGATGACTAGAGCTTGTGTCAAGCTGACATAAAACTATCCAGCACAATGATTAAAAGCTTACAGCAAATCATGTGAAGAAGGACTGTGCACCACCGTAGTAACAACTATGAGTGGCAAGCCCAGAGCTAGTATCATGCTTAATAGTGAAAAATTTCCTAGTGAGATCAGGGACAAGGTCAGGATGGTCCTTTGTTTGCACTCAGTCCTGGAACATCCAATCGGAGCATTCAGGGAAGAAAAAAAAAAAAAAAAAAAAAAGAGACGAAAGCCATCAAAATTAGGAAGAAGCAAAAGCGTCCGTTTGCAGATGGTATGACCCTATAACGCATAAAAATAACATGTTAGAATTAATAAACAAAGTAGTTAAGTTATAGCATGGGGAATACACAGGCAAAAATCAGTAGTGTTTCTATATGTGATAAATGAGCTGAGAAAAAGAAATTAAAAACCAGTGCCGTTTACAACTGTATTAACAAGCAATTCAGAATACATTTAAGCAAGGAAACAAAAGAGTTATACACTAAGAACTATAAAACACTGAATGCGAACACTGAAGAAGACGCAAATAAATGAAAAGATATTTATTGCCCACAGATTGAGAGAGCTGATACTGTTAAATGCTTATACTGTCTAAAGTGATCCACAATGCAATCCTTCTCAAAATTTCAATGACATTTTTCTCAGTGTTAGAAAAAAAAATGTAAAACTTGTATGGAACACAAGACACTGGCTAATCAATCTCAAGATAAAAGAACAAAGTTGGTGTTATCACACTACCTAACCTCACATATCTTTCGAAACTATAAAGACCGAGATAGAATTGTACTGGCATAGAAACTAAAAAGCAGTAAAAACAGAATCATGACCTAGAAATAAAACCACAGATATATGGTGATTGGGTTTTTGAATACATATATATTTAAAGTTATTTAATGTCTGTGGGTTTTTTTGCTGGCATGTATGTCTGTGCACCATGTATATGTCTGGTACCTGAGGCAGCCAGAAGAGGGTGTTGTGTCCTCTGGAACTGGATCTGCAGATGGTTGTGAGCTACTCTGTGCATGCTGGGAATTGAACCTCTGGAAGAGCAGCCAGTGGTTTTCTGCATGGAGACTTCCCTCCAGCCCCATGGAAGATCTGACTTTGAGAAAGATGTTTAAATGCAAAATTACAGCCTTTAACGTGTAGACTGTGAGACTAAAATAGTCTTTAGAATGGGGTGATAATCCTAATTTTAGTTGATCTGTGTTGATGTGTGTGCTTGTAAAGATGGTGAGCTTATTATTTGGTTGCAACAGCATGTGCAGAAAATCACCTTTGGATAGTTTCTGATTTGCCATGAGGGTCTTGTTCCATTCCCTGTTTTAATGTGCTTGACACGGGATTTCTACTGTGGGTAAAGTGAGCATTGGAGATCAGTGCTCATGGATCTTAGGTTATTTCACTACAAAGCCTAAGGGTGGAGGAGAAGGTAATTAATGCTCTCTAATGTTTTGTCTTATCTCTTTAACCCCCTGTCTTTTTCTTCTTCATAGGGCTGATAGTCTACCTAGGAATGATGGCAGGAGCCTTCATCCTGGGAGGACTGGCTGACAAACTGGGAAGGAAGAAGGTCCTCAGCATGTCCTTGGCCATCAATGCCTCCTTTGCCTCCCTCTCCTCCTTTGTGCAGGGATATGGAGCCTTCCTCTTCTGCAGGCTCATCTCAGGCATAGGGTATGTACTGGCTCTCCTCCAGCATGAATCACTCACCTCTGAATCTCTAGCTCCATGTGATATCTCATGAACCATTTGGATTAACTGCTTTTCTTTGTCTTTAAAGATGCTATATTAAAATTAAGGGCAGACAAGATGGCTCAGTGGGTAGAAGCTTGATGACTTGAGTTCAATACCCAGAATGTACAGTGTGGAATTCAAGAACTAACACACACAAGTTGTCACCTAATGCCTATGGGCTACACCATGATTTGTGTATATATGCACACATGATAATAAACAAAAATAAACACAATAACTTTTAAAAATATGTATTTATTTTTACTTATATGAGTACACTGTATCTGTCTTCAAACACACACCAGAAGAGTCCATCAGATCCCATTACAGATGGTTGTGAGCCACCATGTGGTTGCTGGGAATTAAACTTAGGACCTTTGGAAGAGCAGTCAGTGCTCTTAACTGCTGAACCATCTCTCTGTCCCTGCAATAACTTTTAAAAGTCAAAACAATCCAAGACTGCTTTGTAAATGTAGGGGAAGCTTCACTGCTGGTCTCTTAAATTAATGAGGTTTTCACCACAGAACCCAAAGGTACAGTAGAAGGAAATTTGGTTTCTGCTATGACATTTTTAAGTCTATTACTTGATGATCTCTTTCTGGTGTTTTCTTTCTTTAGTATTGGGGGCTCTCTGCCAATTGTTTTTGCCTACTTTTCTGAGTTTTTATCACGGGAGAAGCGTGGTGAGCATCTTAGCTGGCTGGGCATCTTCTGGATGACTGGGGGCATCTACGCATCTGCCATGGCCTGGAGCATCATTCCACACTATGGTGAGTCTCAGACTTAAGATAGTTCCAGGTTCTCTGTTTCTATGGTAACTGCATCAAATAAATGCCTGCTCTCAACCTTATTCCCTATCTTGTACATAGTTTCTGTATGTGACTTTTTTTTTAAAGAAAAGATTTATAGCATTGCAGACATAGTGTTAATTTCAATTTAGAAATAATATCATCTCTTTCCCTCTCCTTTTCTATTTCTCCTTCTCCACCTGCTCTTTTCTCTCCTCCTTTTTCTTTTACCTATGTCTCAGTGTGTGTTTTCATGGACATGCTTGTGAAGGATCACCTACAAGGTTCAGTTCTCTACTCACACAGCCTTTATTTCCTCTGGCCCTCTTCACTTCAGTGAGTAGGGCTTTGGGAGGCCCATTTTATAGATGGCAAATGGAACAAAAATCAAGAGGTGTGGCTGGTGAACTCCAGGGTATGCACCAGAGATGGGGTAGGGATAGAAACCTGGTGTTCCATCAGGTGTATCCTACTTCTTGTACACTTTACATTTTCTCCCTAGTTTTACATTTCAAGTTAGAATACAAAACAATAGATTTCATTGTGGTGTTTTCATTCTTATGTGTCACTACACTTTGTCCTTATTGATTGCCCCCCCCTTAGCCCTTTTCCTCTTGTTGGCTTATTCCTTCCCCTAGTTAATGCAACCACCCCAATTTCTTACCACCTGTAGTTCATTGCTTTTTATAGCTCCCCCACCTTCTTTAAGAGCTTTTCCTTTCTCATGATCCACACACACATAAACACATACCTGCACATACACAGATAAACACACATGTAAGCACATACGTACCTTTTTCTTTTCTCTAGTTGCCTTTCTTTCCTTTTCTATTGTATTTTGATTTTTGATATTATAACATAATTATGTCATTTTCCCTTTCTTTCCTCTTCTAAGCTCTTTCATGTACACACTGTCTCTCAAATTCATAGCCTCTGTTTCTTAAATTGTTGTTACATATGTGTTTGTGCATGTATGTGTGCATTTCTAAATATATAAATACAACCTTCTCAGTACATATAATGTTACTTGTGTATATATGTTTTCAGGGTATATATTCATACATACCCTATAAGAGAAAGCATGAATTCTTTGTCCTTCTGGCTTGTGTCACTTAATGTAATGATTTATAGTCTCCCTTTCCATTTCTTTACAAATGTCATTTTTTTCTATATGGATACATAACTGCCATTGTGTTTACGTTACACACTGTCTTTATCCATTCACCTGTTGATGGACATGCAGGTTGATTCTATTTCCTGGCTATTGTGGATATGCAGAAATAGCATGGATGTGTAAGTATCTGTGGGGTGTCTACTTAGAGTTTTCTGGGTATGTATCCAGGAGTGGAAGAGCTATGCCATTTGGTGTTCTATTGGTTTTTAAAAGAAATTCCATATTGATTTTTATTCAAAGTTACATGCCTATTAGCAATGAATCAAAGTTCCCCTTTGCCTACATCATTGTCAACATTTGTGGGTTTTTTTCTCTTGAATCTCAGTTTTAATTTGTGTTTCCAGGATGGCTAAAGATGTTAAATGTCCTTTTCAGGTACTTATTGGCTAATTGTTTTTATGAGAACTGTTCATTTAATTCATTAGTCTATTAGTTAACTGGATGACTTGGGTCTGGAATGCTTATTGTACTTCTGTATATTTTCTAAATATGAATCCCCTGATCAATGTGTGGCTTAAACGATATTTTTGTTGCGTGGATGGACTCATTGGCGGTTGTTTTTCTTTTGTTGTGCAGAAACACTTTTGTACAATTCATATGTTAGTTCTTGGGATTCACTATACTGTTAGAGTCCTTTTCAGAAACTCCTTGCCCAGGCCTATGTCTTCAAGTATTTTACCTCTGCTTCCATCTAGCAGTTTTATGGGTTTTATTGAATTTCAATTCATTTTGAATTGACTTCTATGCGGGTAGAGAAATGGAGATCTAGTTTCTAGTAGAAACTTGTAGAAATCGAATTTTGTTTAAAAGGCTATCTTTCAACCAAAGTATGTTTTTGACATATTTGACAAAAACTAGCTTGCTGCAGCTGTGTAGGTTTGCTTCTGAGCCCTCTATTTCTGAGCCCTCTATTCTGCTGTCATTTGCTTGCATGCTTGTGTCTGTGCCAGGCTCATGTGTTGTTACCGTGGATCTCTCTATAATTTGAACTAAGGCATATGATACTTTCTAAGGATTTCTTTGTCTCATTATACCAAAGAGTTTTCTTCTTCTTCTTCTTCTTCTTCTTCTTCTTCTTCTTCTTCTTCTTCTTCTTCTTCTTCTTCTTCTTCTTCTTCTTCTTCTTCTTCTTCTTCTCCCTC
>JANHMN010000003.1:69358763-69370282 GCA_030674055.1 Rhabdomys pumilio | reverse complement strand
CTCTCTCTCTCTCTGTGTGTGTGTGTGTGTGTGTGTGTGTGTGTGTTGATTTTCTACTAACTTTAGAACTTGTTTTTAGTATAGAATATCATTGGAATTTTAATTAACACTTCACTGAATCTGTAGAGTTTTGGTAACCTGGTTATTTTAATGATATGAATTCTACTAATCAATCAATGAACATGAAAGCCTTTTTTATCTAATATCTTCTTCAATTTCTTTTTTTTTTCACACAAGAGACCCTTTTACTTCCTTTGCCAGGTTTATTGATAGGTACTTTTGAAGCTACTGTTAATAGGACTAAAAGGTTTCTTAGTAAATTTGTTATTGGTGTGTGGCAGCACTGTTGATTGTTGTATGTTGGTCTTTGTTTCCTCACATTATTCTGAAATATACCACTTTCATGTTTGATGTCATTCTTGACTGTCCATAGAATGGAAGCAATCCATGATCCAGGACAATTTTATTATTCCCAATAGGTAAACACTGTGCTCTCTGCAGAAAGACATGTCTACATTGACATGTCTACACTGACATGTTTTGTTGAGCATTAAATAGAGAAGAAATAGCAGTTTGAATTCTTTTGAGTATTACCATCTGGTAATGTCATGGGCATCCTTCAAGGGCATTTATTTATTTATTTATTTAGCAAAAGTTGGTTAATAAGTCTATGCTCTATAGTGTTCTAAAATCCTGAAGACCAGTAGGAGTGTTATGTGCCATTTTCTTGTTTTAAATCTGACTCCACTGTGTGTGCTGAGCTCAGGGAAGCTAATATGCATCTTTGTAAGAGACAGTCAGTGTTGGTGATCCTGAATTAGCTGGGGTAGTATTAAGTGCATTTCTGTGATAAACTGATAGATCCAGACACTTCAGTGGTTTAGAAGTTTTTAGAAGAAACAATACTGTTTCTTTTTCCTGTAAAGTCAGGCTGATTTTTCTGGTTTCAGATGGCACTGCTCCAGCAGTTACTCTGGGACTCACATCATGCATTTGGACCATCTTTAGTAGATAGATACCTGTAGCATGTTATAGTTTCAATGTTAAATGTCTTCCACAGACTCATACAGTTTGAACAGTTTGTCCCCAGTCAGTAGTTGTGTGAATCTTTAGTAAGATTGTGAACCTTTTGGACATGGGGTCCAGTTGGTAGATATAGATAGGTCCATGGGGTAGGTGAGGAGGTTATGGCCCTAGCTCTGGCTTGAGGCTTGTGCTTCCCAGCTGCCAATATGACCATCCATCTTCTATTGCTGCTGCCATAGCTGTGGACTGTCCCTACTATGCCTTCTTTACCACATGCCATGGGTTCTGAACTATATTCTCCCTTAAGTTGCTTCTGTTAGTTGTTCTGTCCTAGGGATGTGAAAACTGGCTTTTCAGTGTCTTTCATTTGAGAAAGAGAATGGGCAGTTCTGTGCCAGTTGTAAAATTTTATTTTGCTGGGTTATTTTGTTTATTTGAATTTTTGTTTGTTTGTTTTTTTGAGACAGGGTTTTTCTGTGTAGTGTCAGCTGTCTTGGAACTCTCTTTATAAATAAAGCTGGCCTCAAACTCACAGACATCTGCCTGCCTCTGCCTCCTGAGTGCTGGGATTAATAATGTGCATGGCCACACCCAACTCTATGCAGATTTTTTAAGGGCAGGAAATTGAGCTTATGATCTCCACTCACATTCTTTCATCCACACCTCTGTGGCAGAACAGATGATACTGCAATGAATGCTGGGAAACACAAGGCAACTGGGAGTCTAGAAAATAGAAGAAAGGGGTTTGGGATCACCATTGTGGTCATTTTTAATATCTGAGAACCAACTAGATTTTACATCAGAGACACAGAAAGTTATGAATAGGTCTACAGAAGAAAAGGAGTTTTCTGGCAATTCCACCAGTAGGCAGTTCTTTATGACTTTAGATATTAAATTGCATATACCTAAAGCCATCCTATCCTTCATCAGATACATTTTAGTTTTTTACCTACTTAGGTATATGCTTATATAAACAAATAAAATGTTATCTATTTGTTTGCTTATTTATCTTTTTCTTCTAGGCAATAGACAGTTGTTCTTTAAAAAAATTTTCCATTAGTTAATTTATTTACTCAGTTTATGTCCTGATCCCAGCCTCTTTTTCCTCCTAGCCCCACCTTACACAGATCTTCCCTTCCCCCTTCTCTTCTGAGAAGGCAGATGCCCCCATGGGTACCAAACCATTCTGACATATCAAGTCACTGCCGGTCTACATCCTCTCCCACTGAGGCCAGTCAAGGCGGCCGAGTCAGAGAAGCAGTATCCATAGGCTGGATGCTGCCATTCTTTATATGACAACACCCTCTGTTAACCAATCCAAATGTGTTATCACTATAAAACTACTTCTGAATGTACGTGAACTTACTGAAAAACATTTTTGGTGAGGACAAATCTGGATAAAAATAATATTTGTTCTGAATAAATCTGAGTAAAGTCTGAGTAGATTAGTGCTGTCGTGTTGTATGGGGATTTGGTACCCCATCTTCACAGCCATACTTCTATTGCTTACAAAACAGGATAAAGAAGTGAAAAGAATTCATTTTAGACTCCCTACCAGCCTGAAGCACAGTGATTCCCAGGGTGCAAACCATCTTGAGAATATTTTCTAGATGACCTCAGTAATGGGGCTAGCTCTCATCCTGGAAGCAGTAGGCATTCTACCCTATATGTTTACAGAGCACAGGTACAAAGGAAGTGTGTTTTCAACTCAGACAGCAAGCAGCGAGGCCATGACTTCCTCTGGTTGGAACCTGCACTGCCAAAAGCCTTGGGGGCTAAATTGTTAGAGCCCGCACTACCCCAAGCTGCTCCAGTCAGCAGGTCAGGGTTCAGTAAGAGAGAGTGAGGATGGATGCAAAGAATGGAGACCAAACAGAGTGTGATTCAATCTCATTTATTCTTCAGTCTCTTTTCTTCTCTCCAAGTCCCTAGTTCCAAGTCTCTAGTTCCTAGCACCAAGTCTCACATCCTAATCCTAGTTCTAGCTGTAATAAATCTCAAGTCCTTATCCTGTTCCAGCTGTTAGTCTCTTTCCCAGTTCCAAGTATCTTTGATCCTTCTCCAAGTGTCTGTCTTCTCTCTGCCTCTCACCTTTTATATGTCTCACTTCTAAGTCATGCCTTTGAGTTTCACACCTTTAAGTCTCACACACCCAAGGGAAGATTCTGAGTATCTAAAACAAGATGTTATCAGAGTGTGCTCAGCTGTTGTAAACAAGTCTCTTGTCAGGGTATATGGCTCAAGATGGCTGCAAGGATGATAGCCACCTTTTGTTGGCTCCTCACATGTGCTTAGGGGGGTGTGGTCAGTATGATCCATGTCATGTGTCTGCAACACAGTGTGTGAAATGGGGAAGGATGGATAGAAATGGAAGCTGTAAGAAGAGAGGAGTCACAGTAATCATTACCACTTGAATTAGTTTATAAACCTTAACACACAGGGGCACATACAAGGGCACACACACACAGGGGCACACACACATACACACAGACACACACAGGGGCACACACACACACACACACACACATGCATGAAAGCACATGCACACTCACATCTGAATGCATGGGTTCTTTTTTGGCTTTGTTTTTTAGACAGGATTTCATGTTGTGGTCCTGGTTGTCCTTGAACTTGTGGTAGCCTTCCTATTTCTGTGTCTTAATTGCTGGGATTACAGCCATGTACTAAAGGACTGGTGCAGAGCAAATGAGACCAAATGAGAGACCATATGGAGGGACCCACGTGGTTGCTGTTTGGTCACTGCTGGCTGACAATAGTGCTTGTGGCTAAATATTTTACCCCAAATGGATAAAAACTTTCTTTATTCTTATGCTTGTATGAAATCTGTGCCTTTTATACTCTAATTTAGAAGTAGAGGTTTAATCAAAGCAGGCATTAGCTTGAAGGAAAACTATTCTAGACAAGTTTTGGCAGAATCAGAGTACGACAAGAGCAATCATTACTTTAGGCATCACCAGGACCAGATGCTTGATGCACAGCAGAAAGACATTTGATGGCATGTCTCAGAATGTCTGAGACGTGTCTGCTAGCAAATGGGAAGCCTGACTTTAGAAGGTGACTGAAGCTTGTATATGCACAGCTTGTATAAGCCATTTAGTTGCTTTTGCAAGAAAGAACCATGGGAGTCCTGGATCCAAAAATTTGGGCAACTAATTCACTAAGAAAGTAAATGACAAAACTCGGAATCCTTCTTTCTCTCTTCCTCCTCTTCCTCTTCCTCTTCTTCCTCTTTCTCCTTCTCCTCCTCTTCCTCTTCCTCTTCCTCCTCTTTTTCCTCCTCTTCTTTTTCCTCTTCTTCTCCTAGTCCTCCTCTTCCTTCTGAGAACTCATTGAGACAGCCCAGCAAACACTAAAAACAAATGTGTATATGATGAAAGAACAGCTCTCATTGTCGTCAGCCCCACCAGATGTTTGTGGAATCCTGACAGAGAAAAGTAGGGCAAGCTGAAAGATCAGCCAGCAGAGCAATCCATGCCTCTGAATTAATGTTGTTCCAAATATTTGGAGGCAGTTCACCATTTAATTTTATTCAATTTAAGGACCCAAAGATGTGCCTAATGAACACAGTAATGCAAATTTCTAAAATCACCAGAAAAGCCACAGAAGCATGAAGGAATAACGGATGGATGTTAGATATTTTACTCATATTATCATAAAGAAAAAGTCTTTCCAATGCAGGATATCTTCTAAATATACCAATGTCAGTCCTTTTTTCCAGTCATCCATTTGAGTTGACTCCCTGGGAAGTTTTGATCCACTTGATGATGCCAGAACTGTGTTTGCATCTGAATCGAGAATGTGGAAATAATGCTATGGTTTTATCTTTCCTTGAGTAGTATTACTCCCAGGAGGAAGTAAGGGTTTTTTAATTAAAATTAAAATTAAAATTAAAATTAAAATTAAAATGAATAATCCAACCCCAGTGAGACAGCGTTGACCAAGCTGTGCAAGAAGAGGGTTGGCTCTGTTGGAGCACACTGCATGAGGTATGAGTGCCCTCTCAAGGGGCTGCATCTCACCACCTGGACGCCCGCTTTGCTATGGTTGCCCAGTTGTACATGCAGTATTAAATGTCTTTAGGAACAGATTGGGTCAGAAGTCAACTGTGGAAACACAAGCTGAAACATGGTGGGGAATCAGAAATCTCAAGATGTAAGCTTCCCACTACCTGAGCTAGCCATAGTGTTGGGTTGTTTTGTTTGTTTGCTTGCTTGTTTTGTTTTTTAAAGAACTAGAAGTTTTGTATCCAAGTAGTTATTATCTTCTAAAAGTTAAGAGTGAGTGCATTTATTTCTTAGGCTTTATCTATTGAGATACCGAGTGGGCTGTTCTCAGATAAGCCTTGAAGGGTGTTGTTACTTCAGCCTTTGCTTTTTAAAAGTAACTCATCAGTTTTATTCAGCAGCTCTTACACTAAATGTTATGTAGTTAAGTTACTTCTAAGAATGTTGGATCCTAACAGATCAAGTGATGCAGAATTATTAAGGGCTGATTACTCTGTCGTGGCAGATATAATCAGTCGACTATTCCGAAAGTATGTCCTTTTCTGGACAGTGATTTGTTTGTAGATGAAAAGAGGCAATTCTTGCCTAGTGGATGTCTCACCACAACTGGAGTAACTCCAAAGATGCTCAATTTCTTCTTAGAATCCAAGACAGGAAGCTGTCAGGAGCAGACAGGTCTCTAATCAAAATGGACACTAATACAGACATGTTTATAATGTCAATTCTGATTGATATTGAGCATTACCAAACTTATACAGCCTTTGATTAACATTAAAAAATAGTATAAAAGCAAAAAGGAGAAGTGGGGATGGGATAGGGGTTTTCTAGGGAGGGGAAATGGGGAAAGGGAATGGCATCAGAAATGTAAATAAAATATCCAATAAAGATTTTCACATAAAAAAGAATGTTGGATCCTGCTTGAAGCAGGTGAGTCATTATGGGTTTTCAGGAAAGGGTAGGCACAGCAAGCTCACAGGGGACCATAACCTGCATTCTGCAGCTCTGAAGACCCATTGAGATAATGATGTGCTCAGGATTTGAACTCTGGCCTATTTACAAAAACCCAAGATCTTACCATTGTGTTGCAGCTTCTTACAAAAGGGAAGTTGGGCTATCCATGAGAATGTTAAAAGTTAATGCTTGCGTAAACTCACACAGCCACTACAGAAATCACAGCAGAAGATGCCCACCCCCCTCCCCCCCCCAAAAAACCCCCAATGAAAACAAATAAAACCAGGGCTATCCTACTATTCAGGTACACCATTCCCAGCTGCATACCCCCAAAGTCAAAGTTAAGATATTACAGAGCTAGGTACACATCTGTGTTTACCACAGCGTGGTTTATAGTAGCTAAGGTACAGAACCAGCCTGCATGTCCATCAACAGGTAATGAATAAAGCAAATGTGGTGTAGATACAGAATGAAGACTTGTTGGGCCATGAAGAACAGAATTAAGTCATTTGCAAGAAAATGGATGGAGTTGGAGGTTATTATATGTAAAAATACGCCAGGCTTTGAAAGACAAATATCACATATTTTTGTTCATGTGTCCAGTCCAGATTTAACTATGGATGACGTGAAAGTAGAAGAGGACAATTTTGGAAGACCTAGGGGACTATAGGAAGGGGGCGGATGACAGGATAATGGGATGTGAATACAGACAGAGCACATGGCATGCAGGGATGAAAATATCATGATGCTCTCATTACTTCATGCTATGCATGAGTTTATACTAATAAAGCCTTAAAGTGCTTTCTCAGTGTAACCTCTGAAAAAGAATTTAGTAACACTTTGCATAACAACAGCTCATAAGGTCCAGTCATATTCCCTTTCAATGCCGGTAAAATTCATTTGAATGAAGAAGAACGTTTGCTTTTGGAAACATATTCAGTCATGTCAGGATCTGTGATGCTTCCCAAAGTGTGGTCATGAAGCCTGCTCACTGCAGTCACTTGGAGCTGGTACTGTTCTTTGGCCTAGGTAAGAGGGAACACTGACGCCTGAGCCACCATAAGGCCTTCTCTGGGATGATGCCAGGAGTATATCTTAGATTTTTTCAGATCTCCCTAAATAAGATCACTCTTTGGGCACTCAATCCCACTGAATGCCCGTGCTTGAGATAGGAACATCCCCTTTTCACCATGACAGTCTTTCTTGGGTCTTTCTTCCATTTGGCAAGAGGCCACTTACTGAGTAGGAAGTGCAGAGAAAGGCACCCAGTGAGAGTGCCTTCTAGGTCATTGTTTGTGGAGATATGGCAGTAGAACACCTTCAGTTAGGATTACTCACGGAGAATTAAAGCCTATACGGGGCTGAGGACGTAGCTCCATCAGCACAGGGTTTGTTCAGCATGCACTAGGCCCTGAATTTATCTCTAGCACCATATAAACTGGGTATGGCGGTACATGCCTATAATTCCAGTATGTGAGGGACAGAGACAGGAAGATAGGAAGGTCATGGTTATGGCTGGAAAGATGACTCAATGATTATGAGCATTTATTGGTCTTGTAGATGATTGGAGTTCTATTCCCAGCACCCACATGGTTGCTCACAACCATCCATAACTCCAGTTCCATGGTATCTGATACTCTCTTCTGACATCTTTATGTGCTAGGCATACACATGGTACACACACACATACACACAGGCAAAACACTGATACACATAAAATAAAAATAAGTATTTTAGCTAGAGATGTTTAAACTGATCCTGGACTAACAAGTTCCAGGCCAAGCTGGGCTATATATAAGACCCTGGGGAGCAGAGAAATAAAGACAAATGACTTACAGTAATCCTCCTGTTTCAGCCACCTGAATACTGAGATTATAAGCATGCACTCCTATGTTTGACTGAGGATGTTGTTTTTCTAGTATACATTTATATAAGGCCCTGGAAACATCAGGCAGGCCCAGAGCTTAGGGCTTGTTAAAATGCAGACTCCCAGTTCATATCTCAGACTTGTAACTGAGAAGCTCTGGTGCAAACGGAATCTGCATTTTTTTTTTCAGCAGCTTCTCCTAAAAGACTGATGTGTCCTTGAGCTTGAGAGCTGGTTCTTCCAGTCAGAAAGGTTATTCCACAAACTTTCTGCTTCTTTACAGGCTGGGGCTTCAGCATGGGGACCAATTATCACTTCCACAGCTGGAGAGTGTTTGTCATCGTCTGTGTTCTGCCTGCCACTGTGTCCATGCTGGCCCTGAAGTTCATGCCAGAAAGCCCCAGGTTCCTGCTGGAGGTGAGTCTTTACCAGCCACAGGAGTCCTGGCCTAGTTCACTCAGTCCCCAGCTGTGTGTTCTCTCCTCATTGCTTGCTGCACTTTCCTTTGTTGATGACCTTGCCTATCAATAAATCTGGCTCCCTTCCTCTTGGTGATGGTGGCACATCACGGATTGGAGCTCATAGTGCAATAGGTGGGGACCCTCCCTCAGGCTTGGAGAGTTCTTAAGGACAGGTCCTGGCTTGCCTTATGGTACTGTCTTCTTACAGAGGTCCTGAATAGAAGATCCATCATATTTTCACAGTACTGTTTTTATATAGCCACAGTGAAGTCTTTGTTAAATCTTGCCACTATCTCGGGGCCTCTAGGACTCTTAGCTCTGCAGGGCCTCCACCCACTAGAAAGCTGCTGGTGATCTTATGAGTTTCCTACTCTGTGTCTACAGAAGTCAGAAAGTGGGAGCTGGCTGCAGGTGATAGGACTCACTCTCACCCATCCTCAGTCCCTGGATCAGCCTCCTCGTCATTGGCCATCGCAAGGATGTTCCATGTTTAGTTTTCTCTCACTCCTCACTTACTACTCACATACATCAGACAGTTTTTAACCAAGGTCATTGCAAAATGCAACCTTTTGCCTATACCTTTCTTATGGATGCCCTAACAAAGTGTCAGAGGTTGATGTCAACAAATTTATCTCACGGTTCCGTAAATGAGAAGCACAAAATGAAGGTACCAGCAGGGCCGGGCTCCTTCTGAAACCTGCAGGCAAGGGTGTTCCTTCCCTGTTCTTCAGAAGGATGCCGTCAGTCATACTGGGTTGGGGACCCGCTCCACTCCAAAATGAACTGATGTTAACTAATTCCATCTGCAGCAGCTTTCTTTCTGAATAAGACCACACTCTGCAGGCAGCGCCAGAGTGGGTGATGATACTTAGGATCTTATTCAGAATACATTACCTTTTGTTTCATCTCATTAGTGAGGAGTATGGCTCCTGCTCCATGAGCTACTCAACTTTATAGTTATAACAATATGTGGCATTTATCCCTTGAAGCCAAAACCTTGTTATTCTTCCAGTGTAGACTGGGAGCTTGCTGTAGGCTATTATAGGCCTCACCTGTGGCTAGTGGGTCCATGTCTGATCCTTCAGACCCAGCACACTGTTTAGGGGTGGAGGGCTTTCCATCCCAGTGAAAAAGAGGCATAGGCAGCCATGAAGTTTCAGGTCTCTATTTTTGTATTTTTCTCAGATGGGCAAACATGATGAAGCCTGGATGATTCTCAAGCAAGTCCATGACACAAACATGAGAGCTAAGGGGACCCCTGAGAAGGTGTTCACGGTGAGTGTGCTAGCCTGGACCAATGAAGCACTTTACCACTGTACTGAAAGAAAAGTAATCTTTTAATATTCCTATCATTTTCACACGTGAAAGATCTCTTCATCAGAATTATTTGCATTGTGTGTGTATACATATATATACATATATATATATGTGCATGTATATATACACGTATGTATGTATGTATGTATGTATGTATGTATGTATGTATGTATATACCAGAGGATAACTGTCAGGAGTCTCTCCTGCCACCTTGTGGGATTCAAGCATCAAACTCAGGTCATTAGGCTGTATGCAAGCACCTCTACCAGAAGAATCATTTTACCCATCTTGCCAGCCCGAGGTAGTTTTTTTTTTCTACTATCATTTTCTAATACCATTAACTAAGGAAGGTTGAGAAGGTGCTTCAGTCAGTAGAGTGCTTGCTGCACAAACATAAAGACCAGAGGTTGATCCCCAGAGTCCACAGTAAGAAAAACACAGACAAACAGACTCACAAACACACAGCAGACACACACAGACACACACAGACATACACACACAGACACACACACACACAGATACACACAGACACACACAGATACACACACACCCATCAAGAGAAGATGGTGCCGAAAGCGAAGAAGGAAGCTCCTGCCCCTCCCAAAGCCGAAGCCAAGGCAAAGGCCTTGAAAGCTAAGAAGGCAGTGCTGAAAGGTGTCCACAGCCACAAAAAGAAGATTCGAACGTCACCGACCTTCCGGCATCCCAAGACACTTCGGCTCTGGAGGCAGCCAAAATATCCTCGGAAAAGTGCACCCAGGAGAAACAAGCTTGACCACTATGCTATCACCAAATTCCCACTGACCACTGAGTCAGCCATGAAGAAAATAGAGGACAACAACACGCTTGTGTTCATTGTGGATGTCAAGGCCAACAAGCACCAGATCAAACAGGCCGTGAAGAAACTCTATGACATTGATGTGGCCAAAGTCAACACCCTGATAAGGCCTGATGGAGAGAAGAAGGCGTATGTTCGCTTGACTCCTGATTATGATGCTCTAGATGGTGCCAACAAGATTGGGATCATCTAAACTGAGTCCAGATGGCTAATTCTAAATATACACTTTTTTTTCACCATAAAAAAAAAACCATCAAGAAAGGATAAAAGAACACATTGAGGTTGGAGAGGCGACTCAGTGGTTAAGAGTATTTGCTGTTCTTGCAGAGGACCAGGGTTTAGTTTCCAGCCCCTACACGATAGCTTACTGTAACTTCAGTACAAGGGTTTTGATCCTTTTTCTGGCCTCTATATGAGTACCAGGTGTTTTTATGATGTACAGACTCACCAGCAGGCAACATCTATCCCTACCCCCTCCCACAAAAGTAAAAACGAGTGAATTTAGAAAACGAAAAGGAACGTACATCCACATGAAGATTTGTGTATTGTATTTGGCTGCATGGACTAGCATTTTGAATAACGCCGCATACATCCATGGCCATTGTTTCTCTCCATTAGCCTCTCAGACTATCAGTCATTTTAATGACTGTCAGAGCTTGGAACATTGACACCATTTTCAACACGTCCCTAATGTCAGAGGCTCATTTATACTGTTCTATTGCCTGTTCCTATAAATATCATTGTGATGAACCTCCTCCCCCATACAGTGCCTGTCTCTTCAAGTTCTGTAGAAACAAAATTTCTGGCTCAAATGGCATTGATTATTTTTATTATTCAACTTTTTGAGACTGTAATAAAATCATGACATTTCTCTCCTTCCTTTTCCTCCCTCAAAACCCTCTCGAATCTCTACTTGCTCTACTTTCAAATCTCTACTTTCAAATTTATGGCCTCTTTTTTAGTTAAATCATTACATACACACATATACATACACACACACACACACACACACACACACACACACACACACACACACA
>JANHMN010000003.1:69309222-69345349 GCA_030674055.1 Rhabdomys pumilio | reverse complement strand
CTGGGATGCTGGGATGCTGGGATGCTGGGATGCTGGGATGCTGGGATTATAGGCAAATTCCACCAAACTTTTCTCTGCACCCCCCATAGGGTTTCACTCTGTAGCTAAGGCTGGCCTCTAACTCATAGCTAATCTCCTACTTCATCCTTCTGCATGTTGGATTGATAGATATTAGCTTTCATGTCCCAGCTAGTTTTTCTATAGAAACTGGAAAGTTAATGACAGATTCTGTAAGCTTGAATTTAAACGTCCATCTAAACGTGCGTCTAAGAAAAATGATTCAAAGTTGTTGGGAGCCCAGCACGAAAGGCCTTGTGCTCCAGAGAAACTAGAAATGGTAAGCATGCAGGATTGTCTTTCCAATGGGAAAGACATAAAACCTGTTCTTCCATCCAGAAAACTGGGAATTGGAAGTGATTAATAGCCTGGTGATGTGTTTTGTCTGTCAAGCTGCTACAAGCAGGACTAAAGGAGGCTAGTACTGTAAATAACCCTTATAGTCAGGGGCTCCCCAGCTCTCAAAGCCAGGGCCAGTGGTGGGTTAGTAGCCCAAATGAGCTCTATGCTGTCTGTATGACTGAGACCAGGCCAGATTTTCCCCCTAGGATGTTGAACTAGTACAGGTAGTTTTGATGCAATTATACTTCTTTGTGCTCGGGGGGTTGTATTACACTAGGAAACTTCCAAATAATACGGTTTAAATTTGCTGGGAATAAATCACCTGGCATCCGACTCCCGAAGTCTTATCTAGGTTGATGAAGTCAATCTGACCTCAGTTTTCATTCCCACCCTTATATGGTTGATTTCCACGCCTACTGTGAACATCTGCAGGCTCTCCTTCACAAAATATTTTTATTCTCTAGACCAATAATTATAGCAAACTTTGAAACTCTAATAATCTGACTCTACCTCAAGTGAAATGTGTGTGTGTGTGTGTGTGTGTGTGTGTGTGTGTGTGTGTTTGAGATGAAGTCTCACTATATAGCCTAGGTTAGCCTTGAACTCATGATCCTCGTGCCTTAGGACTCCAGGTGCTGGTATTACAAGTGCTCACTACCATGTCCAGCAATGGAAACTGAATATTGAACAATAGTTTACTAGTTTTATTCACAATCATTGTGAGGAGGGAGGTCCCTTTGCAGAAGCTAATGATGACTGTTGCTAGGTTAGTCTCTGAGCACTGCACAGTGGAACACTGGCCATTACACATGGCCAGAAAGTGCAGCATCTGGGGTACTGAAGAGGAGCAGTGACCCTCAGCACCCTGTGTTGCTCTGTCCCTGTGATAGCACTATCTGGCAGTGGTCTACTTTGCTTACAGTGTCACTTAGGTTGAAGGGTGGGGAGCATGGTTTTTCCCTCTACTCACAGGACGGGACCTAGTATTTATGAGTATTAGTACCATGCTCTGAAAGGGTTGGCTAAAGATTGACTGTGCACATGTATGAAGGAATGAGTTGCTTGTAAATTCTCATGAGTGAGAACTTATCCAAAGGCTTCCAGCTCAAACACCGACCACACTACAGCGGAGGAGATCAACCAGCTCAGAAGGGATCATTCAAGTTGACAGGAGAGTTGAAGCTGTACCGAGCAGCTTCCCAGTGTGGCTGCCCTTCATAACCACCCAGATAACTTGCCCACTTATTATTAATGGGATGCTTTTAAGTGAAAACAAACAAACCAAAACAACAACAACACCCACATACTCTTGGTCTAAAGTGAACATTAAGTTGATCCAATTTCTATCCTTATTAATATCAATTCCTGGCCCCACAACTGCTTTTTCTTTTACAGAATAACTCTGAAGATGTATTTGAAAACACGTATCATATTCTGTCAGCTCTATATTATATCTTGATTTAATTTTTTTATCTTAATATATCAGTCCTTTCTTTCCTCCCTTCCTCCCTTTCTTAGTTCCTTCCTGGACAGAGGCTTGCTTGCAGCCTGGGCTGTCTGGGAACTCACTAGGTAGTCCCAAACTCAAGGCAATCCTGGTTCAACTTTCCCAAGAGCTGAGATTATAAGACTACCATCACACTTGTCTCATTTCGCATATCTTAAATATTGTTCCATATTTATACATATAGATCTGCTTGCATGGCATCTGTCTGTTATCTATATAGCTCTCAGGTACACCCATATATACACCTGTAGTTGAATGCATGTAGTAATTCACTGCTAATATAAGCAATGTGGTTACGAAGACCAGCATGTGTCTTTTCAAATACATGAGCAAATACATGTAAGATAATTCCTAGGTCAAAGGAAATGTACAAGTTACATTTTGTAAAATTGTTATCCAAAGAAGCTGCGTTGATTACATTCTGTGCAGGACAGTGCTCATCTTCCCATACGTAGGTCTAGCCTGGGGATCTGCACGGGTTCAAGGCTCATGGGAAAGCAAACTGTTTGGTGATATCTCCATTTCATGCTTTCCACATTTCTGCCACTCTGATGGGAAGGTCTATGGGTTGGAATTTGGGAGCTATGCCTTGGGCTCAGGCTCTTTCGTGCACACCTGGACCAGATGCTGCCTTCCATGACCTCAGAGCCCATTGCCAGCAACAGAAAAGCAGCTGCAAAAGATGGGGCAGCGGTTTGGCTTCAATCATGTTCTGCTACCTTTGCCACACAGTTCTTGATTTTGGCCTTCTGTGAGTTCCATTTGGTCACAGGCATTTTTATTTCTATGGGACGCTTCACTGAAGGATGCTGTCTCCCTTCACAGGTTCATAAAGATGTACTTTAAGCATGTCCTCTTTGAGGACACATTCTTTGACAAATGCTACTTTGAAGATGTGACATCCACAGATACTTATTTCAAGAACTGCACCATCGAATCAACCACCTTCTACAACACAGGTAAGAAGAAGGACTCTCTGGGAAGAATACACAAAGGTGGGCTGGGGCTTAGAACCAAAGTCAGAGCTGAAGCAGGAGTGAAGGGATTCAGCTTTAGTGGGAGAGAAATGGCTTCTACCCCCAGGGAGGGCAATCATTATGTATCATTCTGGCATTTGTTTAGTCTATACCTCAGGTTTTTTTTTAATCACACATAAACTGAGGCAAAAATTCTGGCCAAATGTCCTTATCCAAATGAGGCTGATGCTATACAACAATACAGTATGACATTTATAAAACCAGCATTCTGGGAGGGCTGTGTTTTCCAGCCCAGCCCTGGAGATTGTGCATAATTTAAAACTTGCACAATTAAAAACCAGTAATAAATCAAAAGGGAATTGTTACCTCTGTACAGACTCAGTGCATAAGGCAAGACACAAAGAACATTTTAGAATCACATTGTTTCAGATTTTCATGGTTAAAAACAAAGCACGGAATACCACTGCTCCACCACTCGCTCTACTTTGACTGTGCTCATCATGGCTTAATGACCTCTTAGTGCAGCAGGGACACAAAGGAGCTCCCTGAGTATTACCAGAGCCCTCCCCACCAGGGTCTCAGTGGAGAAATGTATTCTGATTATCCCTGCCTTAGAGCTGAGGAAACAGACTTAGGCAATTGATCAAGGCTACAGGTAGCAAAGAGATGGAGCTTGAATCCATTTCTCAATTACATGGCTCAAAAATCTCTTTGCACTGGACTTCTTGCTTCATGTCCTTATTTATGCTTCCTCCTTTTGGACAACAGATAGTTTACACAACACCTCTCCTCCTCATGTTCCCAGCCTCAGAAGCTTTACTATTTGGTCTCTAATAATCTGTTATTAGACATACCTTCCTGAATTTCTTCTTAGCTTTACCTTAAAAAAATAATGGATTCCAGAAGTTCCCTTGTCATTAAAAACCCTTTTATTCTTTCAAGTTCAGATGATGGCTTTTCATTTGCATACTTAACACAGGGTTTGGTGTGTGTGTGTGTGTGTGTGTGTGTGTGTGTGTGTGTGTGTGTGCACATATGGAAGGTAGTGGTTGATACCGAATAGCTTTCAATCACTCCACCTTACATTTTGAGACAGGGTCTTTCACTGACCCTGAAGCTCCCTGACTCTGCTGGACTATCTGGTCAGTAAGCCCTGGAGATCCTCCTGTGGCCGCTTTCCCAAATCTAGGACTATAGGAATGTGCTATTATACTTGGGGCTTTTTTTACACAGGGAATAGGGATCTGAACTCAGATCATATGCATATTTGGCAGGCACGTTACCATCTGAGTCTGGTTTCTGTACACCTTTGGTTTTGTAGGTAGGTGCTCAAGAGGATGCGCATTTGTGTTAGGGTCAGCCATCCCAACCAAGCTTTCCTTAGTTAGCATTCTTTCTACTAGGAAAGTTGCTCTTTGATAGTGTCAAAAGGTGTGAATTGTTTTCAGAGCAAGTAGTTTTTCCTTTGAGAAAGTTTGGGGTTTTCAATAAGATACTGCCTGGGCTCTGCAGTAGACAGTTCAGGTGGGTCCTATTTCGTCTGTGTAGACTATGTGTGAGTGAGTGTGTGTGTGTGTGTGTGTGTGTGTGTGTGTGTACGTGCATGCTCGAGCATCTGTGTGAGTGCGTGTGTGCGCACATGTTGTTCTTCAGTTGCTCTCCACCTTGTGCTTTGAGGCAGGGTCTCTTACTAGGACCTGAAGCTCATCAGTCAGGCTAGACTGGCTGACTGACAAGTCTCAGTCATCCATTTGCACCCATATTTTCTGCACTGGAACTACAGCTTTTAAATGTAGATTCTGGGGACCAAACTCAGGTCTTCATCCTTTCTCAGATAGTACTTTACTATTTTGCCAGTCCCTAACCCCAACTCTTAAGTTCTACTCTCTAAGATGGATTACTTCAGAGGAACTTCTCAGTCATTACATGGCCCCCGCGTCACATTATTGGGACAGGCAGGATTCTCAGGGGCTGGGAAGATGGGTTAGAATAATGCACTTACCACATAGGTGTGAGGACTGGAGTTCATATTCTCAGGAAAAGACAGCTGGTGTGGCTGATGTGTGTAATCTCAGTACTAGAGTGGCAGAGACAGGGGATCCCCAGGGCAAGCTAGCCAGCTAGACCAGCTGGAATAAGTGAGTTCTACTTTCAATGAAGGACCCTACCTCACTAGGTAAAATGGAAAATGTTTGAGAAGAACATCCAGCAGCTTCAGGTCTCAGTATGCATGTGCGCACACACACATGTGCCTGCACACATACACACATGCACATAACACACAAACATACAAGTATAAAAATGTCTCTAAATTGGCATTAGTTTCATTTCTTTTTATTATAGGAACTTGAGCAGATTATTACATTTTTGGCCAAACATCACTTTGACTTTTGAGGTCACAGCTGGTCCATAAAGAGGACATCTATGCGCCTGCTTTTCTTTACCCAACTCCCATGATCTCATATGAACCAAAGTGTCTTTCTCTCCCCAGACCTCTACAAACACAAGTTCATTGGCTGCCGGTTCATCAATTCCACCTTTCTGGAGCAGAAGGAGGGCTGCCACATGGACTTTGAAGAGGACAATGATTTTCTCATTTACCTCGTCAGCTTCCTTGGCAGCCTGTCTGTCTTGCCTGGGAACATAATTTCTGCCCTGCTCATGGACAAAATCGGAAGACTCAAGATGATTGGTAAGTTGCTCACGATGGAACATTCGAGTCTCCGGGCCACAGTGTCTTGCTTCCTTCTCTTAAAGAAGCATTACACATGGTAACGCTGAATCTGCTGCTGTTATGTACCAAGGAGGCACATTTACAGAATCCTAGGGTTTCGTATCAAGGCTTGGAGTGCTGGGACAGGGCTCTCATTACTTCTAGAGTGTTCTATTAGTATCCCATAATGATGATGACAGAGCTACCATACCTACATCATAGCATTATGATGGGAAATATATAAAATGGTATTTAATGATAGTTTGATGGCTTAAGGCAAATCATATTATTTTTCTTATTTGATAGTAACTTTCTGTTGTTTAATAGTGAGAGAGGGGATAAGAGACATGATGAAATTCTATGTGTGTACAAAATCATGAATAAATAGGTAAATAAATAAAAAATAAAAACCATTTTAAATTGCAGATGATTAGTTTAGACTTCGTTGGATAGATTCTTGTTGAAATCCTCGAACATATGACCATTTGAGTTTGAATATATGCCTTTCTCTGGGCTTCGGTTTGCAAGTAATACGAGGAATAACAACTGGGAGGATTTTGTGAGGGTCAAACATAATATAGTCCAAGCTTCTTGTAACACTCAGTATGTTGTAGGCTCTTGGAATGGTGGCTGTATTCACATCTGCCTTGCCTCCTTCCAGCAGAATGTGCACCCCTGGATGCTGAAACACAGCTCTGTGAGGGGTCAGTGGGAGTGAAATGTGTGCACTGAGGGCCAGTGAGAGCATGTGAGCCACGAGCAGTGCTAGGAAGATAGGAGGGAGGCACATTAATAAAGAAGACATTAACGATGTGCCTTCAGGATGCTGTTGATTGAGAAGATGAATACTAAATTTCCCAGTGTTAGCAGACAAAGGGAAACAAAATCAATCACATTGTCATCTTATTGGAGAAGAGAAAACAAATCAAGTGTTGGTGGGAAGAAATGTTCCTTGGTGTTTGGATTGTACTTGATATTATTATTGTAACTAGGAGATGAATATTCAGAATGGTGAATAGAGGATGTGCCTGTGATCTTGGCTCTGGTATCTTATTAGAAAGATTGGAAGTTGTCTCATGGGTACTGCAGACTGAGCTGCCTTTGTTAGGGGGAAGTGTCCTTGTCAGTAGACTTTTGAGTGATACAAACACACACAGAAAGAAAGAGAGGGGGGAGGGGGAGGGGGAGGGGGAGGGGGGGGGGGGGGGGGAGGGGGGGAGAGGAGGGGAGAGGAGAGGAGAGGAGAGGAGAAGGGGAGAGAGAGGTGTGGAGCCTGCTCAGGTCATGGCTGCTCAGTCTCTGCACCCTTCATCTTTACAGAAAGGCTCCAGGCCTTTCTGTAAATGTTGGAACGTTGGCCAGCTACAACATTCTCAGTTCATAACGAGCACTGTGAAGCCTCCTTTCCACCATGTCACCATGGGATGCAGAGAGCTGCTTTGAAGCAGCTTTTTCTGTGACCCTCAGAGCAGCCTGGCTGCTGCAGCTTTGTCCTGAAAACTCCTCAGGGCTCTTGTCTGGGAGAAGTCATTTCTTGTTAAGTGCAGAGTAGAAGTTTTCATAATGAAGCTGTTAGTTACACACTCATTTATGCATTTAATAAACATTTATTTATACAGTTCGTACTCTGCATCAGACTGTGAAGGAAGCTATGGGAATATAACATTAATTGAGACCATCCACAGCCTCATGTTTAAAGAGCCAAAGATAGATTGAGAGAGACAGACACAAGCTAGAGATTTCATTTAACTAACATTGGGATGCTTGTCTGCCAGGCTGTGCTCCAAGCATTTCATAAACCCCATGGAGCGGGTACTATTGATATTAACATTTTATAGATGGGAAAATGAGACAGTGCAGGAGCCGGTAAAGGACCTATCCAGAGTCACACAGATAGAAAGTGGTAAGGCTTAAACTTGCACTCAGACCTCTTAATTAGAAGAGGAGTTGGGATTATGGAAATGAAGGGGCGGTGGGTCCTGTGTGCATCTGTGGTAGGAGCAGTTAACACAGAGCTGAGGAAGCTCCTTGACCAAAGCATGATTTGACAATGGTGTTTTATTAGTCAGAATCTATTAGCTAAGCCTCATATTGGTCTCTCTGATCAGAGCGTGTGTTTGGAGGGAATTGCTCTCAGGACTCTTGTGGCCCATAGATGCCAGCCTCCTTCCCCTGTGCTTTCCTCCTGACTGTTAGAAAGAGGCTGGAGTGTCTGCTTGCAGCCCCGCCCCTTCCCAGAGGGGGCAGTATCCTGGATAGTTATCCTTCCCTGGCTCCTTAGCCAGGCTTACACTTCCCACTGTTCTTACAGCCCCAAGTCCCTGTGTGTTTCCAGGGTGAAAACCCATCAGAAAGGTGTTTCTTGATAAAGTCAGAAAAGTATTTAGATTCCAGGCAAGGAGGATGCTTGTTCCCATTGCCCTGATGGCAGTGGGGAGCTCACCTACCTACTTATTGGGATTCACTGCTTTTGCTTTCTATTTTTGGCCCCATCCCCACATGATTTCAGACCCTTTCAGGCCTGAAGCTTACTCAGTCATGACCAGATCCAACCCAAGACTTCCTAAGCTCCCCTGGATGGACTTTCTGGGTTTAGAAAGGGTTTGTTACAGCCATTTTTAAAATGGGGTCTCTCATCACCATCTCTGTCAGTGGGATTCCTGATCAGAGAGTTCACCCTGAATGGTGTAGTGAAAAAAAAAATTGTTGATGGACAGCTTCACACATGTGGCCAGAGTTGAGAGAACAAACGAGGGAGGCAAGACTCTCAGATAATGGCAAAAGTGGGAAGCAGCTGTCATTCCATGGTGTCAGGAACTAGGAGAGAAAACAGCATTCCTGGAGCCCAGTGGGGCCTCAAACAGTAGTGGATTAATAACCTGGAAGGAGCTGTGGTTTTGGAGGGACTTAGCCATTGCCAAAGATGGAGCTTCTAAAATGGGTGGTGGTCACTGAGCAGTCCCACCCCTCTCTTGTCCCATCAGGGTGATAATAGTTCCAAGCTTCTTAGGGGGCTGCAGTGGGTTCTGTGAGGGCAGAGAGATCTCTGGGGTGGAGATGGGGATGTATTAGCCCTATTTCTGTTGCTGTGATAAACATCCCAGACTTTGTACTTAGAAGGAAGATGTATTTATTTTGATTCCTGACTTTAGAGACTTTGGTTCATGGCCTTTTGCCTCCATTGTTCCAGGGTTTGTGTCAAAGCAGAGCATTATGGCAGGGAGAATGTGGCAGTGGGAAGCTGCTCACCTCGTGGTGGCCTGGGAGCATAATAGCGTCCTTCAGACGCTATTAAACTATGAATCCACAATGGTTCATGAGTCCAGAGCCCCCCAGAGACTCTACTTCTGAGTATGGCTGCTTTGTGGACAACCGTTCGTTCAACATATGTGCTTTTGGGGGCCATTTAAATTTCAAACCAGAACAGGTGGAGAAGCAGAAGAACAGCCTTTCTGGAATTTTCCCTTTGTAGTGCACCCACAAACGTATCTACATTAGGATGTAAGCTCTATGAACTCCAGTTCTTAATTTATTTTTTATATTTCTTTAAAAAAATAAAGCAGTTAAACTTTAATATCTTAAATTTTGAGTTGTATATTAATGTATATCCACTCTTTGTGTGTGTGTGTGTGTGTGTCTGTGTACACATCAAATATATACATACTGTATATATTTGTTTTTAAAATATGTCTGAATTTATGCTTTCCACTTGTGCTCTTCCCAGGTGGAAGTTGGACCTAGTAACTCAAGTGACATGTTACTTCAGCTGAGCCTGTGAGATTGGGGGTTGGGCAAATTCTCCAGGACACAGGCTTCATGTTTCTTTCCACCTTTGTCTTGTCTCCACAGGCGGCTCCATGCTCATCTCTGCAGTCTGCTGCTTCTTCCTGTTTTTTGGCAACAGCGAGTCTGCGATGATCGGTTGGCAATGCCTGTTCTGTGGGACTAGCATCGCTGCCTGGAATGCTTTGGATGTGATCACAGTAGAGCTGTATCCCACTAACCAGAGGTCAGTTCTTCTTTGGGGTTTCCTCTAGAACTTGTTTGAGTTACTTTGCTCAGAAGCCCACCTCCCACTGAATCTTGGAGTCCATGTTCCAAATGTCTCCTGGGCTTTCTCTCCAAGATGATGACAGCGGCCTGGACCTGGATAGGCTAGGGCTTGATAGGATTGAGTGACAAGAACCAGAGGACAAGAGTAAGCTGTCTCAGCAGAACAGTAAGAATGACTAAAGCCTTCTGTATCATGCAATCCTTACGGCAGCTGAGCCCAGGTCTGCCGATGGGAACTAAGGAGAAAATGTGAAAAATTTTGAACAACATGGAGGGGTGGGGCTCTACAGGAAGGAAGAGATGGTGAATGGAGGCAGAGTGGTTCAGGGCTGCCAGGGTTTACTCTTTGTTTAAAAGCAAAGGGTGAAATCCATTATCCTGTAGGTATTTCTCTACATGAAGGGGATCCTGTATAAAAGATAAATGCTTATGAGGAGTGAACATGGTATGGAGGACGAGTAAATGGAATTCTGTAAAGTATTTTAGTGATATTCCCAAAGCCAGTGACAGAGTTCTGGGTTTTGGTTGGCTAGAATACTGTGTTTGAAGCCTCTTTCCTTGAGTCAAGGAAACAGTAAGGGACAGGGTCATTGTCGAATGGGGTACGGTTTTACAGGTTGGAAATTTAGGGAAGCGAAATAAAGACACACTTAGAAACAATAGGTCATCAGGAAAAAGCACCTTAGAACATCTAAGTGTTTAGCCATATTAAAAAAAAAAATTAAAGTGCAATTGAAGTCATCTGATAATAGCAGAAATGATAAAATATCTAAAAATCAACCTGAAACATGAATAAACCATAAGCCTCTGCTACAATATAAAAAAAGACAAGAGAAACCAAGACATGCTTCATGGTGGACAAGATAACTTACTCTTATGAAAATGTCAAGTTTCCTGTAATTTTTCCCAATGACAATAATCCATTTAAAATTCAGTGAGACTCCCTTTACCCCAGAAAGTTGGAAAAATCATTTTAAATTTTATCTAGGAAAGCAAGCATATGGGAATAGCAAACAACACAGCAAACACAGATTGGCCAGGGTTGGGACTGGAGCTTATAAACCCGCCATGCTGCTCAGGTATAGATAACAGAACCCAATATCTAACCTTAAAGGTATGCCAACATTCGTAAACTTTTGATAGAAAAGAGAAATATTTTAACTGCTGCCTGAAAGATCCCCATAGGAGACCCTCACTCAAATCCAGATTAGCGCGCACCCAAAGACACATGAGAGACCTGCTTGATGCAATAGCAAAAGGTAGTTTAATACAAGGGCTCTTGGATCGAAACCCGTCTCACGCAGGAGACAAGGGATTTTGACCCCCAACCCCAGAGGCTTGGGCTATTTATGGGTAGGGGTAGGGAAAGGCGGGAAAGTTTGGTGTGGTTACACACGATTGGTTATTTCAAATATCAGCAACTTACAGAGGCAGCTACCTCCCAGAAAGGGAGGGAGAGAGAAGTAAACACTGGATGGCCCATTACTCACTTGGGCTAGTTTGGACTTGTCTGGGGCATGTCTTTTTATTTTTCTTTTGGTCACCTTTCCCCTGGAGGGGGCATGTCTGTTTCAAGCTGCTTTCAAATTTTATTCTCACACTGCCCAGGAATGATCACCTTGAGAATACTGTCTGTATATATCAGTGGTTCTCAACCTTTCTAATGCTGCAACCCTTTAATATAGTTCCTAATGTTGTGGTGACCCCCAACCATAAAATTACTTTTGTCGTTAATTCATAATTGTAATTTTGCTACTGTTATGAATCATAATGTAAATATCTGTATTTTTTGATGGTCTTAGGTGACCCCTGTGAATGGGTCCTTTGACCCCTAGAGAGTGAGAAATGCTGCTCTATGCAGCCATGGTCAGGACAGACTGCATGATGCTTGAAGCTCATCACTGAAGTGTGATCTGGGGATAATAACTGGTGTTGGGTTTTGCCATGGATGACAGAAACTCCAAACAGATTAGGCATTGCATAGCCTCCTCATTGGCAGTCTGAGCAGAAGGCTTAGTCTCCTATGTCTTAGTCTCCCTTGCCTGGACTCCACCATGGATTATCTCTGTTGCAGGAAGTAAGACAAAAGGAAAAAAAAATAGTAAAGGAAGAGTAGAAGCGCGCTCATTTACTCTCTCAGGAAATTTCCCAAGTGTGCTTCTATCTCATTGGCCAAAACTAAGTCACACTCACACAGCTAGCAGCAAGGGACTCTGGGAAATGTAGTCTTACATTTGTGGACTTGCATTGTAGGGTGAGTTAGCAGTCTTTGCTACAAGAGAGTGTGCTCACCCTTTTGATATTTTTCTGTAAGCAAGTACAACTTGTAGCTATTTTAATTAGAGATATGCTTGGGAAGATAAAGAAAGAAGCTTGAAGGTAATCCAAAATGTTAATAGTGGCCAGATATGCCTACATCTTTATTTCATTCAGTATTTCCGGTGTTGGCTAAAATGAAAACGGTGTTTTTGTATTTTGGTAAAAACTTCAGTCGCACACCTCCTCCTCTTACAACAAGGACATACTGCTGCTCCTCTAGTGAGGCCCAGCATTTCACAGTCCTTTCCTGTCCTCTTGTTTTGCAGGGCCACAGCCTTCGGCATCCTCAACGGACTGTGCAAATTTGGCGCCATCCTGGGAAACACTATCTTTGCTTCTTTCGTTGGGAAAACCAAAGTGGTCCCCATCCTTCTGGCTGCTGCTTCTCTGGTTGGAGGTGGTCTGATTGCCCTTCGACTGCCAGAGACTCGAGAGCAAGTCCTGATGTGAGCAACGCACTGGGGAAAGACAGATGGGAAGATCTTTTTTAGGACACTCCAGCACAGCCACACCTCCTGCCTCTCACTGTCCACAGGATACCACGGACAGCAGAGAAGGAGAAATGGACCTTGTGATCCCTAGTTTAGGACCCATTTCAGTTGTTAGTACAGTTTTAACTCAGGTGATTGACTAGGGGTGCCCAGAACCATCCTTAGGATCCCAGAGCTGTGTGTGTGCTTTAGCTTCAGGTCTCTCAGTCCAAGGCAGGGGGAAGATACTCCAGTAAACACATGCAGTAAGCAAGGAGTATACACTTCTCTAAATGAGGTGCAAAAAATATTATTTGCATTTCAGACTGAAGTTGAGGACAAGAAACACTTAAATTCCTCGATGTAGCTTCTGGGAGCCCAGAGACCAACACATTGCCTCAGGTGGGAGTGGGGTCAACACATAAATACTGGGCTCAGAGAACAGACTACATATTTGCATTTGAAAGTATCACCTACCATATTTTCCTTTTGAAAATTGGCACAGTAGTATTGAAGATCCTCTGATATAGAAAAAAACCACTATTTAAGCAAAATGTATATAGACTGACTTTTCTTCCCAAGCGCCCTGAACTTTGCTCAACAACGAGGTGATACATTAAGAATGATATTTGTTACAGTTTTGCTCTAGTCAGAAAAACTTGAGGATGGGAATTATGTAAACTAAGTTTGTACATAACAGTTTTGAGGTTTTATTCCCATAAATGGTAGCTGCTAAGATTGCCAGAATTTTAGCCATATTTGGGGATGACTCTCCATTCAAGGTCTCAAGAAACTTGGTGCAAATGGGTGACATGTAAGCACGATTTGACTGCAGCCATCTTGCTTGCTGTTTGGAGGATGTACTTGGGAGCCACATGCCATTTTCTTTACCTGGGAACTTTTCTTCAACTTGGTAGGGCAGTTACTTTTCTCTCCTATGCTGGCTGTTTGTGAAACTCAGGTTCATAGGTCATTTGATGCTGTTTACCCAGAAAGGACAGGAAGAAATGTTTTTAATTTTATTATTTTAATGGCTCCTTGCACTCTCTTTTTAGAGAAAAAAAAAAAAAAAAACAGCCCACAGATAACTGACTAAGGATGGGGAAATGTAACCAGAGTTCTTCAAAGTGTGAGTTCTTCCTGTTTGATTTTAAAGAAAAACATAACGCACATTTATTATAGCGTTTAGGACCTATGAGAGATTTATGCTCTGTGTGCTGACTCAGGGCTTTTGAAACAGGCCATTAGCAAGCACGTTAGGAAATAAAAGGCATGAGATTCATTCATTCATTTCTTCAGTGCTCCAAGGAATTTTTTCTTGAGATCTAGGTTTGAACTTGAATGTGGAAATTGAAGGGGAGAGGGAGTCAGGGCACTCTCTGCTCTGTCAGGTATCAGCAGTAATCTGCAGTCTGGAGGCCACACTGAGGGAACAGCTTTTGTTCATTAGAACCCTCTGCAATGGTAGAGACAGGATCTAGGAGTTCCTGCCAGCTGAGCTGCTTGCCTTGGCCAGGGGAACGTCTGACTGTAAGAACTAGTTTACTCACGTTATTTGCACCACACACAGAGCTGTAAAGTGCTAACCTTTGCCTATTAGAAACCTCCCCAAATCCAAACCAAACTAATGACTATGTTGAGAGTTTCCTCAGTTTTGTGGAAATGCTCTGATGCCAGGACAGTTCAAGCCATCTTTCCTTAATCCTCTGGAATATAAGTCAGCAGGGGGAAAGAGTGAAAGTTTTGAGACCTTCCCATCTTCAAGTGTGGCTAACGTGTTTGCTCTGCTTCTCTGGTCCCCACCTCTTTTATTTATAACACCATTACTTTCTGTACAGGGAAGAAAGATGCATCAGGTCTGATGTGATACCCTGATTTCCCTAAATATAAATATATATAAATATACAGAATGTATTAATGCTTCTCTTGGTGTTTCATAGGAATTAACTGATAACACTCTGTTGATAATGAGAAACTTTCTGTACTATAGCTGTAACGTCCTTTTCCATTTTCTTGTGACATAGAATGCATTGGCTAGGATCACGAGAGAATTGTGTGAATCTGTGGTTATGTATCCCTCATAACAGTATTCTTTAATGGGACAAAAGACCTCAGTGCATAGTTACCACTCAAGAAATGTACAAGACAGTTAGAATCCACATTTACAGCCAGATAGATCTTGTAAACTTAAAATCTGGTTAATTTTTTAAGCATAGGAATGGCTGTAGTCATTTTAAGCTAGCTGTACTTGGTTTCTAAGCACTTTGTCTTCTACATTACATTCATGGTTCCTTAAACTGACTGCCTAACCAACCAAGGGCAATTCCCATCCATCCATCCATCACATGGGCTGTGGGAAGGATGCAGCCATGGTCTGCAGCCTCTCTCATGAAGGATTATCTGGCCATAGTACCTGACTGCTTCATAACTTGCTGTCATCCCTGGTGAGATAAGTGTGTCTTTAAAAATAGTCCCCATGGCAGGTCACTGGGGCATAATTCTTATCCATCCATTTTTTTTTCATTTTTTTTTTCTGTTTTGCCCTGAGAGACTCCCAGTGGCATCTGTAGAGGACTAAAGAGATGAACTGTTCTCTCATTGAGCAAGACTGTTCACAGTTCATGATGTATTTTATGATGGCCTGTTTGGGAGTCGATGCTTTCAACAGTCTCAACTGTGTTGTGGGATCTCCTGATGCTGAGTTTTGACCTTATGTTTTATTAAAACTAATTAGTGAAAGAGGTGTGCTGGTTCTGAAATTTGTAGCATGTGAGCTTGAGATCATATAAGAATCTACTCTTTGGGTTTTCTAGCTATTGGCTCTGACAAAACAACGAAAATAATTATGAGTAAATCTCTAGGAACCGAGGTTAGAGATCATGTCATCACACTCATGTCTCTTCTGCATTCCTAACATGATGGACTCTCTTCTCCTAACTCTCTTATTCTTTCATATGTAGACCTTGAATGATGTGGCCCAGGTACCCAGGCACTAGGACTGTGTAACACGGTCCAGGATGCTGCTGCCTCTTTTTGTGGATTAACCTTCCTAATTGTACCAGGCTCCTTCAAACCTGCTCTATTGGAGACCCCTTTCAGCTATAAACATGAACATCTTTGCTCTCCTTTGTGGTAGGGCATTATGGGAAATATATTTACTGGACACATAACCATCATTTCTTCAAAGTGGAGCTCTTGGTGCTAAAAGAAAATAGAGCAATGAATCATTCCTAAAATTTTCTTTTTCATTAGAATCACTTGGAATGGGCAACGTCTCAGTCAGTGAGGTGCTTGCTTGACAAGCGTGAGGCCTTGAGCTTGACCCCCAGGACCCAACTAAGGTGGATGAAGTGGCTTGCGAATAATCCCACTACTGGGAGATGGAGACAGGAGGATCCCTGGTATTGATGGTCAGCCAGCCAGTCTAGTTGTGAAAAGATCCTGATGGTTTCAAAGACTCATGTCAAGGAAATTGTGAACAGTGCTTAAAGAGTGACAGCAAAGGTTGTATTCTGTGCATGTGCACCCCCACAGACACCAACATGAGACAGAATGTACTGCTTGGCTTTGTCCCCAGAGATTCTGGTTTAGTATATATGGGGTCAGTATGAGAAGTACCATTTTCAACAAACTTTTACATAGCATGGGTGGTATTTGTCCCCCAAATCATATTTGGAGAAGCATTGTACCTAGGACAACTTGCCTGTCCTAGGTACATTGATTTGTTGGGATGGGAGTGGAGTGGCAGAGTCCTTTTGTCCCAGTGTCATCCCAGCCAGAATCTCATTTGAGCCCATAAGAAGTAAGAACACAAAGAAAAAAAAAAAAAGAATCAAAACCATTTTAAAGATATTGACTAGTGACAGACATCAATAACTCAGTGGTGTCAGTGGTGACATTTTCATCCCTAAAGACCATGGTTTCCCCCAGGCCTTGGCTTTTGGACCATGTCTGGTGGTCCAGTTCTGCCTCTTCCATAGACTCACGGGGTACATTTCACCTGGGACTGCTGATATCTGCCTTGACTATTTCCACTTGGTATACTTGTGGTGGCTATGTTTATAGTCTTTTGTAGACAAAGATACCGTTGGCATATTATAACCCCCAGGGCTCTATAGTGAGAGTTTGATTCTAAAATCTTTTCCTTACCTGGTGACTGTGACAGAGTGAGGTGATAATGGCTGGCTGATAACCAACTGACCTTGCTTGGTGATGCTCTTGACAAAGATGGAAAGATTTCTCCATGCAGACATCTCGGGACATAGTTTACAGCCCCGTCCTGTTTCCGCTCTCATGTAGGTACCCGATCCTATGAGAATTTTCCCAAGTTAAAATGCTGTGCTACTGTGGGTAGCTCTGTCATCTTTGAACCTAGCCGGAGACACATTTGCAAATCAATCACAAAGCACCTTTGAATTCAAGCAAGCTTAAAGCATATTTTGTTTAATTTGCAGAGGCATGGCGAAGAATTTATAAGCATGACTTTCGTGTGGCAGGGAGGCTTCCCCAAAGATTAATGACGTAATGAAACACAGACTAGAGCCATCCACAGATGTTAAATAGAAGAATGAAAGTTGTTAGTTATTGTAAGTTGTGGGTCGGGTGGGAGATTTATTTAGCGGACTCATCATATTAAAATCTCTGCAAGGTTCAGTTTATGAACAGAGAGTGAAGACTCTCTGTCACTCACCTTAAATATGCATTCAGCTGACCACCCACCTTTGGGAGCATGGGCTTAAGATGATTTAAAAATTTAGAGGTCATAAAGACATATTGAGATGTTGTCCCCTGAAGTGAATGTGGTCACCCTGCTTGATAATTTCCCTTAGGTATGGAGGTTTACTGAATCACAGTTACTGTCCCTCAGAAGAACAAGAGAACAAGGCTTTCAAATGTGACAGTCCTGACCTTCACTTGTGATGTGTGTGCACAGCCGCTCAGATTTCTTCACATCAGCACTTGTGGTGATTTCAGCAGAGTCTGAACACAAATGGCACTTTATTACAGCAACAGGGAAGAAGGCTTAGTGTAGAGATAAATAGCTTGAGTTAGCCACCTGGCAATGTATACATATGCATGTGCTTAGCCAGGGGAAGAGGTGCATTCTGAGCAATGAGTGTTAGGCAATTCTGAAGTTGTGCAAACATTAGAGTGTGCACACATACAAGCAAAACTGGGCACAGAGTTACCAGGCAACCCAATGTTAGAGGACCACCATTGTCTCGATAGTTCATTGTCATGCAGTACGAATCTATAGATCAAAGAATGTTGTACAGCATACATGCATGTAACTCAGACTTGTCAGCTTAAAAGTAAATAAATAAAAATGTCTTCCCAGGAGCATCATATCACAAAAGAATTGTTTATTAATGAATAGAAAACGAACTGTTAAGCAGTTGTCAAATGGATTAGAAATGAGTTGCATTGGTTAAAGTCCACCTCAAGCATTGCCAAATTTTACTAATCTCTAGGGACCTGAAAGTTCGAGAGCGTCCATTAGAACTCGTGTGATGTGTTTACTGGCACTGTCATGGTTTTAAGAAGGTTCACTTAAAAAACAACCTGTGTTCTTCACATTGAACAGTGCAGATATGGTGTTATTATAGCTCATGGGTTTCAGAGAATTTTGGTAGTGTGTTGCTCAGCTGTGACTAGAGACCCAGATGAATCCTAGAGCTCTTGGTGGGATGAACAGAGCAAGGTACTATAAAGGACTCTTAAAGTTTGGTGGCTTATCATTTACAGTAACATACTTGTGATCTTTTGTCTTTTCCTCCGTCCAAAGTCATGTCCTAAATTTGGAAAGTTAGGGGCTTTAATGAGATGATCTGAAGGGCTAACAGGTTTTATTCTTTGGAGGGAGATAGTGCCAGTGTTTGAGAGAGGAGAAGGTATATTCCTATGACTGCCTTAGTCCATTCTGTGTTTCTATAACAAAATGTTTGATGATGGTTAATGTATAATGAAAAGAGCTACATATGGCTCATGATTTTGGTGGTTGTAAAGCTTGAACATCATGGTACTTAGTTCATCTTAACTGGTATGTAAGGCCTTCGGTATTTCAGCAAACACAGAAGCACAGCGTGAATGGGATAACAGGATGCTTTAGAGGCACAATGAGTCAACTCCACTGAGGTAACCTTTCTGGCAGTGTTTCTCAAGCCACCTGCCAAGGCTGCAGAAGCACAAGGCTAATTAAAAACTTAAGTCTACAAGGAGATAATAACGGATTGATTTGCATTCTTCTACATGTTGAACCAGCACCATCTGTTGAAAATGCTGTCCTTTTTCCACTGGACAGTTTTAGCTCCTTTGTCAAAGATCAAGTGACCATGGATGTGTGGGTTCATTTCTGGATCTTCAATTCTATTCCACCAGTCTTCGTGCCTGTCTCTGTACCAATACCATGCAGTTTTTGTCACTATTGCTCTGTAGTACAGCTTGAGGTCAGGGATGGTGATTCCTCCAGAAGTTCTTTTATTGTTGAGAATAGCTTTTGCTATCCTGAATTTTTTCGTTATTCCAAATGAATTTGAGAATTTCTCTTTCTAACTCTGTGAAGAATTGAGTTGGGATTTTAATGGGGATTGCATTGAATCTGTAGATTGCTTTTGACAAGATGGCCATTTTTACTAAGTTAATCCTGCCAATCTATGAGCATGAGAGATCTTTCATGGGAAGATCCGAGATCTTCTTCAATTTCTTTCTTCAGAGACTTGAAGTTCTTGTCATGCAGATCTTTCACTTGCTTGGTTAGATCCACACCAAGGTATTTTATATTATTTGTGACTATTGTGAAGGATGTCATTTCCCTAATTTTCCTTTCAGCTTGTTTATCTTTCGAGTAAAGGAAGGCTACTGATTTGTTTGAGTTGATTTTATAACCAGCCACTTTGCTGAAGTTTTTTTTTTTTTAAATCAGGTTTAGGAGTTGTCTGGTGGAAGTTTTGAGGTCACTTAGTATACTATCATATCATCTGCAAATCACTATTTAAAGTGATACTTTGACTTCTTCCTTTCCTATTTGTACAAAGCTCAAGTCCAAATGGATAAAGGAACTTCACATAAAACCAGATACACTGAAACTAATAAAAGAGAAGGTGGGGGAAGAATCTTGGGTACTTGGGCACAGGGAAAAAGTTCCTGAACAGAACAACAATGGCTTATGCTCTAAGATCAAGAATTGATAAATGGGACCTCATAAAATTGCAAAGTTTCTGTATGGCAAAGGACACTGTCAATAAAACAAAATGGCAACCAACAGATTGGGAACAGATCTTTACTTATCCCACATCTGATAAAGGGCTAATATCCAATATATACAAAGAACTCAAGAAATTAGACTCCAGACAACCAAATAATCCTATTAAAAATGGGGCACAGAGCTAAACAAAGAATTCTCAACTGAGGAAACTCAAATGGCTGTAAAGTATCTAAAGAAATGTTCAACATCTTTAGTCATCAGGGAAATGCAAATCAAAACAACCCTGAGATTCCACCTCACACCAGTCAGAATGGCTAAGATCAAAAACTCAGGGGATAGTGGATGCTGGTGAGGATGTGGAGAAAGAGGAACTCCCATTGTTGGTGGGATTGCAAGATGATGCAACCACTCTGGAAATCAGTCTGGTGGTTCCTAAGGAAATTGGACATAGCATTACCTGAAGACCCAGCTATACTACTCCTGGGCATATACTCAGAAGATGTTCCAACATATAACAAGGACATATGCTCCACTATGTTCATAGCAGCCTTATTTATAATTTATAATTTAGAAGCTGGAAAGAACCCGGATGTCCTTCAACAGAGGGGTGGATGCAAAAATGTTGTACATTTACACAATGGAGTATTACTCAGCTATTAAAAAAATGAATTCAAGAAATTCTTAGGTAAATGGATGGAACTAGAAAATATCAACCTGAGTGAGGTAACCCAATCACAAAAGAACATACACGGTATGTACTCATTGATAATTGAATATTAGCGCCAAAACTCACAATACCCAAAATTCAACTCACAGACCACATGAAGCTCATGAAGAAGGAAGACCACGTGTGGATGCCTCGGTCCTACTTAGAAGGAGTAACAAAACACTCAAGGGAGCAAATATGGAGACAAAGTGTGGGACAGAAACTGAAGGAGGGGCCATCTGGAGACCATTCCATCTGGGTATCCATCCCATGTGCAGTTACCAAAGGTAGGCTCTGATGTGGATGTCAGGAAGTGCATGCTGACAGGAGCCTGATATAGCTGTCTCTTTAGAAGTCTGCCAGAGTCTGAAATATTCAGAGGTGGATATTCACAGCTAACCATTGAACTGATCAAGGGGTTCCCGATGAAGGAGTTTAGAGAGAAGGAGCTGAAGGAGCTGAAAAGGTTTGTGGCCCCATGAGGAGAGCAACAATACCAGCCACCAGAGCTCCCAGGGTCTAAACCATCAGCCTGGGAGCACATAGGGAGGGCCCCATGGCTTCATCTGTATATGTAGGGGAGGATGGCCTTGTCGGGCATAGGTGGGAGAGGAAATCCTTGGTTCCATGAAGGCTGGACGCTGAGTGTGGGAGAATTTGAGAGTGGGGAGTAGGAGTGGGTGGGGGCACATCCTCATGGAAGCAGGAGGAGGGGAGATTGGATAGGGGATTCCTGGGTGGTGGAGAAATGGGGTAACGGGATAACATCTGAAATGTAAATAAAATGTTCAATAAAAAGCAACTGAACCGAACCGAACCCAACCAACCAACCAACCAACCAACCAACCAACCAACCTTAAGTCTAAGCTGCTTTATTCTAATATGAACACTTGAGGGCAGTAGCTACTTGGAACATGTAAGGCAGTTTTTACTGCAAGGTTGGTTAGCTTTGTCACCCAGTCCCTATCCAGCAGGAGAAGACAGCCTTGGGGAAATGCTTATTTCCCACCACTCTATTCTTTAGGATATCTCTGAATGTGAAGATGATTCCAGAAGATGTTTTCTGAAGGAGTTTCTTCAGGCTCCTTGTCTGCTCAGGTCTGAAATAAGGAAATCGCCTTGTCTCTGTAGGAACTGTAGATCAGAATCCATTTGTTAAGCACTCCTGTGGACATGCCCTGCACCACCACAATAGACAGCTGAGTTTGAACCTAGGCTTACTTCACCAGCTTTTTACTGTTTCCTGTTGTTAGGTAATTTCTTATAGCAAAAACCTTTGAGTATCCCTGGAAATTCATGCGAATAATGTGTTTAAGAAAGAAGACCTCATCTCAAAGCCTGAACTCTTCCACATATGGAGGTGGCTCTTGACATTAGCTCTATGACAAAAACCAGATAGCCACTGACCTAGCTGAGGTCATGGTAATGGACATTTTTCCTCCTACAGCTGAGCTGATTCATAAAAAGATAATATCATAAAACATAAGAAACTCCTCTTGGGAGTCCCAGAGTCCCTTGGGGGTACTTGTATCATCTAGAGAAAGTTTTTGAGGTCTTGGACTGGTTGCTTGATCCCATTTTCTTTAAATTTAACATAGAAAAGTTTTTTTTTAAAGGCTGGCAAATGATCACAAGTTTTGAATATCTAGGGTGAGAACAATGCCCACCCAGGAATGGATACCAACCAAAGTACAGACAGAGAATTTTGATTGGATGCAAAATGTGTACATAAGACTTGTGTGGCAGGGTGACATATCTGAGAATCTGTTTTACTTATTGCTCACCAGTGGAGGGAGCAAGCGAGCAGGCGATTTGTGTTTTGTGGAAGGAAACATGGGCTCAGGATTCATTTACAGGAAAAGGTCACAGAGAAAATTGAACTCAGCTTTGAATGACACTTTGAGCAAGGAAAATCCTAGAGAAACAGCATGCTTGAGGGGGAGGGATGGAGAGACAGAGAGAGAGAGAGAGAGAGAGAGAGAGAGAGAGAGAGAGGAAGGGGGGAGGGAAAAAGAGGGAGTTTTCTGAGATTTGTTCTCATCAGATGACCCATGAATATTGTATAAGCCTCCTTTGTCAGCCCTTGAACCTGCATTTCTTGAGACATACGTTTTGTCTACTTATCCAGTATAAGTAATTATCCACAGGCACAAACACATAGGAAAATATCTTAAAGTTTAGTGGAAAAACTAGGGAATGGAAGAAGCCACACTCCTAGAAAGACGGGTAAGGGGACTTTCGAGTTTCCGTCATCCCAGCACTCTTGTGTTCCCTAGGCAGTAGCTTCTTGGACTTTAGCTTCGCAGAATTCTTTGGGCTTTCAGAATGGAAACAAAACAAAACAGCAACAACAATAACAAAAACAAACAAAAAATCAGGCACACCGTGTGAGCAAGAAGCGAAGGAAAGATAACAGGACTTTAGGTCCCTTTCTGGGTCTCTCTGGGTCTCCTTAGAGAGGCCTTTATGCACGAGAAAGGTGGCTACAGGTGTTGCAGATTCTGAAGCTGCAGATCTAGCAATGGTGAAATCGAGAAAGATCCACGACTCAGGGCTTGAGGGTGCACTTTGATGACAGGAACCAAGGTTGTTATCTCAGAGACAGGAGCCCCTTTGTTTCTGTTTATGCTTTCTTTGATTCACCTCCCAAGTCTCTCTCTCTCTCTCTCTCTCTCTCTCTCTCTCTCTCTCTCTCTATCTCTCTCCTTCTCTCCCTCCCTCCCTCCCTTCTCCCCCTCCCACTCCCTCTCCCTGTACTGTATTTGTGAATGTAGATACACATATGCCACAGCATGTCCACAGAGATCACATGACCACTGTGGAGCTGGTTTTTTTCCTTCTACCTTTACCTGGTCTTGGAGATTGAATTCAGTTATCAAGCCAGCAGGAAGCACTTGGACCTGCTGAGCCATCTGGTCGACCTTTCATTGTGTCACACCCGACTGCATTTCTGTTGGAGTGTAACTCCATTCAGAGTCAAGCAGCATCTGTAGTACCGGTACCAATATGGAGAAGAACCTAAGAACCACTGGAGAAGACTGAGTGTGGTCTGGTGTATAGGAGACCTACAAGTGTCACATGTCATCTGAAGTGACTGGAGGAAACTGCAGTGTCTCACATGGGTGAGGAGATGTGAAGAGACTGGACAAAATTCAGTAAAGTACTATGTCTCTAAAAATTCTGGGCATTGAAGTTCTATCGAGGCATCGATGAATGATTTAGAGTCGTGGGACTTCATGAACTGGTCATTATGAATTTACTTTAAAAAAAATGGCAGCCTTGCTCTAAAAAAAAACTCTGCTTCCTGATTTTGTCAAAGAGTTTCCAGCAAGAAGAATAGAGTACCAGCGATTTGCATAATCTTGCTTCTGAAATCAATAACGTATTTTCATCAAGTTCTCAGATTTAATTTACACTGCATATAGGATTTCCCCTCAGGAAACCAGGCCAAACAGAAAGATGCTAAAGAGAAGTGAGAGAGAATGACTAAGATCCTGGGGACAGAAGGAGACAGAAGGCAAGAGGGCCAGAGCCTGGAAGGAGGCCAAGTCAGAAGGGGACAGCGGGTGGTTCACACGGAAGCAAGAAAGAGGTCATCACAAGAGATTCTAGAAATACAAAGAGAAAGTGTTCAGAGATCCTGAATATTCCAGGAGGCTAAACAATAAGGTCCAGCATATGAGCCAAAGCCCTCGGCCTGGAACAGCACTGTGCCTACCAACAAGTCAGAGGTACAGAACTTGAATCTGGAGGCCGGAGGAGTTTCAGGTACATGACAACTACCTCAGTGCAATGCCTGGAAAAGACAACTCTGTAGTCATTATCATCTCCCACAACACAGGCTCTTGGGATTGAACTCAGGTTGTCCAGCTTGGCATCAGCTTCCTTTCCCACTCTTAATCACTATTAATGATTCTCCCTCCTGCATGTCCTCTGAGAGGCTCCACCCAGCAGGTGACTCAAACAGATACAGACACCGACAGCCAAACAGTAGATGGAACTTGGGGACTCTTATGGAAGAATAGGAGGAAGGATTGCAGGTCCGGAATCAGATAGGAACTCCACCGGAAGATGAACAGAGTCAACTAAGTTGGGCCTCTGGGACTCTCAGAGTCTGAACCACCAACCAAAGAACATACATGACTGGACCTAGGTGTCCCCAGTCATATGTAGCAAATGTGAGCTTGTTCTTCATGTGGGTCCTGAACAATTGGAGTTGGGGCTTTCCCAAAAGCTGTTGCCTGTTCATGGACTATGTTCTCCTCTTGCCTTAAAACAAGAGTTTCAGATCTGGCTCAGTCTCTTGTTCCCAAATGTGGATCCAGCTATGTTTGCTTCCCCAAAAGCATCTCTTGGGGACTCTTATCTAACTGAGGTGTGGCCTAACCATACATTCAGGGGGATTCTTATCTCCTCTTATTGGAATTCAGCTCCTGGTCAAATAATGGGGATCCAGATAGTAGAATACAGCTCTTTTGATTCCAGGAAATTCAATTACTGTGTTGAAAGCACTAATTACCTGCCTTAAAAACCAACCTGATTCTCCAAGAATAATTATTACTGCAAGAAAAGTAAAAACAATCAGGAGAGGGCACGTCTTTAAGGCCACATTCAATTTCGAGCTTCTGTTCTAGTGCAGAGGAGGATTGTATGAATTCCTCATTCCCTGTCCACAGGATGTTTTCCGCTGCAAACTATCTGCCATCCATTTATGGTTTTTACCTTTGGTGTGAATACTACTTAGACATAGTGACAAAACCCACAACATGTGGGAGTTTCCACAACTTCTGTGTCTGACATTTTAAGCTCACTTGAAGTCATTATTAAGGTTGTTGCTGGTGAGTGAAGCTTGTGCTTGCGTTTGTGGTGTGGGGTGAGATGTGGTATGTGTGTGTGAGATGTGGTATGTGTGTGTGGTGTGTAAGTGTGTGACGTGTACATGATGTGTATGTATGTGATATGTGTGTGAGATGTGTGTGTATGTGTATGTATGTGTGTGTACGTGTGTGTACGTGTGTGTGTGTGTGTGTAGCATAGTGACTTTAGGGTTACTATGACTACATCACATAACCCCCTTGCCACTTGAACAGCCTGTAAAAGCCACAGCAGGGGGAGGGGCTTGGCAAGTCATATAAATGAAATCAGAGGGGTTTACAAATTCCCAATTTGGAAAACTGTATTTCCTTAAATACCTCTACCATCTGGGCACATTCTCTGGGAGGATGCTGTACTCCAGATGCGATTTTGTCCAACAAAGCAGAGTTATCTTTAGTCAAGTAAGATTAAAGGGGCTGTGACTGAATGGAACTATTCTAAAGAAAGCCAGGACCTGCTCTGAAGTGGTGCTTCATCTAGTGGGCACGGTGGGGGCCCCTGGCTATAGAAATAGGACATCTCTTCAGTGGGCGCTCTCCTTGTTGAAGTAGGGCAGGTGACAGACATAGTGAAGGTTGCCTTTGCACCATTTCTTACTCCTTCTGGAAGGCTGAGCCTGCCTCATCCCCTCCAGGTCGCTTGTCCCCATTTAGGCCACAGGCATTTTGTTTTGTTTTGTTTGTTGTTTTTGTTTTTTTGTTTTTGTTCTTGAGAGATTTAGAGCCACTATGCCTACCTTATTTTTTCCTTGTTTTGTACTGTCCTTTCTCTTCCAACTCTAGCCTAGAACAATAGTAACCTGACAAAGAAAAGAACTGAAAAAATCTGTCCTTTATACCACAAAATCCAAATAGTTTATTAATTATACTGCTTGCAGGCTGATCATCATCATCATCATCATCATCATCATCACCACCACCATCACCATCATCATCATCATCTCACTATCCCCCTTTTCTATTGTTTCGGTCCCCTCAACTCAATTGATATCCTTTCTTCTATTTTTCTGCTTAATAAAAGTTTAACTGGAGAAAAAAAAATTCATTGAGAAAAGTTCCCAGGTTTCATGTGCACTTCACTGATCTTTGTTACTCTGCATCCCCAGAACTCAGACAAAGACACTCAGCTGCTCTCCAGGGATCCTGCTCACTCCTAACAGAGTAGCCGCCATCTTCCTCAGATCTGCCTGTTTTTGAAACTTACATCTATGAACTTATCCCATATGTTCTGTACCCTCATTACATGTCTGAGTCTGTGGTTTCATTATTCTGTATTGTCTTTTCTTGGGTGAGTTTGCCTCCATTAATTCACTGTGCTTTGTCATTTTGTTGTTTTGTCTCACCGAGATGAGATTCCCTCTTCAGATTGAAGGATAAATTCCTCTGCGCTGTTGACTAAGAACTACATTGCCCAATGTCCCACATGTCTGATGGGGCAGGCACACCCAACACTGTAGACACTGCAAACAGGACAGTCAGCTTGTGTTCTCACCCAGACTCAGAACTCCTTGTAGAGTAGGCACAGACCATGTGACTGCACTCCAACCCAACAATCCCCTTTTCTGCCCAATTCTGTTTCTTTTCCCTCCATGGTAATGATCCCGAGAGCTCTTTTAAAGACATACTGCAGCCTCTAAGAGGATAAGAACTCGATAGAAAGACCAACAGAGCCAACTAACCTGGACCGTTGGGACTCTCAGAGACTGAACCACTAACCAAAGAACATACCTGGGATGGTGTTAATGATAATATTTAAGTCGGTGGCTTCCATTCTATCTTGTTACATCCCTCCCCCAGCCCCCCATAATCCCGACTAGGCAAGACCGGAGGCCAGGTGGCGGGATGTTCTCACTGCTGCTCGGCTTGGGCTACTGGCTCAGATGGGCCAGGAGCACTGGCCCTGGCACCCACGAGAAGCCAGCATGGTGGCTAGATCAGCCAATCCATCATGCTGTCTCCACAAAGTTTGGCTGAGCCCAGACCATCTTGCCATCCATGTGGTACCTGGTAGAAATGAGACTTTAATGTTTAAAGGTTAACTAAAGGCTTTATATATTTGGTAATGCTCATTAACAAGATGCCCACACAATTGGAGATGTTACCAACGAACTAACCTTGATATAAGTTGTTACCCAGGACAGTCCTGGACCTGTGGTTCTCCATGGCTCCTACATTCTGCCTCTCCTTCCCAGCTCCTCCTCTTCCTTCTCCTCTTCCTTTCCTCCTGACTCCTACCACATTACTGAATATCCAGCTACAGGCTGGACCTAAGTCTCTCTACACGTATGTAGCAGATGTGCAGCTTGGTCTTCATGTGGGTCCTGAACAACTAGAGCAGGAGCTGTCCCAAAAGCTGTTGTCTGTACATGGGACATGTTCTTTTAGCTGGGCTACTTTGGCCTCAGCGGGAGAGGATGCACCTAGCCTCATGGAGAATTGATGTGCTGGCGTGGGGTTACCCAAGGGGGCTCCACCTGCTCAGGGGAGAAGTGGGAGGGGGATGGAGAAGAGAGTATGGGCAATGTGACTGAGAGGGAGCAGTAAAATGAATAAATAACAACAACAACAACAACAACAACAAAACACTGCAAACTACTGCAGCTTCCTGCACTGCAGAGCAAAGGAGTCTGCTCATATTCAAACTTAGTCTTCCAGTATTGTTACTACGGACACACTTATAGTCCTGTTAAATGTGCATCTTGCATCTCAGTGGGGTCTATAGCTCATAGTGGAACTGGTGGAGTTCAGAATTAGCATAGGCTAGAGTTTGACAGGCGTCACCAAATATGTTTGCAGAGTAGTTGTAGCAATTGTTACGTTACCAGCAGTATGGTTGTTTTAGGTCCTCAGCAAGGCTTGGTATTGTTTCTCTGTATATATTAGTTATTGTAGCAGATGTCATGCGTTGCATATAAACAATCCCTCAACAGGATCACTAGGTGAATACTAGGTCTCCAGCTGGGGGTGCTGCTTTGTAAGTCTGTGAAACCTTCCTGAGGCTATCCTGCTGAGGGAGTGCTATACTGGTGATTAGGTCTTGGGGTGTATGCATAAGCCAGCTGTTTCTAGCCCACCCCTCTGTTTCTTGAACTGGGAGAGGTGAGTAAGCCCCAAGCCCCTTAACAAGCTCATGCAGACCTGATTCCTTAATCTGTCAGGTATTTGGTCACAGGAAGGAGAAAACTAGCTGATGGGAATGTCATGCATTTCAACAGGACATTAATTGGCATTTTTATTCCAGGCTGAATACATTTAAAGCATCTTTCCTGGGCTATAAGGAAGACACTTCTTGGTTTTAAGACTTAATTTGGGGGCAGGTAACTTTAGAAAAACTGAGAGAAAGGCATAGGGAATTGCTCACATGTACCCCTCAGAGATAGTCCCCTAGAATGACACATTAGTGAACCTACATTGACACATCTTGTCACCCCAAGTCCTCAATTTGTATCTGCATGGCTCTTGGTGTCTATGGGTTTTCAATAATGTACAAGGGCATGTATCCATCATTAGAGAACCACAGGAGCATTCCTGCCAGGCTCAAAATCCTCAGGGATGAGAGCATTCTTCATAATAATCACATTGCTTTGTCCAGAAAGGCACCGATTTTTCTTGTAGATAGAAATAAACTAACTTTAGTTCCTTTCAATCCATTGATTATGGTGAGAACTGGCACTGTTTTCTGTGGGCTGCTAATATTAGTGGGCTCATTAAATTGCTATGGTGCTCCAGAGTGAGAGGTGGCAGAAACTCAACAGGAAGTCCCCGGGGCATGTGGCCACACAGCAAGAGAGGTATGGTGAATACCAGAGAAGGCTTGGAGCTGGAAAGGGGGGTTAGGATATCTGTAAAAATTAGAGGTAGCAGCAGATGACCAGGAGAGACATAAGGAAAAGGACACAAGTTTGAATTATACAATGATCGGAGTCTAAGCCCTGCTGCTAACTCCTGGGGTAACCTTGAGCTAATGATCTTGGGCCTCAGCTTCTACACCTATACATGAACAGGTCAGGAGCAAAATACTTTCATTCTTTTATTTGTTATATGTATATGATCATGAAGACTAGTGACTCCTACCAACTTCTGGTGCTAGCATGAACCTCTAGGGACTCACTCGCCAGTGGGGAAAAACTCCGGGAGGCCAATGGAAGAGATCTTGGTGGACAACAGTAAGTGCATGGATCTACTCAAGAGACTCTATGGCAGTGCTTATCAACCTGTGCTTTGTAACCCTTTTGGGGGTCTAACATCCCTTTCACAGAGGTCGTCTAAGCCCATAGGAAAAACATAGATAATTACATTACCATTTAAAACAGTAGCCAAATAAAAGTTATGAAGTTGCATCAAAAATAAGTTTATGGTTGAGCGTCACCACGACATGAGGGACTGTATTAAAAGGCACAGCATTAGGAAGATTGCTCTATGGGCATCAAACAGGGAAGGGGGTAGTGTCTGCTTGTCCCCTTCCTGTGAGGTGGGCTCTCTTTTTCAGCATGACTGTTCTTTAAATTCATTCCCACATCTGAAAGCTGCAGCTAAGAACCCAAAAGTCCTTGTCTCTTTATTTCTTGTCAGAGGCCTTTCTTTTGGGAGGAGCAGACACTAGCATTCCTCATCTTGTTCCTGTCACTTGCTGCTGAGGCAGGTATTCAGTCAGAGGCCCCTTTCTGCTTTCCCTGCACTGTGGAACAGGGTGGGTTGAGGATATAGGGGTCTCCTATACACCCTTTATTCCAGCTTGTAAGCTATGGTTCCATTTCAGCAGGTAAGCCACAAAGACCTAACTCTATAGTGTCCTTCTTACCGAGCATCCATTCTAGAACAGAGAGAAGCTGGCAGCATTCTCACTTCATCTCCACAGCCATATCCTACAGAATTTGCAAAGCTGTCCATAAAGCAGGTATTCCTAATCTCTTCCTGAGGCAGGTGATTTCATTTGGAGTGATATGTTCAAACCCAAAGACCCTCTCAAACACTGTGGGGAGAGGCCGCTGACACACAGACTTAATTATAACACAGTTTACTACTATTGGCTGGCTAGTTTGCTTGCAATTGGGAAATGGAGATCACTCTTGGGGTCAAAACAAATCTCCAACATGAACATCAAGAATCCAACTGGATTAAGTTTGAGCACAGGGGACTGTTGAAAGGAATGTATTAACCAGAGGTTTCTGGCAGAGCTGAATTTTTGGGAGAGATAGAGGAAGGAAAGCAAGTCCTACGAGTACCCTGCTAGGTGACTGTGGTGCATCCAAATATGCCTCTCTGGGGAGCAACATCAGAAGTGTCACATTCATAGTAAATCCAGCAGCAACTGAACAACAAACAAACAAGAGAAATACAAATGCTTTTCAGAGACACTGGTTTCCAGAGCTGTTACAATCCACCATTGAAAAGATTTAGTTACCCTCAGGAAATTAGAAGGTACATGAAGAAAGATTTACCTACATGGCAGTTTAGATAAGCTGTTTTTCCATAAAATTTAACGGCTAGAAAACTATATGTTGTTTCTGTAAATCATTGTGCATAGTCTGTTAGCTTTATAAATACTGTCTGCTTGATTCTAAGAAGCCACATAGAAGTAACTTTTTCAGGTAGCCAGCTAAATTAAAGGTACACTTTTGTGTTATAAACTAGCCCCATTTAGAGATACTATTAACTTCTGAAAATAAATACATGCTACAAAAACATCCCCAGAAAAATATTTCTCCATGTGTTGGAAGTCAGAGAGATGTAAAAAAAATGTTTGTGAGATACATCAGCTACCATATATATGAGTATGTATGTGTGTCTGAATGAGTGCATAGGCAAACCTGCGTGCTATGCAAACTATGGATGTTGTTTGTAAGGGCTATTCACCTTTATTATTATTACTTTTTGAGGCACATTTTCTTTATTGACATAAAGCTTGACAAGTAGTCAGGCTGGTTGGCCAGTAAGCCTCCGAGATCCGTGAGTGTGTTCACCTTCACAGCAATAAGATTACAATGCATACAGCCATTTTGTTGTTGTTGTTTTGTTTTTAATATGGGTTCTGGGGCTTGAACTCAGCTCCTTGTGCTTACAGGCAAGTACTTTTCAAGAAGACTCTCTTCCCAGGCTCAGATATCAGATTTTGACAACAGAAGCCTACCTATTATATAAGTATGACTTTTGGAGGTTAAGAAAGGTAGGATGTCAATGGTACATCTAATAAAGAATATTGACACAAAATATACATTATGCAACAGAAACCAGTAGAATTGAAAAATACACATATCAAATAAAACATTTACCAGAGGAGGCTTGAGATTTAATCTGTCATGGAAGAAAATAAGAATCACCCAAATAGAGTATGCATTAATAGAGACTATGAATGGAGATTTGAGAGAAAAAGAATAAAGATGAGCAGGGGTTCAGACAATCAATCATAGGAGACCATTGAGCTCATGTTACCTGGGGAGAATCGGAAGGCAGCAGAGAGGGAGGAAGTGGAGAGGTATTAAAATACAGAATGGTTGAGAAGTGATTGAAGTCAGGGCTAACAGGAGAAGCAGTATAAAGATTCGTTAAGTAAATGCTGATAAGTTTCTTTCCCTGTTTTGGAAAAATCACCCAGTCCTAGTGTGTGAGAGCATACTGCAAGGTGATGTGAACCGAAGAAATAGACAGTGCCAGGATTATAGAGTCACCTCTGGGCAGTTTTCACAGTTACAACTCAAGATGACTGCCTCAGTTAGCAATTTATTACTGTGAATGGATGCCATGATCATAACAACTCTTAGGAAAAAAAAAACAACATTTAATTGGAACTCAATTCCAGTTCCAGAGCTTTAGTCTGTTGTCACCATTGGGGGGGAGCATGGTGGCATGCAGGTAGACGTGGTGCTGGAGAGTTAATAGTTCTACATCTGGATCCAAGGCAGCAAGAAGAGACAATGAACTATTAGACAGATTTTTTGAACTCCTGAAACTTCAACGTCTATCTTCTGTGGCACACTTCCTCCACTGAGGCCACACCTACTCCAACAAGGCCACACCTCCAATAATGCCACTCCCTATGAGTCTATGGGGCCCATTTTCATTCAAACCACCACAGTGGCTTTGGGAAGGCCAAGCTGGATCTCTAAAGTCTCAGCTGTGCTTCCCTCCCAGTGTGATGTGATTAACATGATAGTTTAGTGTGGCTTCTATGCTTTTCCCTGTTTATATATAAAAAAAGCAAATATTTACTTAGTCATTACATATAAAATAGAGAAGGCTATTTTATTGCTTAGATGGACTGCAACCATCTTCCTGCTAAGATCTCTGGCAATAATGATTCTATTCTGGTTGTTTAATAGAAGATGTCACTTTGTAAAATCTAATCACATTGAATTCAATTTTAAATATTTATGGCAAAACTTGTCTTGCATTAGTCTAACAGCCTTCTTATTTTTAGAATAGGAGCTAGTACAGTTTACAGAGAGGATCTTGATAGGAAAACAGAAAGGATAATAAAGATTAACTTGTTCAATTTTGTTTTAGTTCATTACAATTTCTCACACATTAAATATACTTAGGTGGGACTTTCTGCATCCCTTTGAGACTCCCCAGATCTCAATGCACTCCCTATATGGGTACCTCAAGCTGTGAGAGATCACCTAAGACCATAGAAAAACACAGAGATTTACATTATGATTCATAACAGCAACAAAATTATAGTTATGAAGTATCAATGAAAATAATTTTATGGTTGGGGCTCACCACAACATGAGGAACTGTATTAAAGGGTTACAGCATTTGGAAAGTTGAGAGCCACTGCTCTATAAGATTGCCCTGTAGGTAACTCTGTGGGGAATTTTCTTAATTAGTGATTGGTGTGGGAGGACTCAGCCCATTGGGAACAGTGCCACTGTTGGCCCTGAACTTTCTAAGAAAGCAGACTGAGCGAGCCACAGAGAACAAGCAAGAAAATAACTTTCTCCAAGGCCTCTCTATCAGTTCCTGCCTCCAGATTCCCATACTGCTTGATTTCATGCAAAGACTTCCCTCAGTGTTGGACTATGATTGAGAAGTGTAAGCCAACCCCTTGCTCTCCAAGTTCTTTTTTTGGCCATGTCATTTAGCAATAGAAATAAGGGATGGGGAGCGGGCGTAAAAGGAGAGGTTGCCCACTGGGGACAAAACCATGTTCAAGTAGGACTAAGTTCTGAAGTTCTGTTACATGGTAGAGTAGGTTGACTCCAATCAGCAATTATGTACTGTAGTTTCTAAAGAGGTAGAAAAGAGGGCTTTGGATATTCTTCTACAAAGACATGATAAATACTTGACTTTGTATGTTGTCGATGTTGAGTTATGTTATGATCAAATTGCCATAATTTGACCATGACACAATAGGTATGTCGATGAAACATGGCGTTGTGCCCAGTGAACTAGTTAGTTGGTTCAATTAAAAACAAAATGTTTCCTCCCCAAACACAGTAAAGATCAGGTTTCTTCACATTTCTGTGGGGGAGCATGAAACTAGGCAAAACTGGGATGGGGCTGGGAGGGGTAGGTGTGGGTAGGACTAACACTTCAATCAGAGAAGGTAGGTCTAATCCAGGAATCTTTCTGTGACCAGAAAACCCAGACTGCTGAAATCAGAGGGGTAAGATTGTAGGTTCACCTGCAAAAGCACATTCCACACCCCTGTTGGTTTCCCATCTGCTAACATCCTAGGAGCCCAAGCATGCAGCTAGCTGATCTCAGAGTCAAAGGAGGACCGAGTATTCATATGAACAGGTTACAGATGTGCAATCTTATTGCTCCAGAAGGAGTTAAGACCTGGGATTTGATTTATTGTTGTCATCTGTTAGCAATTTCCTTTGTGTTATATGAGGAAGAAAAGGGAGATAGAACTATCCACCTTGTAATTTTGTTGTGAGGGCTAATTGTAACATTGTAGGTACATCCCTTGACATCTCATATATAATCATTGGCTATTAACTTCCTTCCTTTACAAAAGCTATCATGGATAATATGGTTCTTTGATGTTCAAACTCCTAAATGATATTACTAAACTGATAAAATAAAAAAAAAAAAAGGTACACTGCAATTTTCAAAGCCTTTCTCTCCAGTACACTAGTGCATAATGGAATTTCACTCATTGTACCTAGACGTTCCCATTAGGGACTCAATTAGTTCCAGATTCATAAATACCTTTGCATACTTGCATTCAGAGTGCAAAAATATTCTGGACTTTGATATTCAAATTTTTCCTACATCAAAACATCCTCTGCCTTAGTTTTCCTTCATCCCTTGTGGTTGTGATACAGGTTGCCACTTCACAGGATCACAATGAGTTTTATTAGTTCATGGAGACGGTTTGAAGCCTGCTGCCCAAGTATTCACTATCTGAGCTGGTGTCCTGTTGGTTTCAGAGCGCTGACACCTGCTGAGTGATGACATGGAAGATTTGGGGCATGCGGGGGTTCTCAAGCCCCCATAAATCCTCTCTTCTTTGAAAAGTCAAGCAACTAGTCTAGAGAAGCAATAAGGCACTGTGTGCTATATTAGTGTGACTGCGGCCCTGGGGGAGGAAATACAGCCATCTGCTCTGTCAGTGACAGTCACACACTGCACCAGGGTCCAACCCTACTGACCAGACCTTGTGGTCTGAAATTGTATTAGTGAGGCATTGAACTAAAGCTACGGCTTAGTGGATCTGATGGAGCCATTTAAACCCATCTATTAACATTTAAATCATTGTTGAAGAGAGCTTAGGGCTAGGTTACTGAAGAGTCAGGCAGTCAAGGGCCTTCAGAAGTGGATGAGTTCTGCTGCATGGGCAGACTTACTTCTTAGGGCAGGCTCACCATGGAACTTTTTGTTGCTTGCTTTGGGGGACACATAGCAAACTGTCCACTGTGTGCTGGGACGAGCTCCATAGCTAGACTGGAGAGGATCCATGTCAAGCTAGGAGTTCAGTTTAGATAGGGGAAGAAAGCGCTTTTGTTTACAGGATTCTAATAAGAGTTCGTGACTTCTTGCCTAGGTGCTTCCACCAAAAAGGTTTGGATGCCTGTGAGTTTTACTTCCCTCTCACGTAATATTCGATTCTCCAGAGACAACTGTATAATGTATGACTTGGGTTTGTAGGGATATTTCGATTGGAAAAATCTCAGAGAATGATTTACATTCATACTTTTTGGTGATCATTGTTCCGTTTGATTTGGTTCAACTTAACACAAATTAAAATCACTTGGGAGGGGGACTCCATCAGATTGGCCTGTGGGCATGTCTGAGGGTGTATTTTCTTGATTCATGATTGCTGTGGGAATCCTATCTATTGGGAATGGTGTCACCCTGGGAAGGTGGTCCTGGGCTGCATGAACATTAGTCAGGAGAGGAAGCCTGTAACCAAAATCACTCCACGGTCTCTGCCTCAGTTCCTGTCACAGGTTCTGCCTTGACTTTCCTTGATATAACCAGTAAGCCAAATAAACCTTTCTTCCTCAGGTTGTTTTTGGCCAGTGTTTTACCACAACAACAGAAAGCAAATAGAACGGGCATCTTTCTAAGTCCTTGTGAAATGTGTCTTCATGCCTCACTCCACATACCCAGGGAGGGTTTCTAAATGGATGGCCTTGATACTTGGCTTAGCCACTTTGGAGTTGTCAGTTTCAGCAAATCATTTGCCCTCATAGGATTTGAGTCCAAGCTTTGAAGAGTATCAGGTAGTGTAGTAGCTTTCATGTTTCACACTTGTGAAGGGACTCTGGGTGGAAACAAATTTCTATTTGGGACCTGTGAGATGCCTCAGTCGGTAAAGGCCCTTTCCACCAAGCCTGACACCCTGAGCTCAATCCCCAGAGCCTCATGGTAGAGAGAACTGACTCCTGAAAGTTGTTATTTTTGAACACACACACACACACACACACACACACACACACACACACACACACA
>JANHMN010000003.1:69297026-69309212 GCA_030674055.1 Rhabdomys pumilio | reverse complement strand
ACACACACACACACACACACACACACACACACACACACACACACACACACTTTTCCCACTCCATATACATAAACCTAACAAAAATCCTATTTTTTTTTAAAAAAAAGGAGAATCAAGAAGCTATGTCAAGTGCTTGAAGTAGTTTGTGACAGAGAGCATGTGTAAATGGGGATCTCATTATTTTAGAACCTCAATGACCATGGACTAAATGAGATGGTGCAGCAAATGTTGTAGCATATAGAGTTGTGATTGGATTGTAGCTGTTGTTACTGAAACCCTTGCTCACCTCCCTTCATAGTCCCTGCTGTGAAAAATGCCTGAATGATGACAGGGTTCTTAGAGGCAGATCAAGTCCTATCCCATATCTCCCCTTATTAAGTTTGAAATGCTGTTTTGTGTGTGTGTGTGTGTGTGTGTGCTTGTGTGTGTGCTTGTGTGTGTGCTTGTGTGTGTGTGTGTGTATGTAGTTCTAACACATCTTCATATCACAGAGCTATTTTGCCTAAAACAGCTATTGAAATTTTTTCTGAAGCTTGGAATTCCAGATGAGACCAATCATTGGTAGTATTTTCAACCCATCTGAAATAATGAGAATCAAGAAACCTTCCTCCTCACCCCTGGGAGCTGTGACTACACTTATTAATACCTCCTGTATATCAGAAATTGTTACACTGGAAGGCACATTATACTCAATAAAAACATATTAATAGCTATCATTTATTCACCACCTGAAATGTGATCAATTTAAAACAAATCTCCTCTAACTTTCTAAAGTCTTCGGCAGAATGTGGTAATGATTATCTTTGATTTCAAGAAGAGAAAACTGAAGATCTGTGGAGAGCGGGTTACAGCTCTGAAGGCTTCCGGATGATCACTTTGCAAGATTACGATGGGGGAATTTGGCGTTTTCTGAACCACTTAAGTAGATTAGGGGAGAAGAGGGAAGAAGCAGTAATTAACAGGGACACATCCATGTTACAATTTAGAAAACGCTTCCCAGGAGTTTCTTACTAGATTCTTGGTGCGTACAACCTGGGTCAGCCTCTCTCCGTGTCTGTTCCTGCCCCTCAGCTCCTCTGGCTCACATGACTCCTGTGGGCTCCTATATTTTCTCATATGCCTATTCCCTCCATATGGCTTCCTTTGCAAGGTTGACCTGCATTTATCTTCTCTAAGCAACCTTTCACCAATCCCTCTGGACAGGATCGGCCACTGCTTCCTTTTATACCAGTTTTATTGAGAAATGGAATGATGGAGCAAGAAGGGCCCGTCTTTCAGATGGATGTGAATACTGGCTTGGTTTGTTCTTATAATTTTAAGTATTTATCCCGTCTCATGTGGATGGGTGTGTGCTTCTGCACACGTTCATGTGTATCATGTGAATGCAGGAATCCAAGGAGGCTTGAAAAGGGTTTCGGATTCCCTGGTATTGGCGTTTAGATAGTCGTGAGATGCCATGTGGGTGCTGGGAGCTGAACCCACCACTCTGCAAGAGCAGTAAACACTAAACTATACAGCCATCTCTCTGGGCCTACTGTCAGGTAAATGAAGAGAGAAAGTTCACCGTCTTAGTTTGAAAGCAATCGATCCTGCACCAACCTTGCCGTGTTGGGGATTGAACATAGAGACACAGGATGAGTGAGTGTGTAAAGGTAGTTTGTAGCCCCTTACTTACATGTATGCTAGTTCACAAACTGCTTCTATTCTCCTTAGTTCAGCAGCTATACCAAGAGAGTCACACAGTGAGTATCTTATTCTGAACTGATTGCAATCGGCAAATATGTGTCTTGATGTGTCTTTGCATTAAAGGGAAAACCTCCCATAACCAACATCTCAGTATCTCCTGTGTCTTTCCATTGAAGGCTGGCTTTGCACAGCCTTTCTTTCTTTCCTTACTCCGTGGGAAACTCTGCATTTCCACACCTTTACAGAGGGCAATTAAAAGAAATAAATTACAGTCGGACTTGCAATGACCCAACAAAGAGGGAATGAGCAAGGGCGCTTCCCATCACTGATGCTGAGAGGCTGCTATTGCCTAAATATTCTTTCTCAGGCGTGAGACTGACAGCCACAACCAACCTAGGAGGACACGGCGAGGCGAAGGCTTTGCACTTCATTGTGCTCTCCAGCTTTATCTCTTGCAGGCTGGTGTAGAACTCAGATGTTCAGTCAGATGAGACAGTGAGGCAGAGTGCACCCACTGAGGCAGTCAGGCTGCCTTGTCTCCTCTTTGCACACTGAAGTCCAAAGCCATATCACCACCAGCCAGCTCAATACAACTATGATCTGTGTGACTAGCCTTCCTGACTGTTTTTGGTAAATTTTCTTTTGGGATAAGACAGAAACCATTAAATGCAGACTATGATTCACTGGTTCTAGGAAGGGTCTGTTCAGACAGCATCTAACAGTGCTCTAGGCAATGCAAAAAGCAGCCCTTGGACTTTGGGCCCATACAGGGAGCTGCGTCGCCTTGTTGAAAACTCCAAGCCAGGCCATGGCTCTTCCTTATCCCTACTCACCTCTAGAGGCTCATCTTCTGCTTGCTACATAAAGATGGTGGAAATGAGTCTTAAGACTTTTCAAGAAAATTTAAAAATGGTGAGGCAGGAATGGGTGGGTGGGTGGAGCAACACCTTCGTAGAGGCAAAGGAGAGGGGGATGTGATGGGGGGTTTCAGAGGAAGAAACAGGAAGGGGGACATTTGAAATGTAAATAAACAAAATAACCAATAAAAAAAAAAGAAAATTCAAAAAGCATCTTTGCCTTTGTGTGTGTGTGTGTGTGTGTGTGTGTGTGTGTGTGTGCGCGCGCACATGTGTGAATGTAAACTAGAGAATCTCAAGTTTTGTTTCTTAGGTGGCATCCACCTTGGGTTTTTAGATAGGGTCTCTCACTGGCCTGTAACTTGCCAAGTAGATGAGTCTAGCAGGCCATGAAGCAACAGGAATTCACCTATTTATTTATCTCCAGCACTGGGATTACAAGTGTGTGCCACCACACTGGTCTCTTTAATTTAGGTTCTGGGGATTGAACACAGATTCACGTTTGTATGACAAGCACTTTACTGACTGAACTATGCCCCAGACCTTTCCTTGTCTGCCTTTGGGGGATGGGGTACTAGGTGCTTATCAGCAAGCACTCCGCCACTCAGTCACATGCCCAGCTCTCTTTTTATCTTTTGTTGCTGTTTTTTTTTTTTTTAAACACTTTTTGTTCAATATATTTTGGTCATATTGTTTCCCCTCTCTTACTCTTCTGGTCTCCCATGTCCCTTCACACCCAGCCTCATATTTTTTCTCTCTCTTAAAAATCAAACACAAATAGAGGTAAACCCAAACCAAGTCAAACCCAAAACAAACAAACAAAACCAACCCACAAACCAAACTAAAATATACCTGGAGTTCATTTTGTGGTAGGCAACTATTCGTAAGTACACAGCCTGCCATGGGGTATGGTTAATATAACCAGTGTCGCTCCACTGAAGAAAGCTGATGTTTTCTTTCCCAGAAGGTATCAATTACAGATAGGTTTTTTTTTTTTTTTTTTTTAGTTTCCACTTCCCCTTCACCATGCTGATATTTTGTCTGGTTTGATCTTGTGCAGGACTATAAATATGCCACGAGATTCCAACCTCACAGCAAGCATTAAAATGCTGACTTTCTTGAATCAAGGTCCAAGATTTCTATGCCTGCACTGCAGGTGACCTGCAGTAGATAGTGGCCTAACTAACAGGGCTTATATCACATCAATCTATACGGAGGGATCAGATGTGGTAGGAAGGCCTTGGAAGAGAGTTATGGGTTCTGATGATGAACATAGGCAAAAAAGCAAGAAACATGTCTATATATAAACCATTTCCTGAGAAAACACTAATTTCATTACTTCTGGTAAGGTAAGTGAATTTGTTTTAAATTAACTAATTAATTTTATGTATCGCATTGCTTTGTTTTCATGTGTGTCTGCACACCATGTGTGTGCCTGATATCCTCAGCTCCCCTGAGACTGGAGCTATAGAGCACTGCAATCTGCATGGAGGTGCTAGGCATAGAACCTTGGTTCTCCGGAAGAGCAGGTTGCTCTCTTCACCATGAAGCCATCTCTTCAGTCCCAAGTCATTTCATTTTGTAGGAAGTATGTTGAAGATGTTTAATCTATGAGCTGTTAGCTTCGATTACTAATTGAATTTAATTACTTAGAGAAATCAATTCTTTTCTCAGACAACCATCCCCTGAAAAAATATCTATTTACATTGATCTTTTCCCTGAGCAACTTCCAGTAGTAGTAAACACTTGCAAAGATGGCTACATTTGGACTCTGTCTCTCTCTTCTCTTTGTCTGTATTCGTGAGTGTGTGTGTGTGTGTGTGTGTGTGTGTGTGTGTGTGTGTGTGTTTGTATGTATATGAGTGCATACCCTTTTAATCCCCAAAATTATCACATGAGAAATGTGAGTATGTAAATTTGCCCAAAGAGTTTCAAAAATTCTTTAATGTCAAGCGATTATAAGTGGTGGAACTTGGATTAATGAAATAGGGTAGGGGAGATATATTTAAATTAAACATGTCAAATGATAACACATTACATAAATGTGGTATAGTGTCCTATAATTTGGAGGAGGTATAAAGATGGTATAAACTAATTTCATAAACAATATAACATTAACACAGACAGTTGCTACTGTTCCACTACCAGAAAAAAATTGAATTTAAAAGTTCCCAATAACTTTTTGTTAGAGGTACTTGTACCTTAGACTACTTAGAAGTAATTATAAAAGGGTAGAGAAAAATAAGAAAATTTGGGCAGCAGTGAGATGTGAGAGGGTAACTTTCTCAGAATTGTGCCAGAGAGCAGATCCAGTAAGGACTGGGTTCTGATTTTGTTCTTTTGGGAAATCCTGCCAACAATGAATTCAGCCTGTACTCAAAACACTGTGCCTTTCACAGCAGTAACATCTCAGTGGTCCCCGGAACTGCAGCAACAGCATCCTCTGAGGGATCCAGCCTGAAGCTCTAATGTTCCATAATACATAGTTGGAACTGCTGCTGACTGTCACATGGTCACCATATGAAACACTAGGTGGAGGTGACTATGCTGCCTCACACAGCACATTTTGGCCATATTTATTCTTTCACTCTTCTCCCTAACTCCTCCCAGATCCACTTTCATGACTGCTTCCCAACTTTATGTCTTTTTTTCAAGTTTATCTAGTATAGCATGTATATGCATAAGTATGGGGTCATCTACTGGAACACAATCAACCAATCAGGAAGCTTACAAAGAATTCTGACCCCTCAGACATAAATACTTTAAAGACATGCTAGAATTTAATGAAAATGAAAATGCAACATACTGAAACTTAAGGGGCACAGTGAAAGCTGTGCTAAGAGGTAAGTTCATAGCCAAGTGCCTACATAAACAATTTTGCAGAGGTCTCATATTAGCAATTTAACCGTACACCTGAAATCTCTAGAACAAAAGAAGTAAGCACAGCTAAGATAAATAGATGGAAAGAAATAATCAAATTGAGGGGTAAATCAATAAAATACAACCAGAGAACAATACAAAGAATCAGTGAAACAAAAGAGATGGCTCTTTGAGAAAATCAACAAGATAGACAAATCCTTATCCAAACTAACTCAAAGTAGAGAGAGAGAATATCCAAATTAGCAAAATCAGAAAGGAAAGGGGACATAACAACAGAGAATCGTAAGGATATACTTTAAAAATCTGTACTCCTCCAAATCGGAAAAGTCTAAAAGAAATGATACTCAACTTTCTCAATAGGTACCATTTACCAAAGTTAAATCAAGATCAGGTAAACAATTTAAATAGACCTATAAAGCCTAAGAAAACAAAAGCAGTCATTAAAAGTCTCCCAACTATAAAAAGCCCAGGGTCAGATGGTATTAATGCAGAATTCTACCAGACTTTCAAAGAAGAGTTAATACCAACACTTCTCAAATTATTCTAGAAAATAGAAACTAAAGAAACATTATCCAGTTCATTTTGTGAGGCTATAGTCACCATGATACTCAAATCACGTAAAGACTCAACAAAAAAAAAGAACTATAAACCAATTTCCTTTATAAGAAGGAGACAGATGCAAAAATACTCACTAACATACTTGTAAACTGAATCCAAGAACACATCAAAAGATCATCCACCATGATCATGTAGGCTTCATTCCAGAGATGCAGGGATGGCTCAATGTACAAAAATCAGTAAATTTAATCCACCATATAAACAAGCAGAAAAAAACCCTCCACATGATCATCTCATTAGATGCAGAAAAGGCCTTTGACAAAATCCAACACCTCTTCAGAATAAAAGTCCTGGGGAGATTAGGGATACAAAGAACATGTCTCAACATAATAAAGGCAACATACAGCAAGCCTATAGCCAACATCAAATTAAATGGAAAGAAACTCAAAGCAACTCCACTAAAATCAGGAACAAAACAGGGCTGCCCACTTTCTAAATATCAATTTAACGTAGTACTTGAAGTCATAGATAGAGAAACAAGACAACTAAAGACGATCTAAGGGATACAAATTGGAAAGAAAGATGAAAAAGTCAGAGGAACAAATTATTTGCAGGTGGTATGACACTTACGTATGCACTTATACATAAGTGACTCTAAAAATTCCGCCAGGGAACTCCAACACCTGATAAACATTTTCAGCAGAGTAGCTGGATACAAAATTAACGCACAAAAATCAGTAGCTCTCCTATATTCAAATGGCAAATTGGCTAAAAAAGGAAATCAGGGAAACACCATCCTTCACAATAGCCTCAAATAATGAAAAATAATTTTGTTGTAACTCTAACAGCAAGTGAAAGACTTGTAGGACAAAACTTCAATTTCTGAAGATATTGAAAAAGATCTCAGGAGATGGAAAGATGGCTCATGCTCATGGATTGGTAAGTCTATCATAGGAAAAATGGCCACCCCTCCAAAAGCAATCTACAGAGGCAATGCAGTTCTTATAAAAATTTCAAAAGAATTTTTACAGTCCTTGAAAGAAAATTTCTCAACTATGTGTGGGAAAACAAAGTCCCAGGACAGAGAACAGTAACGAATAATGAGAGAACTGCTGAAGGTCTCACCATTCCTGATTTCAAGATCTAATACATAGTTATAATAATAAAAGCAGCATGATATTGGCATAAAGACAGACATGTTAATCAATGGAATTAAGGTGAAGACCCAGACAAAATACATACACATTTGGACACCTGATGTTTTTTTTATAAAGAAGCCAGAAATACACACTGAAAAATAGGCAGCATCTTCAACAAATGTTGCTAATCTAACTGGATGGCTGTATGTAGGAGAATGCAAATAGATCCATACTTACCACCCTGCACAAAACTTAAGTCCAAGTGAATCAAAGACCTCAACATCGAACGGGTTACACTGAAGCTGATAGAAGAGAAAGTAGAGAATAGCCTTGAATGCACTGGCACAGGGACAACTTTCTGAATAGAGCACTGATAGTTCAGACACTAAAATCTACAATTAATAAATGGTATTTTTGAAATCACAAAGCTTCTGTAAAGCTAAAGGCACTGTTAACAGAACCAATGGCACTCTGCAGAATGGGAAAAATTTTTCACCAACTTTGCATCTGGCAGAAGGGTAATTTTCAAAGGGCATAAAGAAATGCTAAGATCAATAACACTAGTGACAGCTTATGCTGGTCAGGATGTTCAGCAAAGGAAACACTTCTCTATTGCTGGTGGGAATGCAAACTTGTACAGCCAGTATGGAATCAATATGGTGGTTCCTCAGAAAGTTGGGAATTGATCTACTTCAAGATCCAGCTAAACCACTCTTGGGTATATACCCAAAGGATGCTTCATCCTACCCAGAAGACCATTGCTGAACCACATTCATTGTGACTTTATTCATAATAGCTAGAAACTGGGAACAACATAGATGTCCCTCAGTAGAATAAAAGATAAAGAAAATGTGGTACATGTACACAATGGAGTATTACTAAGATAAATATGGTATATATTTGTTTATTAGTGGATATTAGCCATTAAGTAAATAATAACCAAGCTACAATCCAGAGACCCAGAGAGGACCGATAAAGATGTACAATACAATACAAGATGTACAATACAATCCATGTATTGCCTAGGGGCAATATATGGATTTCCCCGGGAGAGGGAAATAGAAAAGACTTGTATGAGCAGATTATAAGCAAGTGGACCCGGGGGCAGGGCGATCGGGTATGGGGTAGGAGAGATGGAGTAGAGGGAGAGATTTCAGAGAGAGATGACTGGAACTGGGTAGCATTTGGGTGATGTGGAAACCCAGTGTGTTGGAAACTTTCTGGAATATATGAAGGTGATTCCAATGAATAATAATGGGGGATATGGAGTCTCAACTGGCCATCTTTTGTCACTAGGCAAGGCTTCCAGTAGCAGGACTGGGTTGCATTCATTTGAGATGTTGGCCAAGGGAGCCTATGGAAATCCCCAAACAACCCAGGCTGATGCTAAGTCAAAGGGTTGCTCTCCACAAACTGACAATGGGCCCCATGGCTGAGGATAACATCCACACAATTCATTGAACTCAGAGAAATCAAGTTGGTGCCTACACGGAGACTTCATTCCTAATGTCTAGTCTTTTTGGGACAGGAAGGTACTGCGTAGTCTACCAAAGAGAAATGTGGACTCCAACACAACCACAAAATCTTTGGCCAATAATCTGTCTTGCCTGCAAAATATGGTAGGGTATGGCGGTGCAGGACTTGTGTGAGTAGCCAACCAATATCTTATTTGACTTAAGGCCTACTCTGCAAGAAAGAACCCATACCAGACACTGATTAGGTAACCAAGAACCAGAGACTGCTTAGGTAACCAAGAACCAGAGACTAGTTAGCCCAGAGGTCTAGGGTATAACTAAACACCCTTGCTCTAATTTTTTTTTTAAAAAAGTATCAATAAAATGACAGCCAATAATATTCTGCTATAATCATAGATCAGTGTCATATCCAATCATCATCAGAGAGGCTTCCCCCAAGTAGCAGATGGGAACAGATGCAGAGACCCATAGTCAGACATTACTTGAAGAGAGCGTCTAAATGGGAGGTGTCCACATGAAATCCCCACCCCCCCAACTCAGAGCTCAGAGAATCTTGAGGAAGAGGAAATGGGAAGATTGTATCAGCCAGAGAGACTACAGGACACTGGAGAACACTGCCATCTGAATCAATTCAGCAAGGCACATTTGAGCTCACAAAGACTGAGGTAGCAAGCACAGGGCCTACCTGGGTCTGCAGCAGTGCTCTGTGTGTAGGTTATAGCTTTTAGCTTAGTATTTTTATGAGATTCCCCACTTTGAGAATGAGTGGGTCTCTGACTCCTTTGTTTGGTCTTGGAACTCTTTCCTCCCGTTGGCTTGTCATGTCCAACTTCGATATGATAGTTTTTGCTTCATATTTTATTTTGTTATGTTTGGTTGTTATTTCTTAGAAACCTGTTCATTTTAAATGAGAAACTGGAAGAGAGTGGATATGGAAGGAAGTAGAGGTGGGGAGGTACTGGGAGGAGCAAAGGGAGGGGAAACTATAATTTGGATACCTTGTATGAGAAAAGAATCTATGTTCAATAAAAGAAAAAAAATCTGACTCTCCCTACCACAGAGGCCATCAACAGTCAATAGCTCCTCAGTTAGAGGTGGGGCCTAGTGAGCTCCTTAACCATTTCTGTCAGATCCTTGCCTGGCTTGGTCTGTGCAGGTTCTGTGCAGACATCCACAGCTGCTGTGAGTTCATGAGCACAGTGGTTGTCCCTCTTGTCTGTGCAGTGTTCTTCATTTCACAGGTATCTGAGCCTGTGCTGGAACGATCTCCACCATTTCCACTGTAAGTTGGAATCAGACCTGAATTCAGTTATCTATGTGTTGGTTGGTGTGTGTGGGGGTCAGTGGGTGATAGCTGAACAAGTGACGTCTAAGTCATTCACACATGCCATCTCAGGTTTCTGAGATGCTTGAAAGGACCACTGACTAGGGAAAGGTTTATTCTACAATCAAAAGAATTTGATTTTGGTCCAAGCACCTCTACTTATCAGCAGGCAAATTTATTCTTGTCATAAAATATGGTCACAGAAATCATCTAGTTTAGCCCAACTTACTCATTTTGCACATGGAATAAAAAAAAATAACGAATGAACATGGTTAGGAACACACAGCTATAGAATGCCAGTCTCTAGGTTCTCAGAATTACCTGAAAAGTTGCTCTTTCCATTGCTCCTTGCCAGTGCCCACATTAACTCATTGTTCTCATTTCCATAATTGATATAATGACATTTATGTCCCTACTTAAAATAGAACTTGCTAGAGATAAAATTCACATCGATGGAAAAGCAGTTTTGCAGATTAAAACCTTACAGATTATTCAGTGCTATCATCTTCACCGTTGATTTTATTGTAACTTCTGTCCTGTATATTAAATATTCTCTTCCTATAGGATTTTAATGTCAGGAGGGTCATTCCTTCCACAACCTCATTTTTGGATGAGGACACCAAGGCCAAGGGAAACCTGTGTGACTTGCAGAAGGTCTCAGGTGATCAAACAAGTTCTTCTGCATTGTGATTCTCTGAGGATTGATGTATCAGGAAGCGGCTCCCTTGAAATGCTTCTCTAAAATGATGCTGAGGCTGTTGTCTACTTCCCATGTAATTTCCCCTCTGGTATTTGACACCACAAACGGAAGCACAAGGCCAGATGCTTAATAGCTCCTAAATGGAGCTGCTGAATGATAAAACGACCTTTCTCCATCTTTTCTGTGGGTCATTGAATCTCCTTCAAAATTTTTGCTTTTTGTTGTGTTGTTACCTAATTTACAAACTGGGAATTACATAAATGATTGTAAAGTAGCAGACTACTTTTTAAAACTGTAGGATATAGCATGTCTAGATTTTTTTTCCCAAGAATTTGCAGCTAAATGATAATTGGTATACTTCTAGCAGAACAGAAAACTATAAAACATAAAGGGAAAGCTATTCTTGGTTAGATTATTCTTTCTTTCTTTAAATAGTAGAATTTATTTCTCTCATATCATACACAATGTTTTATCATTGCAGAAAAAAATTAAAAATATTTCTTCTTCTTATCTTTACTGGATGAATACTCCAGGTTCATTTTGTGTATTTTGTACCTCAATCATAAAGTCAGCCATGTCTCCAACGAGCTCTGGTACTTTTGGCTCGGGAACAGGTTTAGAAACCAAGATTTGGCCTTTAAATTGTGCCCTTGGCTAACAGAGCAAAGAAATACATATGTGTTTATTAACTGTCATGCATGCATCCATAAGTATGGCTGTTGTGATTATATTAAGAATGACTGAGTTTTTATTAGTGTCTACAGCTTTAAGTCATTACCACACAGATCACTGTAGCATTCTTGCTTGAATTTCCCACTCCAATAATGAGAAACTTGGCTGACACCATCTGCAATCCATTTATGTCATTGTTCTGTTCTTGCTGATATATGTAGCAATGCTAGAATTTGTAACTCCATCAATGAATTTTTATTATATGTTTTTTTCTGTTCATATTAGTAGTTATTAAAATGATGGCACACATACCTAGCACTAAAAAGCAAAATTTAATAAAATTAACTTTCATCCTGATAAACCTTGGAACACTTGAACTTCAGCTCTCCTCCCATCCCACCCATTACGTGGCACTTTAATTCTCTCCGTGTACGCATACGTATACATTCATATGTATACACTATTGCACACTATTTAGTTTACACTTAACTAGTGGGTAGCTTTCCTCATTCTCCATTTTTTCTTAAATCCTAGCTTTAATCTGAGATACCCTTTTCTTCATTTTGAAATGTATCTTTTAGCTTTTCCTTCAGTGAGAACCTTTTGATCATGAATTTCAACTGTAGCTTGTGTGAAAATTTTTATTTTGCCTCTCATTCTTCTTGGCAGATAATCTTGTTAGGTATAGGAACTTTGACTGCTATGAAATTCCTGTCAGCTCTCTGAAAACAACAGCTTTCTATTTTGGCTTTGCTTGTTCCTGCTGAATGAAGTCCATCCCCAGTTTACTTCCACGCATTGAAGGTGATCTGTCTCTAGGTCCTTTTATACATGTCTTTTGGTTATTATTATTATTATTATTATTATTATTATTATTATTATTATTATTATTATT
>JANHMN010000003.1:69281207-69297016 GCA_030674055.1 Rhabdomys pumilio | reverse complement strand
TTATTATTATTATTATTATTATTATTATTATTATTATTATTATTATTGTCTCAGTTTGGCACATACACATCCATACTACTTGAATGTGTATATGCATATATGCAATGTGGAATCACACATGCACGCACACTCACACATGCACATACACACATGCACACTTACACATGCACACTCACACATGCACACACACATACACGCACACACACATGCACACTCACACACGCACACTTACACACATACACACACACACACACACACACACACACACACACACACACACTCAAACCCTCCTCCACACACAGACTCTTCCCATTTATTCTGATGGATTTTCTAAGCCTTTGGGGGGTCAATTTCACACATCAAGTCTAAGCATCTTGGCCATTATTGCCTTAAACACTGCCTTTGTTTCCTTTCCTGTCTCTTCTCCTTCAGCCATTCAGATTATGCTTCTCCGTGTTTGTGCTGCTGGACCATGTCTGGGAAATGTCATTTTCTTCTTTAATCTCTTTCTGGCTATGTCAAATTTGTTGTCCAGTGTAACCATTGAGCTCTTACGTCCATTTGTTTTGTGTTTTATATTCAGAAGTTCTAATTGCTTCTTTTAAATCTATTATAACAAGCTGTATTTTTAGTGTCCTACTATCATTGAAAATTCCTGCCTCTTTTTTTTTTTTAAACTTTTTTTTAATAACCATGTAACAATCATGGTTATTTTATTAGTTTATAATTGAACCATCTGCTTCCTGCTTCTGCTTATTCTCCATGTTCACCTGGTTATTTTTGAGCACTAGCTTGCCGCTGCCCTGGGAAAACTATGTGACCAGATTCCCCTAGCTCAAGGATGAATGTACTTTCCGGGTTTCCTACAGAAAGCCTTACACTCATGTTCCTAGCTCATTTCAGGTGAGTCATGCCTGAGAAGAGGCGGGTAATAAGTAGTTTTTAATGTATCACCCCAGCCTCAACGCTCCTGGTCTTAAGGATAACTTGGGATAGAATTTCCCCCTTCTGCCTTCGCACAGCCAGATGATGGAGTCTAAGCAATTACCATTGGCAAAAAGACCAATGGTAATAACCCAGGCACATGCTCTGCTCACCGCAATTGCGATTTATACACCACGCAATAATATTGTGTATCTTGACATTTTTGTCCTAACATTATAGTTGTTTCCTTGTCCTGTCAGAACTTGGTACTTTTATGTTTTCAATCACGTTGATAATGTGTACAATTTTTAACACAATTATAGCCCATCAGTAAATTGTGATTACTCTTTTAGATGTCTCATGACACACAAAAAAATTTGAAAATGTCAAAAAAGCACAATGAAAACTTCAACTAGCAAATGGAGAGCAGAAAATTGAATTCAATAATTATAACAGATGAATCACAAAAACAAGGCCCTGTCAATTCCACTCAATGTAGCAGAGAAGTTAAATAGAAGGATGTTAAGGGGTGCGTGTCACTTGCTAGGTCTTGATTTCTGGATTACCTTTCTCTAGTGTGTGCTGATGTGTGTGATGATGATGATGTGGTGTGTGTGTGTGTGTGTGTGTGTGTGTGTGTGTGTGTGTGTGTGTGTACCAGACAACAATATCAAGTTTCATCTCTGCAGTCATTCACCTTATTTTCTTAGGGTCTCACGTCCTTGGGTTTGCCAATTATGCTAGACTGGCTGGCCAGTGAGACCCAAGGACCCACCTGTCTGCCTCTCCAGGGAGGGCCTTACAAGTGTTTGACACTGTGACTAGCTCTTTAAAATAGATTTTCTGGGTTGAACTTAAGTCCTCATGCTTGAATGACAAATATGTCAATAGCTGAGCTTTCTCCCTAGCCTTTGGGCTACCTCCTCTGTTCTAGATGGCCATGTTCTATGTCTCTTGCAGTTCTAATGGTCACAACCACAAGAAACTGAGGCCTGCTTCAGTGTGAATCAGGTAACGGTTTTCCTTCATTCTAGGAGTGTAAATTGCTACCATGATTCTGAAGATCGATTCAACAACACTCCGTGCCATTAAGTGTATGAGTAGCCTACAGCCTGCAATGTTACTTCTGAATAGGGTTTCCAGAGAAACGCTCACGCAGACAGATAAAGATATGTATATGAGAATGTTTGCCGAGGAAAAAACTGGAGGCAGTCCAACTGTTCATTCCTAGAAGAATGGAGAAGTAAAATACAACATGTGCAGATGACAGAATGCCACCCAGTAGCCAGAAGGAGTGAAAAAGGAGCTACAAATAGAAATTTCTCAAGTACACAGTGTTAGATTGAATAAACAAAGATGAGATCCATGGCTTCATGGCTTCATCATATCAATTGCTGGTAACATCACTCGAAACTTTCTGCTTTATAAAGCTTGTTTACTATCTCAGGATTTTGGTCTAACCTAAGTGGGGTAATTCTTCTAGTCTCTTCTGGCCTCACACAGTGTCCCTAAAGTTGACTGACAGTGTTGCTATCTGCCGTTGCTGTGTAAAATGGCTTCATCCACAAAAGTAATCCTTGACATTAGCTCCTTATGTCAGGAAGGCCTTCATGCCTGTCGCAACTTAGCTTAGGTTTTCTCATGCAATGCTAGACAATGTTCCAACACAGAGCAAAAGAAAGCACTAATGAACAAAATATTATCAAGCCTTTGCCCGAATCATGTTTGCTAAAGTCCTATAGAACTTTATGTTAGTTATGCTCCAAGCCTTTGGGGACCATGATAGACAGGTACAAGACGTGGTTCATTGGATACCACAACTGCAATATCATCCACTACTAAAGAAGGTTTTAAAAGTCTTTTTAAAAAAGGAACTGTGTCATTTCTATGTTCATATATTGTAGCTCTCTGGGTATGGTGGGTGCGAGCCTATATTCCCAGAACTTGGAAGGTGGAGGCAGGAGGATCAGAAGCTCAAAGTCTTCTTTGGCTATGAAGAGTTTGAATCCATTCTAGACTACAGAGCTGACTCTATAAACATAAAAAAAAAAAAACTAGTATGAATGAAGAAGTGTGTCATGAAGTCCGACTGTGACTTAGTATTTATTGGCAATTGGTGGATTGGAGAGGAAGAGTCACTTTTCTTTAGGGATGTGGCTTCTAAGAGCCTGCCCATGCTTCCGTAGAGGACCCCGCACACTGAGGCACATCCTGAGAGCACTGTGTGAACTCAGAGGCTTCCAGAAACAAATACATACAATGGGAAGGGAACAATAGTGGGTGATATAAGAGGAGCGCAGCGAATGGGACCTGAGCTGGCTCAAAATTTATTATATACATATATCAAATTCTCACATAGTAAAACATAACACAAATATTGCAGCTTTAACCCCAGTGGCTCAGAATATAATAACGTTAAAGATAAGGCCTTCAAAAAGGATGATGTTAATATGAGTATCTTAGAGTAGACTTTTTTTTTTTTTTTTAGAGCTTCATTGTGTATCTCTGGTACTTCTGAAATACACTTTGTTGACTAGGTAGGCCTTATACTCATGGAGATATGCTTGCCTGTGCCTCCAGAATTTTGAGATTCCATCTTACCTGACAGAGGAGACTCTTAAATAGTAGGCTTTAGTTGAGTGTGATAAGTAGCCTTATAAGAAGGCAGCATTAAAACATAGTCCCCAGGGTTGTGTACACAAAGGCAAGATCACGAGGATGCAGGAGGGGCTGTCCATCTGCAAATCAAGAACCTTAGACGAGATCAACCCTGTAAACACTTGAATCTTGAACTTTTAGTCTACAGCACTGTGAGAAAAGAAATACAGATTGTTTCTTACACGCACACCATGATATTTTATGATGTTAGTCTCAGAAAATGAATATAATGTTACCAGGTAAAAATCTAAGATGATGCGCACTCAGAAGTCACACTAAGAATGTTCTATAGATATAATGGTAATTGAGTAAACATATGTGTAGATGTGAGATGTGTGCTAAGCCCCAAATAAAGGCGGTTAGGGCACAGAAACAAAGGAGATGTCAGTTTAAGAAGGTTCTGATGGGATTGACACCATACCATGTGCTACGGAAAGTGATCAATTCTAGTGAATATACAAATTGAATATACAAGTTGTTTACAAACAACTGAAGCAGAGTTGTTACTCAGAGTTGATAGAGTCTCATATCATTTAACAGTCCCGGAAGATAGCGTTGCTTGCACTTACAGGAAAAAAAAAACTGAGGCCAAGGCAACACTGATAAACTCCTCCCAGGTGCACAGCAAGAAGCAGTTGGGCAGAGGGGTGAGCCCAACCTTTCTGCCTCTCTTACCGGGGAAACCTTTTAGATCGTTGTCTACTTGGCTACTTGTGCCTCTCCCCTGCTTGAGCCTGCTCTTTGTATCTCCAAATACGATTTTCCTTCATTTGTGGCTGCCAGTGATATTTCTCCTTCATTCCAATACTCACGCCCAGCTTTATCTTCTGCTATTGGTTGGTTCTAATTTATAGCCTGGCTCTTGTATGTGGTTTCCTGGCAGCTCCAACTTGCTTCTCTCTGTCTTTCAGAAGGCTCCCCCGAAATGGGAAAGCAAAAGTATACAAACAACAACAGACAAAAAGAAGCAAGGTTCAGCCTTAACTTTCTTAGCTGTGGGCATTTTGAAAGACACGCAGATTTATTTAAAAAATAAGGCCAGTGCAAACTGATGGTGAAGTAGGGGAAAGTTCCAGAAGCTGACTGCTTGCGCTTGACATCAGTAGGTGTGATTTACACCACAGACATTGGCAAATGTGACAGATCCTGTCTTGTTCTCTGGGTGGATTGGTTGGTTAGAACAAGGATTGGAAATTTCTTTCATGTAAACAATATAATGCTGTAAGGTCTGAGGTTTTAGGCAGTAGTTGAAGGGCATGATTTTCTATTACACTTACGTGTGTTTTCAGTGATTCAGCTTCCAAATACGAGTAATCATATCACCTTCATTGGAATACTGTGAGAAAAAGAAACTATTTGTGAGAGAACTTAGCATCGTGCACACAACAGGCGCTTGTAAAATGTTAGTTGAATTAGTCTAAAGGGAAAAGGCTTTAGGGAATGCAGATGATAATGATGTTGTTTACGAATGTTGACTGAATGCTAGATGCTTCTTGTGTGCTGGCTTACTACAGTTTGAGATAGGTGATGCTTCTTTGCCATTATTTTAAAGATGATTAAAATCACAGGAGGGTTTTTTCCTGACCTGTCTTTGGCCTGTCAGAGTGCTTCCAACTACCCCGGGCTGCCTGTAAAGTCATAACTGCTGAATGGGGATAATGCATGCAGTAAGCATGATTACATGGGGTATGCAGGTCTGCTTGTTCAATTAGGTGTGAGGTCATCTGGAAAACAGAATCCTTGTATCAATTAATGCGGAATCACAGCTCTGCTGACCTCTCAGGCGCTGCCTGAGATCTTTGCCATAAATTCTGAGTCATGTTTTATGCAGTGCGGTCACTCTCTTCAATCCTGTGGGGATTAGAGCCTTCCCAGAAGAGATTCTTAGGGTCTTCGGCTAAACCACCTTAAAGCTCAATTTTCATTTCAAGATCCTATTAGCAGACCTTTGATATGGCATTGATAACAGCCTGTCACTCTGTGATTAGTCTCTCTGTCAGCTTCTAATCCTAGCCTGTTCCTTTAAAGAATATGCGAAGTGAAGTTTCTCATTTTATCCCTGTCTCCATGCTCAATCAATTTTGCTGGATCTGGGCCATTAGAAGGTCCTAATTTTGGGGCTAGTGAGAAGGGTCAGTGAGTAAAGGAAGGGTAATTGCCATCGAGTCTGATGACCTTGAGTCAATCCCCAGAATCCATATGGGAATGGAGAAAGCTGAATCCCCCAAGTTATCCTCTAACCTCCAGATGCTTGCCATGGTGTCTGTTCCAACACAAATACTAAATGTAAAATAAAATTTAGAGACTGAAGTCATGATTCAGTAGTTCAGAGCACTTCAGAGGATCCAGGTTTGGTTACTAGCGCTTACACGGTGGTTTGCAACCATATGAAACTCTAGTTCCAGAAGATGCAAAGCTGCCTTCTGACTTCCACTGGGCACGAGGCACATATGTGATGCACATACGTACATCCAGGCAAATACTCATATGCAGAAACATAAAATACACAAATCAGAAAGAAATGAAAAATTCCAATTGAAAAAAAAAATCTATTCACACTGCATTTCAAATAAAGACGGCATTTTATTCTCTTTTGGTATTTTGTCTCCTGGCTGGCATCCTGAAAACACAGTCAATGCAAGAAACTTTACTTTTCACGAAGAAGCAACTGAGAAAGAGGATTTCATTTCCTTACCTCTGGCTTTGTTTATTCAACAGCTATACTTTTTTTTTTTAATTTAAATTTTTAACTAAAAATTTTAAAGGATTTTATACATACTGCATTTACATTATTTCTAACCAATCCAACTCCTCCTATATCACCTACCTACTCCATCTCAAATTCATGGTGTCTTCTTTAAATATTGTTACATATATGCATATGCACCTGTGTATATATTAAAACAGTTTGCTGATTCCTGTGTGTGTTCAGGGCTGACTAATTGGGATTGGATAACCTATCAGAGGGCCAGAAATGAATAATTTTTCCTCTCATCATTAACTGCCTGTAGCTCTTCATTTAGGTGTATGGCTTCATGGTATTTCTGCATCTGTGTTGGCATGCCAGGTCTTGTTTAAGCAATCATGTTGTTGTGATTTTTTTTGGGGGGGGGTGCAGCTTCCTGAATATGGAACATTCTATTTCATAGCAGACATCCTGGTTCTCTGACTCTTCCAATCTTTCTGTCCCTCTTCCGCAGTGTTCCCCAAACCTTAGGCATAGGGTTATATTGCAGAAATATTCACTAGGGTTGAGCACCTCAGTGCCAGTTGACTTCTGTGTTATGACCAATAATGGTCTCTATCTCCTGCAAAAAAAAAAAAAAAAGAAAGAAATTTTCTTGGGAGAGAGGTGATAACTACAGTTATCTTAGTGGAAGTATAAATATTGAGAATGCATCTGGATTAGTCACTTTTAGGAAAGTGACAACAGTAAGTTCCCAGGCCTCATGACCTTACCAGCAATGGGTAGTTAGCTAGGTTTACAGCCAGACATGAATTCTCTCTTATTGAGTGAGCCTTAAGTCCTACTAGACAAATAGAAGCACACTGCTGCCCCATTGGGCGTATCTTGCCATGCTGATCATGTTTTGTTGTGCATAGGCTTCCCAGCTGTGTAGGACTTTTTCCCCCTTCCCGTGTTTAAGACTTTTGACTGCCTTTAAGAAAGTCTTGGCACCTTGCATAGCATCTTGGGGTACTGTGAGACTTAGTCCTCATGGAGAAGAATTCTAGGTCAGTTCCAGCTCAATTCATCTAAGTCCTACGCCCAAAGTGTTTGTGTTGTGTCACGAGAAGTAGGGTTTTAGGTGATAATCAAGGGCAACTGCAAGAGCCTATTTTATTTTAGGGGTATCTTTGATGTTCCTGAGCAATTGAAAACACTGTCTTTTTCTTAGGACAAAGTACCTCACTAGCTTTGAACTTACCAAGTAGGTTGCTAGCTAGAGAGCCCCATCCTGTCTCTGTCTACCCAGTGCTAGGATAATAAATTCATGCTGCCAAGCCTGGTTTTTACTCAGGTTCTGGAGATGAAACTCAAGTCCTCATGATTGTAGGACAGCGCTTTGCCAAGCTAGCTTCTTACCTCAAAGGTATTTACTCTTAGTAAAAGAGTAATATCTTTTATTTCATTTCCCTTTCTCCCCATGTCCCTCCCACCCTCCTTCCCCCTTTTCCTCTCTCTTTTCTTCTTTCCTCTCTCTAACCTCAATGAAAAGATGTATTTAATAGGTCATGTTAAGGTGTCCGACAGACTACTGATGCTGTCTGTAGGAAGTAACCAAAGCATCGTTCTGATGACCAGAATAAAACAACAGAATAAAACAACCAGTTTCTACAGCAGAATTTATCAGATACCAAGGGGGAGATTGAAGCATTGACTTAGGAATTGAGTCTTGAAGTATTTTGTGTTACCCTATAGCCCCTCAAATGTGCAATCCAGGTTGCTGGAGGATTTTTTTGTTTTTTTGTTTGTTTGTTTGTTTTTTAACTAACACATGTTAATTGCTCTGTGGGTTTTATTAACTTCACATTAACAACATTAGTGTGCTTCATTGTGACAATTCCACATACACACATTACACATCTGACCTTCCACTCCCCTCCATTACTCTACATTGCTCTCCACTGCCCCCACATCCCTCTCCTCGTTCCAGTTGGCCTCTAGCTCCCTCTACTTTAGTAGTCTCTCTCTTTCTCCCTCTCTCTCTTTCACACAGAAGAGAAAACCTGGTGATTATCTTTTCTGAGTCTGGCATATTTTGCGTAATACAAACTCAAATTTTATCCATTTTTCAAGTATTAATACCTATTTGAAAAATTAATACTTCCAGTTAGCAAGGAAATGCAAATCTAAACTTTACTCAGATTGCATTTCATTTCAGCCCAGATGGTTATCATCAAGAAACAAAACAGAATTCTGATGAGGATGTGGGAAGAAAGGACCTTTTCTACCTCATGGAAGGACATGTGATCTCACACAGAAATCAGCACAGTCTGTGGGTGAATCGTGTGTGTGTGTGTGTGTGTGTGTGTGTGTGTGTGTGTGTTGTGTACACTACATTTGAGAGATTTTGAAGTGAAATTAAGAATGATTAAGAAATGCTGAGAGGTGATTTAGTGAGAACCACAACCTTTTCCGCCAGAAATAAAGTTTGAAATTCTCAGTGAAGGGCAGAGAAGGAAACAAGCTGATGCATACCATCTTAACTCAAAGGAAGCAGATTATGCAACTCCCTAAGAACAGAAATGCATAGTACTTCACGGAGGAGTTTGTGTCTGTGTGGCTGGATATAGGACCCGTGACAGTATTTGTCACTCTTTTGACCTGCACAAAATCCCCCATTCTCAAAGAACTCTTTGTCTTTGCTGCATCTGGCTTCACAGGGGGATGTATGCCATCTTGGGAATAATCAATGATTTGATCATTTATCTCTAAAGTAGAAAGCCTTACAATAAATCTTGTCTTAACAGTCTAAGCATCAGATAATTGGAATTCTGTTTCTTCTTTCTATTATCAGTAGTTATATAGGGAATACTTAACCTCACAAGACTTAGTTTCCTCAGCTGAGAAGTGGGACTCTTTGTTATCTACCTACAGAACTGAAATAAAAAATACCTAAGAAGCCCTTTAAACACATAGTTGGTTCCAAGTAGTAGTTTGGTAAATGGATAATATTATATATAAAATAACACATAGCTATGTAGGGAAGTTGGGGTTCTTGATTTTGTGTGTTATATATGTGTACATTTATGTATGTGTACCTGTGTGTGGAGATAAGAGGACAACGTCAAGTGATCAAATGTCTTCTTAAATCACTCACCACCTTATTTATTTAAATATCTATTTTATTTTTATTTGTATGTGTGAGCCGCCTGATGGGAACCAAAACTATTGATCAGCAAGCACTCTTAACTGCAGAACCATTGGTCCAGCATCACCAATTTATGTTTTGAGACAGAGTGTCTTATAGAACCTGATGCTTGTAGATTGGCTAACGAGATAGCCCCCAATAGCCCCCAAACCTCCTTCTGTCCCTGCTCCTTTAACATTAACGTAACAGGTACCTTTTATTTTATGTGTTCTGGGGATCCAGTTGAGGTTCTCATGCTTATCTGGAAGTTATCCATCAGAGGTACATCTGAAATTGCATGCAAAGTGCCGATGTAAAGTACACAGGGACTCTCCTTGTACTTAAAACAGCAGACAGACAAGAAAGCATGCAAAAAAAAAAATAAAATAAAAACCTACCTACCCCTGAAACATTCTTTCACAAGAAAATATCGAGCAGTCCAATCCTGTGCAGTACTTTGCATGTAATCACAGTTGCTGGGTGTTGGCAATGGCATGCCATGCCTGAGAGGTCTACAACATTTTACCCCATCTCCCAACTGCACAATTTTTACCTACAGGTATTTTTTGGATACATGTTTGATTTGAAGTTTTTCAGAATAGCGAATTCTCCTGTCTCTTACTCTTCCTAGGACTCACTCCTAGTTCCAAGAGCATTCCTAGTTCCTCTTAGTTCCCTAGCCGTTCTCTTAATCTCCTCATACCACCTCCCTTATCTCAGCCAGCAGCACTTGGGTACTGGCATTAATTCTCATGGGTCCCTCTCTCTCCTCCTTTATTTCTTCTGCTGGATTCAATATCAGAAGTGAACAGCATTGTATAGATGTTGCTAGGAAGTCAAGTCTCCTTGGCCCCACTCTCCCATGCCACCTAACCTACTACATTGCCTAAGCACTGTTGCTGGCATTTAGGTGCCTTGGCTATGCCCTTCTGCCTGTCCTGATACCTTACTCAAATTCAGAATATGAAAAGTTATCTCATCAAAGAGACTGAAATGCTGAAGAAAATCCAAACCAAAATAAAGATGGAAATAAAAAAATCCAATAACTTAATTAAAAAAATAAAAACTTCAGTATACAACTTTTACCTACAGGACTGATTAAGACTAAAAGACAATATAGAGGAGTTAGGCTTTTCAAAAGAACTGACAAGTTTTTAAACTCATGAAAGGACTATGCAGGAACTTCGACCAGCACAGAAAAATAATAATTCCAGACCACAGACACAGATCAGCTCTTCAATAAAATCAAAGTGGAAATTTTCCTAAAATATAAAAAGCAAATGCCCAGTTAGATATAAGAGCTGTATAAATATCAAGCAGACTGGGCCAGGATATAAAAGCTCCTCACAGCAACAGTGCCAACAGGCCAGACTCCCACAGAGCTTCCAGGGATTGGACCACCAACCAAAGAGTATACATGGAGGGACTCATGGCTCTGGCCGCATATGTTGCAGAGGATGGCCTTGTTGGACATAAGTGGGAGGAGCGGCTCTTGGGCCTGAGGGGGTTCGATGTCTTAGTGTAGGGGAATGCCAGCGCAGGAAGGCGGGAGTGAGTGGGTGGGTGGGTGGGTGGTGGAGAAGCAGGGGAAGGGAGAATGGGATAGGGAATTCTGGAGGGGAGACCTGGAAAGGGGATAACATTTGAAATGTAAATAAATAAAACTCCTTACAATATATTATAGTTAAATGATAAATATACAAAATAAAGAAAGGCTGTTGCAAATTGCAAGAGAGAAGTCACAAGGCACATATAAAAGCAAGCCTATCAGAATAATAGCTGATTTCTCTATGGAAACTTCAAAAGTCAGAAGAACTTAAAACAATGTACCTTATGTCAAAAACAAACAAACAAACACAACAACAACAACAACAAAAATGAACTGCAGATGGCAACCCAGAGCACTTTACTCAGTAAAACTATCTGTTATAATTCATACAGATAGAACCTTAGTTCCTTCTCCAGACTCCACATAAAATTCCTAGTGTGACGGTACATAATTGTAATCCCAGCACTGGTGAGGTGGATTTTCTAGGACTCATTGACCAAGCATCCTAGCCTAACAGTAAACTTCCAGGTCTCTGTGAATGTCACCAGAAGAACATTCAAAATTGACTTCAGGTCTCCACACACATGCTCACATACCTGCACACTCACCCCAAAATAATTAATAAATGGGACCTCATGAAACAAAAAGCTGTGTATAACAAAGAGCGCTGTCATTCTAGTGAAGAGGCGACCTACAAAATGGAAAATATTTCACCAATTAAGCATCTGACAGAGGATTAGTATCTAGACTACATAAAGGATTAAAAAAAAAACCCGAAATTCAAAATGAAAAATTTCACAACTAAATATTTAAAAAAAAAAAATTAAAATGGGATATAGAACTAAACAATTCTCAAAGAATTAAATAGAAATTGCTAAGAAATATTTTTCAAATGTAACTCTTAGCCCTCAGAGAAGTGCAAATTGAAACTAGTTTGAGATGTTTATCTTACCTCAATCAGAATCAGAATGTCAATGATTTAAAAAAAAAAAAATGAGAGCCAGGTCTATGAAATGGCTCAGAAATTAAGAGCATTCACTGCTGTTCCAGAAGTCCTGAGTTCAATTCCCACAACCACATGGTGACTCACAACCATCTGTGATGGGACCTGATACTTTCTTCTGGTGTGTCCCAAGACAGTGACAGTGTATTCATATACATAGAATAAATAAATCTTTTCAAAAATCTTAAAAAATGTGACTGCCACGGAGTGAGGAAGGGGAACACATATGCACTGTCGACGGGAGTGTCAACTTTTAAAACCACTATGGAAGTCAGTATGGAGATTCCCCAGAAACTAAAAACAGTTCTACCACTGATCCTGCTAGCCCACTCTTGGGCACATACCCAAGGATAGTATATGCTACTATATAGATGGAGATGCCTGCTCGGTCAAGTTCATTGGCTTCTTTCTTTTCAATTCTCGGGAATTGGCAACACTCTACATGTCCGTCAGCCAATGAGTGTTAAGAAAAAGGAACTCATGAAATTCACAGGTAAATGAACAAAGCTAGAAATAATCATTCTGAGTGAGGTAGTTTAGACCCAGAAAGACAAATGCCTATATGTTATCTCTCATTTGTAGGCGTTAACTTTGACTCTTCAGATAAGTGTGCTCCATTGAGAATATTCATAGATTAGGAAATCAGTAAGGCGCTGGGAATGTACCAAGGGAGGGGAGGTAGAATTCAGTGGAATAATGGATAATAATGAACCAGGAAGAGGTAAAATGGGTGGGGGATGGGAGGGCAGGGTAGAGGAATAAACATGGGGATGGATAATCCACACTAAAAACAGTGAAGAAAAAGTCACACAGAAGCCCATTATTGTAGAAGCTTCCTATAATATATACATACACACATACAAAAAGAATTTAAATGCACTCACCCTGTAAGAAGCAACAATATCACTACTAGATACTACAGGTTAACAACTAAAAATCTGTACCAGGAATGGATGGTCTCTTTGGAGTTGCTGACCAGTAAGATACTATAGAGTTTGAGACATGGGCTATGGGCTATTGATTGCTCTTTGATACCCTCTAGACTTTCATGGTAAGACCCTATTGTAAGACCCTGTTGCTGAAAACAAAATATTTGAATCACAGAACATGAAGAGTTTCATCTTGCACTAACCTGCACACTTTCATTCTACTTCATAATTTTATTATGCTGGAAAGTGCTTTGCAAGTTATCAGAAGAGAAAAGGAATCACTGACCTTCCCAGCTCTGCACTCTGAGAGTACAATAATGACCAGTCTAAAAGGCACGCCCACTGGTAGCACAGACATAATGGAACTAACCTATCACTTTCTCATTGGATGTCAGACCTGCTACACAAGTTTCAACCCATGCCTGACACTAGTATGAACAGAAGAAGTAGGTATGAAATCTACTGCCTCCTATGGTAGTTGAGGCAGTTGATAGTTGCTGGGAGAGGAAGAATCAGGCCCTGGTAGGTTGACCACAATTCCAGTGGAAGCCACACTTCCAAGAATATAAGGACAGCACAAACTATACTCAATGAGATTTAAAAAAAAGAAGTTGGGTGGTTAGGAAGATGGTAGTGAATCTGGGGGGAGATGAGGGAGTGAGTATAATGCATTGTACGAATATATATATTTCATATATATGTATATGAAAATCAACATATATATATACATATACATACATATATACATATACATATATATGTATATATATATATTACACACATACAAATAGATGTGTGTGCGTGTGTGTGTGTGTCTGTGTGTGTGTGTGTGTGTGTGTGTGTGTGTGTGTGTGTGAAAATAAACTTTGAACTTGGAGTAGTTATCATGGGGGCATACTCATTCAGTTCCCCATAAGCCATTTCACTTCTCTTTGCAACCCCCAGTCCTGGTGTCTCAAACTTCATTGCCTAGATATGACTAAGAAATTAGTAAGTTTATCATCCTGTTCAGACTCTGGGATGAAAGATGAGTAGTGCTTTGAAAATTTCCTGTGGTCCTTGTCATTGTGATGGATGAGCCTTACCATGTGCTTTGTTTTAAGTAATGGTGAAGCCAAACACTAGTTTTCATATGTGGGAAAGTATAGAGGCAAATGCATTTACCTCATGTTTGCCATATGTCCTTCATAAACCAGTGGGAAAGGCTGCCTGCAATGGACAGAGATCCACTGTTAACACTGTTCTGAGATGCCTACACAGACATTGAAGCCAAGTCAGGGCAGCTGTGGCAGTGAGTTTAGGAAACACCACAGGGTTAATCAACCTCCTGGGAGGGTCGAATCCAGGATAAGGAATGATGTTCTTTCCAATACAAACTTAAGACATGATTCTAGGCCTCAGATTCCAGTTTAGTCCCTTTTGAGACTTAGGGTCTGGTGTGGCCTGCTTGGATGGGTGAAAAATTTATGCCTTCAAGCAGAGAACACACACCAGATAAACAAGCTCATTTCAGATGAGTCTGGACATACTTATTTGGACTCTGGGTTTTCACAGAGTCCAGCTTCCAAACAATTTGTTTTTGTCCAGCTGGTACAGTTTTGTTTGAATGATAGAGCTCACAGGAAAGCTACCAGGGAAGAGAGAAAGCCCTGCTGAGTATGATTTATCCCTTTGCTTGATGAAGTGATTGTGCCGTGGAATTAGTTTAACTCTGTAAGGTATGACCATTCCGGTGCAAGATTCTGACTTTGTAATTCAATCAACTGATTGAACAGCTAGAATAAACTGAGGATCAGAACAAGGAGGGAACCCACCTCTACAAATAACTGCATAGTAAACCCAATAGGTTGAAGGCCTTCTTCAATGCACTCCTCAGATAAGATGGTTCTTGTTTGCTACCAGATGAAAAAGAATTTAACCAGGGGCCTTAGGGTTGAGGTGGGTAAACTTTCAACTTAAATTTCTTAATGATGATGTGAAATCAGGATTAAACGCACAAAGTGTGCCTGTAAAGAGGTTTTCTTCTTTTTAACTGACATGTAGTTAGTTTATGACTGGACATTTGTGTCTGGATCTTTATGGCCATGGCAGATGTCTTATAACTGGCTCCTGTCGTTTTCAGTTGTGTCTCTTCTTATTTATTAGTGATGATTCCACACAGGTGGGTGTAAAACACAGTTAATTGCATTGTTCCACGGATATGTTATTGCTTCTTATAAAGTCTCATATCGGCTGGGCCTTTTTAATATCCTAGTAATTTGCCACTGTGAGTAATGCTTCAATAACCACCACTACATAAGTTACTTATTATATACATTTGTATATAAGCATATGTAATATTTTTGCATTTGCCAGCATGCTTATTAGACAAATATCTAGTACTTGAACTGCATAATCAAAGAAGGTTTTAATTTTGAAAGATGCTATATATTCTCTGTAGAGCTTGCCCAAATTATGAGGAGAAAGGAAAGGAATGGGGTCATGACATCTATCTTTAGAAAATTCCATTGTTGTTGCTTTTACCTTTAGGTCTGGTTTGAATTTCATGTGTACCTGTGTTGGACATTGTGTATCAGCTAGGATATCCATCTCTTAGGCATTAATAACTCCTTTTCACTTTCTGCAGAGCTTTCTTTGACCCTCCTTGAGATGATGAGCCTGCAGTAACCCTGAGGTGAGGTTGGAAGTGGCTAACACCGCTCTGAGCAGCCCTCTCTTTGGAAGGAGAAGAGTCAAATGGATAAATGCTCCTGGTAATAGAAGGCTTCTGACCCTCCTCAGGGCAAAGTCTAGAGTCTAGGCCAGCTGCTTTCCTTGTTTCTTTCGACTTTACCTTCTTAATTAGTGTGTGTGTGTGTGTGTGTGTGTGTGTGTGTGTGTGTGTGTGTGTG
>JANHMN010000003.1:69250473-69262048 GCA_030674055.1 Rhabdomys pumilio | reverse complement strand
GTGTGTGTGTGTGTGTGTGTGTGTGTGTGTGTGTGTGTGTGTGTGTGATGGCACCTGAATGAATTTGATCTCACTGAGTGCTCCACCTCTTTGGCTGAACAATTAAGGAATTCACAGAAAAATTTGAATGTACACTGGTGCTTTGTCATTGTCACCTCCCTAAGGCCACACATTCTTGAACTTGGAGCAGGAAGAAGAAAGGAGAAGGGTAACAAGAGAGGCCAAGTAGCTAGATATTAGTCCCAATGTCTGCCATTCCGTAAGCTAACAAGCTGATCTGGATCAACTTTAACATTTCTGGGGCCTCAGTTTCCCCATCTGAAAAAGTCAAGGTGGTGCTTTGAATTCCTTTAAAACTGAGAGTCCATTCTCTGCATCTCCACCATTGAAAACAATAGAAGCTGTTCTCGTGTTCTTGTGAGCTTTATAAATGATATACTACAAAGGTGCCATGTCCATCCTAACCAACTCCTCTGGGAAATTAAGTGCTTAATCAAGTCCACCTGGTCAGTAAAAAGGCATGAGCAAGGGACTGACTGTCAGTAGTTCTGTGGCTGTAAACTAAGTCAGAAGAAAGGGCTTCTGCAGACACCTGCTCACATAGCCTTCAGTTTCCTCTGTAACTCAGAAGAAAGTGAATAATTTCTGATGAACTTCTCACTTGAAGATAATGAAAAAAAAAAAAAAACCCATGCCATTAGCAAAAGGGCCATATAGTTTCTGGGTTACCAAATATGTCTGAGTATACAGGTAAGTGTTCAGTTGTGGGTATTTAGCTGAACAGACAGCTGCAGCATTTTAGGGACAGAGAAGCTCTTGAACGTCTTGTGATTTGTTGGTGTTGTCTGGTTGGTTAGATTTTTTTTTTTTTTTTTTTTGTACTGAGTTTTGAACCCAGCTGCCTCACGCAAGTGTTCTTAGGTGCTCTGTAGTGGATTGAGCTATCTCCTCAACCCTTATGTGGTTACTAATCAGCAGGACAGAGAACATTCAGTCATTGAATTCCTAGCTTAGGGCCACAAGCATGCCCTTGGTGTTTGAAAATGCATCTTTAATGTTGTGGAGGCAACATAATAAATGAGGCTGTGTTTGTCCCTGATTATCTTACCCAAGAGAAGTACAAAGGAGAAAGGCTATCCAAGCCTGAACTGCGATCACCATGCGCTTATTATAAAAAAAGAGAAACATTGTTTCATTGTCTATTTTGTGCCTGAACATTTTTGCTGACGTTTTCTCAGCCTGTGCAGTGCTGTACCGACTTACCCATAACAAAAGTGACCTTGACAAATTGCTTAAACTCTCCTTGTCTCTTGTTGTTCCCTGCTACTATTTGGGGGCTCGATCCCTGCTTTTTCTGTTTGAGCGTTTGCTACTCATGTTTCATAAGGTGTTAGGCACATACATCGGTAGTTTGTAAAGAGTCATCCCACATACATCAGAGATGACCCCCGATGAGGGGGTCAGAGTGGCTTTGAGCTTGGATTTGTGTGTGGTGAGAGCTAGGCTAGAGAAAACATGAAGCAAGCACAACATTTTCTAGATGCTTTATTTTTCTCTCTCTAGAAAATGACATTGCTCTTATATGTGAAGACACTTGTCTACCCAGGTATATGGATTGTCAGAGCTTAGAAGAGCTTCAGGAGTGTAATTAATATTTCACATTACAGGTTCCAGTCAGTGGGCTGGTCATGCACCCTCCTGTGAGAATCTCAGGGATGCGTGGGCGTCAGTCATCTGGAATCACATCATCCACCCTGTAGACCAGCAGTCCCAGGGGAGTGATGCTGAAGATTTAATTGGGACATACATCAGGAATAATGTGGAATCTATCTCTTTAAATGTTCCCTGGGAGAATTCCTGAACATTTTATAAAGGATGCTGTATTGACTGAATGACTCCGATGTTTGCCTCTCACTGAAGACATTTCAGGTCATGAGCCTGCTTACAACCTTTGTGTTCCTTTTTTAATAACCTGCACTCACAGAAAACATTCATGGAATAGCATGTGCTACTTAACAGAGCATTCTGATGACTATATGATAATTTTTCCTTGAGATACAGATTCTAAAATCATAGTTTATCATTAGGATTATGAAAATTTTATAATGCTGAAGGTTATTTGATTTTTTTCCATTAAAACCTCTAAGCTTTCATTTGGCCCAACTTCAACAAATGTTTCATTTTCCCAATATAGAATAATTGGTATTTAAGTAGAAATATAAGAAAAATGTCATCCATAAGCTTTACTCCAAATGTCAACAGCTGTTAATGTCTTGATCTGTTTCAGTTTTTTCAACTGTTTTTATAGTTTACATGATTTCATCACATGGCATGAAAAATGTATTAATTCTAAAACAATTATTTTACAAATATAATATGTTTAATATAAAGCAATCTGACATACAGGAAAATATAAAAAGGAAAATTAAAGTAATTTATAATCTCACCAGATAGAAAAACTGAATAATTGTGTAGTTTTTAGAATATTCTTACTGTCATTATTATTAAATACTTTACATGTATAGAAATATAAAGATAATAGTATGACAATTATTCATGTATTTATCATAGAAAAATTCCAAATGCTACACATGATTCATGTCCTCTTTCTGTTACTCATTGTGTCCTCCCACCCCCTCTTCTTCCTTTCCATCAATCGCCTTCCTTTTCCTCCCCCTTTCTTGGCAAAATAAAACTTCACAATTGAAGTTACCAATGTCCAGGCTTTTCTTTCCAGGGTTTATCCATACTGAAGTACTCAGCTCAGGTCTATTCAGTTCCTCTGATGAATGGAATTGCTCCATTTGGAGATGCCCCACAGTGTAATTAGAAGAAAGGCTCCAGTCTACATCCCTGTGTGGAAGCCTCTTTCATCCTCCCAGGGAATTTTCCAAGTTCTCAATGTATGCCTGGGATCTTGGTTAGTATCAAATCTTTGGCATATGTGTCTATGGTAAAATAGAATTATTTTAAAAATAGCATGTATACATGTGTATATGTGCGCATGAATGCCTGTGCCCTCAGAGGTGAGAAGAAGGCTGTGGAACTCTTGGAACTGGAGTTCCAGGCAGCTGTGAGTCACCTGAGCCACCTGACATAAATGCTGGGAATCAAACTCAGCTCCATGCTTCTCAGGAAGAGCAATATGCACTGACCTATCTCTCCGATCCTATAAAAATTTAATTATAACAATACTAGGTAATCATCAAATGCCATTTATGATAATCTAATATAATAAGAGTTATTTAAAAGTTATTAATTACTTATTTCTGGAAATTTCTAGTTAGTGTCTTTGGCCACAGGTAATTGAAGAAAATTGAAACCAAGGGGAGAGAAATCAAAGGTAAAACGAGCACTGTGCAGACTTTGTGAGACAAAGCACTCTTTCTGATTTTTCTAGAAACTGACAAACTGTTTATAGTAGAAGCAAAAGTTTGTCTCCTTAGAAACAAAATTTAAAAACTTGTTTGACACTTCACACACATGCACACACACACACACACACACACACACACACATTTTTATTAAGAGACTGCAAAGATGATTCACTACAAGTTTGAGGATCTGATTTAAAATTCTCAGAAACTATGTAAAAAACCAGGCCTGGCTGTGCATGCTTGTGACCTAGCATTAAGAGGCAGACATGCAATTTCTTAGAGTTCAGACATAGCTTCTGCTTTAGTAAGAGACCCTGCGTTATGGCAATTAAAAAGGAAGCAATGAAGCAATGGAGAAAGATACTTTCTGTCCTGCTCTGGGTTTTGCATGTGTGTACATGGATGTGTGCACACACACATACTTATATTTGTGCACTCCATACATATACCCCCTGCTTTAGTTAGGATTTCTATTGTGGTGAAGAGGTACCATGACCAAGGCAACTCTTACAAAGGACAACATTTAATTGGGGTTGGTTTACAGGTTTTGAGGTTCAGTCTATTATCGTCATGACAGGAGACATGACAGTGTCTAGGAAAGCATGGTGCTGGAGGAGCTGAGGGCTCTACATCTTGATCTGAAGGCCTCTAGGCAATCACTGGCTCCCATGTGGCTAGGAGAAGAGTCTCAAAGCCCACCCCGATTGTGACACACTTCCTCAAACAAGGCTACACCCACTCCAACAAGGCCACAGCCACTCCAACAAGACCACCCCTCCTAATAGTGACACTCCCTGGGCCAAGCAAAACCAACCTCCCCCACCTCCACAAACCCATACAATTTTTTTAACCTTTCCTCTTTTATTGTAAAGCTAGAATTTATAGTTTTTGCCTATTTTGCTTTTTCAGTGTATATGTATGTGTGTGTTTGAATGTAAGCATAGTAGTACATACACATGCAGAGGCTATCAGTTAACATTGGTGGTGTTCGTCAGTGTGGCTGTCAACTTTATGTTTTTGAGACACAGAATAAGTAAGAATACAAAACCCACTTCTTTGTTTCCGCCTCCCTAAATAAATGACCATTTGTGTATAATCTCTACTTTTTCCTTTGCATTTGTGTTTATGCTTAAATGCACAGGACATTCTTAAGCATGTCTCCTTATTTCCTTTGATTGTGAGCGGGAGTTGTGTGTATTTATTTATTTATTTATTTATTTATTTATTTTTATATAATGTTATCTGTCAACATCAGCTGGGTATTCTAGAATATGGACATACTGTAACTAACTCTTCCAATTTTGAGCAGCTAGAATATTTTTAGTTATCTATTATATCGAACAACATTGTGAAAATCCTTCTTGACAATGCCTTTAGATATTGGTGTGAAAACTTCTGGAGGAGTGAATCCTCACAGTTACTTCTCTCACAGGGTTTAAAACTCCCTGGGAAGCATCTCCCTATTCTAGAACACCCAGCTGATGTTGACAGATACCATCATAAATAAGGAAGTAAATAAATAAGTAATAACACACACAACTCCTGCTCAGGATTAAAGAAGCAAGAATACACACTTAAGAGCTTCCTGTGTACTTGGGCAATGTCTAGATTCCATTAGCATTAAGTCCCACAGAGAATGGGAGTATTAGGTATAATTACTGGATAGCGTGCCTTTGAGGGCTAACGAGACAATGTATATGAAGCCCATAGCATAGAGTTTGAACTGTCACAGGAACTAGACAGTCACAATCAGTCCTTAGTCCCACACATCTGGATATTTTTCTGGCATAGGTCTTTAGAATCTGTATAGAAATGGAATCATGTAATCACTCACCCAAGGCTTCTTTTCATCAAGAAAATGTTTTATTTTTTAATATTCATGTATTACACCCCAAATAATTCTTTCCTCCCTACTTTAGCTTCTAGAAAAAAAGCTATAAAAAGGATAAAATGTTTCTCTCATATCAGGCTTTGGGCAGGAGTTGACACTGTTATCAACTGCATCTGATAGGTTACCATGGCAGCAGAGTGCAGCAAGAGACACAATAGAAGCAAACAGTCTCAGTTGTTTCTGTGTGAACATCTATCATGTTGTTTCTGATTCTCAAATGGTAAACTGAGATACTGAGGCAGCTCTCAGTCTTTGTTCCCTCACCACCAGCTTCCAACCACTCACATCCTTATTATTTTAATTTAGTAATAATTATGCCAGTTGAGATAATAAAGAAAAAGTAGGGACAGGCACAGCTCAAAATTTAATTGGGTGTGGTGGGGTGGATATAGACGTGGTATATTTCTTCCTTTCAAAATTTCTCTGTGATTTTCTCATTATCTGCCCATTAAATAACAGCTTTGCCATCCCATATCTGGGTGATATCCCAACCTGGGTAATTTTGAGTGTTTAAAAACTCTTTTTTCGGTTAAATTAAAAAATGCTCATTCAAAATAAGCTTTTGTTTCTACTTGGATACTTTAATATATAGAACTATCAATGGGAAATCATGAGAGAAAGAATAACTAAAAATCCAATGGGTGCTTTAAGATAGAATTGTCTACAATATTTAAATAATTCAAAGGAGATTAATATAAAAGGAGCAGGGGACAACAAAACTGAGGAAATGCATAGTAAATAAAATCATTATTAAAAATAATAGAGTGGTAGACCAGATTCAATGATGTAAGTCAATTAATTATCAAATCATCCCAGCATTTCATATGAAGTGGTGATGACTGGCATGCTTCAGATACAACTTCAGAGATCGCAAGAATTGGTGTTGAAACTCATGATACTCAAGTATACGGTATTATTAAGAGATTTATTTTATACAGAACAGGAATATAGAGAAAAATACAGGTTGTATGACATTGAAGAAGATAACAGTGTGAAAAGCAGCGTAAGTGCCTGGAGCAGCCATGCTTTTACCAGATCAAACACACAAGCCAATGAACCAGAGATAAAAAGAGAAGATTGATGGCAGTGGAAGAATCATCTCATCAGGAAGATAAAGGAGAAGTTTTAAATATATAATACCAGATCATATATCTACACCTTGCACAAGTGTATATACAGGGACTAACAGATAATTCATAATTATTACTGGTGATTTTAATGTGGAGTTCTTGAGGAACAAAACAAAATATTAGTAGAGATACAGGTAGTCTGAACAGTATTATTAATTGCTTTGAACTACATAGTAGAAGACTAAAACCAACAATATACCTGATAACCACAGAATATACATCACTTTGAAGTTGTTACATGCTATATTCTTTAAAATATGACTCTATATGCAAAATAACTCTCACTGGTACCTGTGTTTGGATGAAGGTCTTGTTTTCAGGAGATGTGATACAAAAACACATATGATTAAATTCTTTATTTGAAAACACTTCTATTTGTTATTTAAAACAGACTTTTCTTCAGTGAGTCACATGATTGAAGAGAGACAGAGAATCTCATGTGAAAAGCAAAAAGGAAGTGGCCAGCTTTTACAGTTTGAAATATTAACACATTCAGCATTAATTCAGCAATTTCCTGAAGTGTTCTATTGACTGTGAGCCAAAGGTGCTGAAATATACAGATGGGTGTTTTCTGAGAGGAAATAGATGATACGTTGGAGGGTTATTATTATGTATTTATTATTTACTTATTGTTGTGTGTCCATGGAGATGGGTATATATGCTACATTGTTGTACTGAGGTCAAAGGACATCTTTCAGGAGTTATTTCTATTCTTCCGTTGGGTGATCTGAGGCTGTAACTCAGGTTGTCAGGTTTGGGTGACTAACGTCATTACCTGCTGAGCCATCCCAATGGCCCATTGGGTTGTAGTTTTGATACAAAGAAAAAAGAATAAAAGAATTCAGAATGTTAGGTCATCAAATAAAAATCCCAGTGTCGGACATGAGATACCTCCTCTTGGGTTGTTAGTGAGAGGTGTCGCAGCTCACTAGAAGTTGATGATAAGATCCTTTGCTGAAGACGCCACACACACTGGTCACACGACATGGAGAAAGCAAGTTGGGACTGATCAGAAAGCTCCCTCCGTCTGGGTATCTTTTGTAGCACAGGAAGGTGTTTTGGACAATGCTAGGGCTAATGATTATTGACAGTTTTGCCCAGATGTGTGTGGTCCTGTGTTCTGTCTCTCCTCTGGTCGTTTCTGGGCACCACCAATACACTGGCTTTGGGAGGACTGCGCAAAGTTTGAGAGGAGGGGTCTGCAGTCATCATCTCCCTTTGGGGTGTCAGAGCAATGCTGTAAACCAGGCCCAAAGGGGAGAGCCAGCTCAGACAAGCTGGAGTGTTGAGTGCTGAGTGCCTGAGGGGCAGGAGAAAAGAGGTCTTTAGGAGTCTTAGTGTTAAAGCTCCTTTAGGCGTAGGTCCTCCCCCGTGGTGATCTTTAACGAGGCAGCTCTCTGAGAAGATCTTAGCTTGTTTGTATTTCAATATTGGGAGTGGATGTGAATGCATATGCTTTATTTGAAGAAACCAGGGATTATATAATTTTGGTGAAGGGCATGAGAATATCCATGAAGGGAAGATCATTGACTGAAGGCTAAGGCTACTGAGATGCCTCATTAGCATGAAGAAGCATTCCAGTTGTTGTGGTACCCTGGTGTTATGGTACTTGACTGACTGCCCATGAATACCTTAATTGAGGGTCATGGCTCCAGAGCAGGCATAGCGGCAGGTGGGTGGGTGGGGTGGAATAGCCCTACTCCTGCTGTCTCAAATCTCTGGGATTCTTGGGGTTTGAGCATGCTCTGTCTCCATGTCCATCTGATGGCCCAGTTCACGTGCCCTACAGCTGTGAACCCTGGGAACTGCAATAATAATTGTCATCAAGGTATGTCCATGGGTTGCAATACCGGCATGCATTGTATGGGATAATTACTTTATGATTGAAAATAAGGCTTCTTCTACAGTTCAAATATGTACTAGGTACTATAAAACTGGCTAAGAACCCATGCCCGTCACCCCCACCACATTTATAGCACCAGGAGTGGACCACTATTATTAGTCTACTAAATGAGCATAGAGTCAAACTACCTTTTAAACTTTTCTCTCTGCTGATAGATTAGCGCAGCCCTCAGACCGCATCTGAGAAGCTTCTATGAGCGACTGATGGTTGATCACGTAGACACTCACAACTGGTCCATGGGCAAAGTGTAAGTGTTAGTGGAGTGCTTAGTCACAAATGGTTTATCTGCATCACACTGTCCTGTCAGGGCTCACAGACCATCAGAGAAGAGAGGTAGGGTAGGAATATCGTAAAAGCAGAGGCCAAGAAAGACTTGAACTAGAAACAGCCTCTGTACATAGCAAGATGGCTACACCCATGAGCTCACAGCAGCTGGGGTTGCCTTACTAGATCAACCTAGACAGCATTCAAACATGGAGCTGATGGCATTGGGTGGGGAAGAGTTAGTTTTCTCTTAGGGTTTGGCACCTGATAGGTTGGCTACACAACAGTAAAATTGTGCCATACCAGGAGTATATGAGCAGCATAGCTTAAAGTTTATTAGCTATTAAAGCAACAGTAACAAAAATTAAACGAGCACATAAAGATGTCTGAGCATAGGGAGATTATTTATAAAATTCTTAAGGAATTAAAATATTTTAAAAAGGAATTCAGGACAGACTCCCAACTAAACACAAATAAGTTTCTCGTGCATCAGAGGAAAGAACACAGAAGAAGAAAACCCAGACAAAACATAATCTGTTGTAGAGGCTCGACTTTGTGAAAAATTCTTTAATAGTTCTTTCAGCTAATCAGAGAAAAGCTAGATGGTTGGGGAGACTAAAAGTAGGTTGATGGATAACAGGATACAAGCTCATGTCGCACCGTGTGTCTGTTCAGTGTAGATGGTATTGGCTTGCACATGGAGATTCTGAGCCATGCTAAGGAACTCAGGTTGCTGAAGACTGCTTTCTTCTACCTACAGCCACTAATGTTCTACTGGAGAGTTTTATTTAAAGAGGACCTAAGAAGTAGTAAAAAACTTAATCTTTTCACCAGCTAGTGACACAGTCCGCTGCTTATACTCCATGAGTGAGGACTAGTCACCATATAGATTACCCGGACACTGCAGTATCAAGTTTCTTTAGTGATGGCAATCAGTCAGTAATATGGGAAGGAATCAGAAACTATCACTTCTTATTCTTTTGTTGAGGGGGGAAGATTCTATAAACACTAGAGTCTTTAAGTAGAACGTTTATGGTTTTATGTAGAATATGTTTTAAATGGTACAATATCACATTCTTATTTATTCATTTCTTCTACATAATGTCATAATTCTCTATTAGAAAAATAATATTTATTTTCAAATACAGTTTCTGTATTTATTTTCACAAATCAGCAGTAGGATTTCACAAAACAGCTTCTAGGATTTCTCCACCTGGATAAATATATTTTCAGCAGTCATTTTTCTTTCTTGAATAGTATTTATACACTTTAGAATATGCTGTCTGAACTAAGTATTTTGGTAAAAAGAAGAATCTATGTACTGCCCAATTTATGTTAGTATTGAGACCTTTAAAATAAAGATTTTAAATAAATATAAAACAATAACATCATATTATGTAATATTTGTATATCTATCAAAATTTGTTCCATATCTCATGTTTATTTTAAACATGGATATTTTATTTCATTGGGGAAATATAAATCACTTTCTTGCTGGATGTTTTCAATATATATATATATATATATATTACATGCAATGTGGTCAATAAATGAATTTTTAGTCATCACTTAAAGGTAGAAAAATCAGTAAATATGTAAACTAAATAGACTCATAAGTTAAAATCAAATTGAAATTACACAGTGTAATGACATTCATGGGAACAGTGTCAAAATAGAAATTCACAAATATTTTGGAAATTCCCAAATATGTGGAAATTAACTACATTCCATATGTTGTAAGTAAAAATAGAAAATATTTTGATTTTAACTATAACAAAAATATGGTACTTTAATCATTTTTGGAATGTAGTTATAGCAGTACTTAGAGGAACTATAGCTTTATATGTTAATATTAATAAAAGAGTAAGGTATCAAATTAATGGCTTAAAAGTCTACCTGAGTTCAAAAACATACCTTAAAAATAAAACATAAAATTTAAGTGGTGGTGGTACGTGTCTTTAATCTCAGCATTCAGGAGGCAAAGGCAGGTGGATCTCCAAATTTGAGGCCGGTTTGGTCTACAGAGTAATTTCCAGGGCAGCCAGATCTACACAGACAAACGCTGTCTTGAAAAACCAAAATAAGTAAGTAAATAAATACTTGAGAGAAGAAAGAGGAGGGATCTTAATGGGTGAAAAGATAAAACACCCAAGATATGAAAGAAGGGAAGGACAGCATGAGCATGGGAGAGGAGAGGGTGGGGATGGGTTTAACAAAAACTAAGGACATATGAAAAACACTAATGGAAATACATTGTTATGTAAGCTAATTAAAAAATGTAATTTTATTTTAAAGGAAGAAACTTGAACACAGGTACTTTGCATGAGTGGACAATGCTTATTAGAGGAAAATCTTGAAATTTTTGGTTATACATGTTCCAGACCCTGCCCCTGGAAACAGAATATTTCCATTGGTTTTAATTGTATATCATAAGTCAATGGTTAGAGTATGTTGATAAAGACACACCACACTTTGGTTGCAAGGCATAGGGAATTAAAGCTGTATTGGACCTGAAAATTTTCTCCTTGTTGGATCACTTTCATTGTGCTGGTAGAGCAATGTTGGCTGCTGGGGAAGAAGAGTCATCAGTAGTTTTACTCAGAGGTGAACTTACGGTGTAATATTGACCAATAAAGGAAGCATGTACATTAGTGAATTAGGGGAATTAAGATTATGGAGATAATTACACATTTTCTGATTGTATCTAATACTTGCGTCAAGGAAAGAGATTGATTTCTGGTACTGTAAAACTGGTCAAAAAGCCTGTGGCTCAGGGTATATAGACCTTAGAGGAGAACCTACTATCACTGTTTTACTATCGCCGAAAACCTACTATCACTGTTTTACTATCGCCGAAGTGCCTTCTAACTGTTTATGTTTAAACATTTAAACAGATACATGCTGTTACCAACCTTGATCAGAGAAGCTTCTTCTTCCTTCTCCTTCTCCTTCTCCTTCTCCTTCTCCTTCTCCTTCTCCTTCTCCTTCTCCTTCTCCTTCTCCTTCTCCT
>JANHMN010000003.1:69216390-69245473 GCA_030674055.1 Rhabdomys pumilio | reverse complement strand
TCTCTTCTCTGAGAGAGGCACAGCTGAGAACTTCAACTGGCATTCCTCCTGGTCCCTCCTGCTGACTCAAGCCAAGGCTGAGGCCTGGCTATCTCTGCTAGGTAGTGTCACTGCTGCTGATTCGTGTTTGCTATCCCAACTCTACCAAAGTGGACTGCTGGTGTATCTGTGAAGTGTTTGCGAGTGGATCGAGCTGCTGCTGTTGATCTGTGAACTGAACTGCAGATTTCCAGGCAACACAGACAGGGGAGTTGCTCCAAAGTACCTTTCTAAACAGGTCCACACCCTCCCCGGTATCCTTTCTTTTCCACTAATTCTGGTGAGTGGTGAGCTAAAGGGAGGCTAAAACGTTTAGAACCACCATAAAAATAGGTTTTGAAAAAAATTAAAGTTACATATGGGAGCTCCTGATTTAAACCTTTTCCTTTTTCTTTGTTCCCTGGTTTCATCTGATGCAGCCTGCACCCCTTAACTCCTGTCTCTAGTCAGATGCAAGAAGCAGTTTCTGGAACTCCAGTCTTCTGAGACACCTGCTACTCTTGATGCCCTTCAGTTTGAAGTCCTTCTTCATGCAGCACACTTGCTTTTTAAGATGAAGGAAAGACATTTCTCTATCAGAAAGGGAACAGGAGGGGCCATACACAGACCTGGAGCCCTTCAAAATCCTCACTCTGAATCTGCTATGAAGAGTAAGCCCAGTTCTCTAAGATACTGAGGCTGGTTACATGAATCTAAAAAATACCCTATTTTTTGAGCAAACCCTTTGAGGTCTTGGTGAGTAGCTCTATAATCTGGCTTTCCATGAAAAGAATTTTAACAAGTAATGTTTAGCATTGTTTCTCTTCAGTGGCAACCTGGAGAAGACAAGTATGTATTCTCTATAATAATAAGCGCTAATCTATCTCGCTTCACTGTCTCTCATATAGCAAGATGCTTATGAGGTGCAGATGTTTGCAGAGGACTGTTGGAAGTCGAAGTCAGAACCCTAACACAGAAAGGGGCTTCGGAGACCCACTAATCGAAGCTCTTCCCTTTGCAGAGGAGACATCAGGGAAATACAAGTAGCAGAAGAGATTAACTAATTTCTAGTTCAGTGCTCAGAAATTAGTTTTTCTTTTTTAATAACCACACTCTGCCAGGGATATAAGAATTAAAGCCCCGATTCCTCTCATCTTTCTGCTGTGACTGAACCCATGCTTCACATGGCTTATGCTGAACCTTTGAGCTGTGAATGACAGAGAGCCGAGCCTTCCCGAAGAGCCCTGCTGGGGCCTGCGGGCTACCTGAAGCTGACTGCTGATCTTCCTCAAAGCTGCTGCCCCTGCATGAGAGGAGCTGCCTGGCAGAGCCCCATCCGCTCCATGATTCAGTTGAAGGTGGGAAATGAGGTGGCAATGTTGCAGAGGAAAGGATCGTTTGTCTGGCAGCCTGTAGGAGCAGGGTTATGGGAGTTCACTCTCTTGGAGTGGGTTAACTTACAGTCTTTTATGAACTCTGCCTTCATTTAATCCTGGATCGCTTTGGTTTTGTGTGTTTCACTGGGGAGCTCCTTTGGTGTCCCTTCTGCTGAAGAGCAAGGCAGAAGCATCATGCAGAGATACCCAGGTGTGTTGATAGAGTCAGATGGCCATGGCCAGTGATAAACCAGCCCCCGGGCAAAGGGTTTCCCAGTATGATTGCTCCCTTGTTTGTGCTAGGGTTCAGGGCAGTGATTGCCTTAGGTATTGCATTCTCAGGGAAGAAGGAACTGTAGCTGTATAGATTTGTCAGCACAGTGTGGGTAAAGCACCCAGGGTAGGGACGTTATTGACTTTCTTATTTACATTCTTCTGATACTGCATCAAAAGAATGGGAAATGGGAGGATAGAAAACTTGTCCAGAATGACACTAGTCAAACATAGTAGGGCCATTTTTAAAACTATAGATGAGTCTTCTTTCCACAAAGCTGAAGCTCCAGGGGACAGTGACAACCTCTCAGTGGATCAAATCAAATCAGCCTTTAATGAAGTGTGATTGTTTATCTCCTGCAGCTCCAGAAAGAGCCACATGGCTACAGCTAATCAGTGCTTGAAATGCTTGTCCAAGCCACATGTGCTGGGAATTCACATGAAGGGAAAAAGGCTTCGAGATACTAATGAAGACTCGTTCCAGTATGCATAATCCTCCTTAAACACAGACTCCCTAAGCCTGCATGTGCTGTCCACCACTCTGCCACAGGCAGTACATCCTATCTGGGCATTCAGGTATTTTCAATGTCTCTGTCAGTGACATAGCCTCTCACTGACGTGGACAGAGCTGGTTTGACATCTTTTCCAAAGATTTATTGAGGTGTGGAAAGAGTTTATGGAGTCTGGGTGAGAGAAGGATTTTTGAGAGGAGGAATATTGGTGTGCTGAGGGTGTGGCTGAGCTGGACCAAAGGCAGACTCCCATGGTTGGCCAAACCTCCTCACAGGAAAAGATTTGAGAAGAGAATTTTACCCTTCCAGATTTATTGTTCACTGTGATATAAGTGAGAGGGAAGAGAGGAGGCTGGGGACAACTGCATTATCGTCATCAGTCAGTCACTCTCAGGGGTAGCTAGTAGATCTGAACCTGTCGCTCATTCAGTCTACCTGTCATTTATGAGGCCTTCATAGCATGAAGTGCGCAATATATATGTATTCTCACTTCCTGTCTTTCTTTATATATTCTTAATCAACCTGTGTGTTAACAACTATTTATATGATATTAGTAATAAAAATGGCTAGCAAGCACTGCTGTAATGAGAGGAGTTGGGAAGGAAGGGACATTCAACAGAGAAACCATGTATATTATAAAGTCAAGTGTCCTAGGTAAAGCCAAAAGAGTAAAATTGGATCTTCACTACTCCCTTATCAACACTGAGGTTACACTCTCCTTTATGCTTTCTATTTTTCCTTTATGCTTTCTTGTCTGCTATGCATTTTTTTTACTGTCTTTCATCTTATTGATTTCAATTTGTGTGTGTGTGTGTGTGTGTGTGTGTGTGTGTGTGTGTGTGTGTTCAGGTATCTTATATATGTATGTTAGAGTCTTAAAATATTGGGTTTTAAGGTTTCTTAGATTTGTTTTTTTTATTTGTACATGCAGGTGCCTGTAGAGGGAAACCTTAAGAGTGTCAGGTTCCCTGAAGCTAGGGTTATAGGTGACAGCACTTGTGGGGACTAGGAATTGAAATTGTGTTTCTAATGTGTGTTTAAAGAGTGAAGACAGTCTCAGAGAATTCTTTTGGAACCTAACCACCCTCCTGTAACTAGATAAAAACTTATTTTTTTTCTGGCCTTTGTAAGCAACTATTTCCCATTGTAGTTGTTTCTGTTGCTTGGCTGCATGTCTCTAATACTAACTGTTCAGCATGCTCCTCCATCTTTGGATGGTGTGTAAACATTATTTAATATGCTCACTTTTCTGTGCACACTTCCTATCCTCTATCCCGCCTTTTCCCTAAAGCTGGATCCTTTGATTAATAGTTAGCACTTGCGTTCTTACGACTATGCATAAAGACTCAGAGAAGAACCATAATGAGCAGTACTTCCTTTTTGGCACACTGTGTGCCTTTTCTGGAGCTAGTAACTGTTTTCTGAGTTGCTTTCATTTCCTGTGAAACTATTATCAACTCACCTCTGCATCTCCCTATTGCTTAATTCTCCTTTAAACATCAAGTCACGTCACCTATTCTATGAAGTTTGGGGCTGTAGAGGTATTTCCTCTGGTTTCAGGGACACTGGTTGCTCTCTTGTCACCATTGTTAACCTGGAGTCTTCCTTCACTATTAACTTGGGGGTTGATTTTTGTCTTTTAACTATATTGGACCTCTATTTCCTTGGTCCAATGTTTGTTTAAAAGTTCTTTTACAAGGGGCTGGAGCAATGACTCAGCAGTTAAGTGCACATACTGTTCTTCAAGGTGACCTGAGTTCAGTTCCCAGCACACACCTCAGTTGGCTTCTGACCACCTGTAAAATCAGCTTCGAGATATCTGACATCCTTGGGCACCTGCATATCTCTCCCCCACACCCCGCCCCCCCCCCACACTTCCAAGCATCTCATTCAGCTCCACATTTTGGTGGAGTATTCCTTAAAGACAGAATATACCAAAACGTTTCTCAGAAATAAATGTGTCCTTTATTACTATTGTGTTATGGGGTTGGATATAGGTAACTAGGTTGGAAATTATTTCTGATTTTTAAAACTATTTTCCAGGTTCTGTTATTGCTTTTGAGATGTTTCACACCATTTTAATTTTTATTCCTTTATTTCTTTTTTTTGATGATTAAAAATAATTGGAATCTTGTGATCTGCATGGTACAGACTTTTATTTATCTCAGTGTGGGATGTGTCTTTAGACTGGGGCAGGGGGTTTTATGTATACAGATACATCAGCGTTTTACCTGTCTGTCCCTATCTTTTTGCAAAATTAATTATTAAACAGTTAGACATCTAGTTTCTTATATTTTTTTCTTTCTGAGTTTTAGCTTTTTTTTCTTTCAACTTTATTTCTTTAGGGAATAAATGGGCCTTCCCACGATCTTTGTCTTTTACTCTTCTGCTGAAGATAATTTTTCAAAGGTACCCTATAGCACTTTCAGTTTCTAGGAGCTTTCTCATTTCTGAATTGGGTTCATGTTTCATGAACATAATGCCTGCTTTTATATTTTTGGGACACTCACAGTAGTTTGAGGTTTAATTTTCTCCTGCTATGGTCCTCTTCCACTTAGATTATTTTGCCTATTGGGTCTTATCTGTGCCATTTATGGTAGAAGCTTTGCTCAGATGCCTGGTGACCCTTAGGTGCCAGTTTCTGTTAAAAATTAGAATACCGAAATGCAAAGGTGAATAGAAGTTCTGGGTTTGTTAGCTCAGACAGTGAGCTGGTTCGTTCCATTGCTCCACGATTGTTTACCATGCCTACACTACCGTCTCTAGAAAGCCTACTTAACATCAAGTTCTCTCTAAAGAAGACCTGTCTTATCTTCTGCCTGCGTATTTACAGCCCTACTTGAATCTAAGTGGGATGAAAAGCAGAGGACCCCAGTATTTACTATGGAAATGATCCCTTGTGTGCTCCTCTATTTCAGCACTCTATGTGTGGAGAGCGCCAGCCTGAGCCCACCTCCCCTTCCCCCATTCCCTCCAACCCCCATTCCTAACCCCTATTATGCTGAAAGAAACCTTCAAGCCTCTGCCTCCATGAAGACAGTAGTCACCCAGTCCAAGAAGAAGGCATTTTTTTTTTTGATGCTTTAACATAACTCAACTGAATTCATCCCTTTTCACCTTTACTTTTGCTAGAAGTAAATGATGTTGCCAGGTTAAGTTTTGGGGATTCTGGCTGCTTTCTTGTCGCTGACTTACAAGACTGCACACTCAGACCCCACTGCATCAGGTTTGCCTTATACATTCTGCATTATGTCCTACTAAGTGCAATAAATACTCTCTTTTTTCTTTTCTTATTTTTAAAATACTTCCATGTTACTTTGAGATATATATATCTCAAAAGATATATATTTATATATATTAATATATATTTCATGTTACTTTGATATACATATATATATATATGTGTGTGTGTATATATATATATATATATGTGTATATATATATATATATATATATATTATATCTTAAAAATGTGATAAGAATAGGAAATAAGCTGGGCGGTGGTGGCACACGCCTTTAATCCCAGCACTTGGGAGGCAGAGGCAGGCGGATTTCTGAGTTTGAGGCCAGCCTGGTCTACAGAGTGAGTTCCAGGATAGCCAGGGCTATACAGAGAAACCCTGTCTTGAAAAAAACCAAAAAAAAGAATAGGAAATACATTTTAAAGAGAGCAAGGAGAGGCATATGGAAGAGTTTGAAGAGAAGGAAGGGAAAAGATAAATAGGGTGTTTACAACATAAAATGTGGTGCTCAAAGATAAAAATTATAGTAAAATGTCCAGATAATATACTATATTTTGAAATATATTTGAAATTTTCATATAATGTGTTTTGAAATTAAGGGAGGAGCCGTACCAGCTCCTCCCTTAATTTCTTCTGGATCCTTCCCACTTTTAACTTTGTGTTCATTAAAATTTTATTTAATAATCCCAAGTGCAAAGATTCAGTGACTGAGGCGTGCTCAGCTACAAATGAGACATCACATCGTCTACATCACACCCTGTGCTGAGGCTCAGGGACCTTCCTGGAAAGGAGTGGAAAGAGTGTAAGAGCCAGAGCTGACAGGAGCAAAGCAGTGTCTTGGGGACTCAACAGAACCGCTGACCTCATGACCCACAGCAGCTGTGGGTCCCTGCACGAGATCAAGCCAGCCACCAGGTATCATGAGGTGAGAAGGGTCCATGAGTCCTCATCACTAACTGAGTGATATGGACAGTTCTTTCCTTCCACTGTGTGGGTCCTGGAGACGTAACTCAGGTGTTCAGGCTTGGTGGTACATACCTTGACCCACCGAGCCACCTCAATAGCCCTAATTTAAATGATTTAATAAGGAGCAGGTGCCTGTCTTAGCTGAAATCCATATATTTACTCTGAAATATAATCTTAATAATCGCTCAATGTTTTGGTGAATCGGAGTGTTATATATGGAGAGGGTGATTGTCACAGATGAGTTCAGAGGTCCTCTGGGTTAGGAGTGAGTTAGTTCTGTTTCTTCAAAAAGAAACACTGTCTAGCCATCGATCTGCTGATGGACACATAGACTGATTCTATGACTTGTCTTTTGTCAAGATTCTAGCAACAAGCATGATGTTCAAATATTTCTGTGATACGTTGTCTTAAAATCCTTAGCGTATATACCTAGAACTGGCATAGCTAAGTCATACGGCAGTTCCGTGTTTTGTTTCTTAGGGAACATAGTACTGGCTTCTGCAATTGTTGGAACAGTTTGTATTCTTAACAAGAGGATGTGAAATGTCTGCTTTCCTTCATATCCTCACCAGCGTTTATTGTTTTTTATTTAATGATAGCATTTCTAACTATGGTGGTAGACTCACTGTAGCCTTAATTCACATTTCTCTTGATGGTTAAGGCTGTGGTATATATATATATATATATGTATAGAATATATATATATATATATATATATATATATATATATATATATATTATAGAATTTTATTTAGCAGCAAAGAAGCATAACATTATGCCCCTTGCTGGAAAAATGTATGTAAGTGGAGATCATCATACTAAACTGAACAAGCCCAACTCAGAAAGATGAGTGTCCAATGTTTTATCCGATTTATGGCTCCTAGATTATCTACATATCCATGTAAACCAGTGGAACACTGTGGGGAGGACACTGGTAGAAGGGGGGAGTGGGGAGCAGGGTGAGGTTATTGGAGGTTAATATGGCCGAAGTACATGAGACATTGAAGATTTTTTATGAGAATCATTATCATGTACAATGGATGGATGCTGTACGATTTTAAATATTAAGGAAAGTAAATGAGAAGCAAGCATTAAACAACTTATCCATCTTTAAAAATAAGAGTTTTGTAGCTTAGTCTTCGTATGGGACTCCCAATAGTGGGAGCAGGTGCTGTCTCTGACTTGTTGCCTGTATTTGGAGCCCTTTCCTCCTACTGAGTTGCCTTGTCCAGCCTTAATATGTGGGGAAGTGCCCAGGCTTACTGTAAATTAGTATGCTATGTTTGGTGGCTATCCAGGGGAGGCCTGCCCTTTTTTGAAGGGAAACGGAGGAGGAGTGGAAGGGCAGGGTAGGGAAAAGGGACTGGGAAGAGAAACTTCAGTTGAGATGTAAAATAATAAATAAATAATAAAAATAAGCTAAGGTAAAGATAGAAAGAGGAAGAGGAGGGGAGAGTGTAGAAAAACGTGTGTGTGTGTGTGTGTGTGTGTGTGTGTGTGTGTGTGTGTCAGGGTGCAGATGCACTGTGTTCAGTTTTCAGTCCTCAGAGTGAAATAAAGAAACCTGAAAAAATTAATTTTTGAAAGTTTCCAGATTAATTTCTGAGTAGTCCTGGAGTGGCTTGGTCCAGAAGGTGCCCATGCATCTTTGAGGCTCTTTCTGCCTGTGGGTTCAACATTCAGATCCTTTCATATCCTTTCTCCTCATCTTGATGCTGAAAGGGAATGTGGAGAACTACAAATAGTTTAAACAAAAGGAACAGGTCACCCCCGCCTCCCACCCAAACACGAGCATTAATAACCTCTATATTCTCTTCCTCTACTTTATTCTAGGAGCCCCCCCCCCCCGCCCTGAGATATTTTTGCTCATGAAACTGTCTTAGACAAAAAGTGAGTTGTCAGAGAGAACCGCCCACTCTCTTCTCATATCCAGTCTCTCTACCTTGAAGGTGATTGACGCTGGGAGTCCTGAATCTGAACTTCAGGGTGTTGACGTCATACCTCATGTCTGGATGCTTGCTCTGCAGTGCTCTCTCCCTCTCATACGCTCTTTCATTTCTTGCCTCCAAGTTCATACCTACACTCACATTCAATAGGTCAGGGCAAGCCAGGTAGAAAATGTGTACTAATCCCTCTCTGAAGCAAGAGGCAGCCACACATTTACAATTGAAAACAACCAGGTCTGTTTACGAAAGGGATTTTGTTAAAGGTTTGACAGGGGTTTTCTTCCTTTATCCAACTGTAGTGTGTGTGTGTGTTTGTGTGTGTGTGTGTGTGTGTGTGTGTGTGTGTGTGTGTGTGTAAATCTGTGTGCACACATTGTGGGATTAGAGGACAGGTGCATTGTGGGAACTCATTCTGACTGAACTGAAAGCAGGCAGCTGCAGCATTGTGATAGGAGCTTGGAATGCTTCATGGAGCCAAAACTGTCAAAAACTGCTCCTGGGGTCTGGAAGATGTTGTGTTCCTCTGACAACTACCCAGAAAATAGAACGTGTGTGGGGGTGGGGGGGAAGGGGGAGATGTGGAGGAAGGGAAGATTTGGGGAAAGCTATCAGAAGCCTTCCTGCTTTTCCGTGGATGCTTAACGAATGCCTTGTGGAGGGCACCGGCTTTACTCAGGTGAAAGCAGCATAGCTGGAAGCTTGTGACCCAGTCTTGGGAGGGTGACTTTTCTTAGCTTAAGTAGATGAGGAGGCTACGCCCTCATCTATGTAAGCCACACTTTATGTTCTTTGTAGTTCCCTTTTCTCAACTGATCGCATGCTTAACTGTCTGCGCCAGGGGTCAACAAACATCAGTGAAGGGATACGTAGTAAGTATTTTCAGCTCAGTGGTCCATATGGTCTCTGCTGCAACTATTCCACGTTGCTGTGGCGGTGAGAAAAACATCCGTGGTGCCTCGTAAGTGAGTGTGGCTGAATTCCAATGTAATGTCGTTTATGGAAACTGAAAATTAGCTTTCTTATAATTTTACATGCCATGAAATTGTCTTAAGCATTTGTATTCTTCCAACCACTTTGAAATGTAAAAAAATAAATAAATAAAAAATAAAAAAAAAACCTTCTTTACTCATGGTCTATACAAATGGAGACCACAGGTGGGGTGTGGCCCCAGGCTGTGTTTGGTCAAACGCTGATCTGTATCCAAATTGTACTATGTCAGAGAGAAAAGGGATCTGTGGGCTCCTTCCATTCTCATTTCTTCTCTCTTCTTAGTTCATTGTGTTGCTGTGCAGGTCAAAGATCTATGCCCAGAAAGTGATCTGTTTGTTATTAAACCCATCAGAGATATGAACCCAGGACTGAATGAAGAGACTTTGTAACCCAGATCAAGTGCAGCCATGTTTTAAGATTCCCAGGGGGTGCAGCAGATATGAAACCCCCCTTTTGGAAAGCACCTTGTGGTTGTTGTTTAGCTCTTGGAAATGGCAATTAAAAAATAAAGTCACTTTTGTAAGTTAGCTGACACATCTTGTTCAGTAATGATGACTGAGTCAAAAACTAGTGGGAAAATACATTGTGACCAGGCAAATTATAGTAGCAGAGACCTCAGCTCTGTTGTGTTGAGACAGACATAGGAAGGACACAGAATTTAAAGTTAGTCAGAAACATGTTTAGATCATGGCTCCAGTGTATGCTAGATGTGTCCTATGATAAATGATGCTTTGCCAGTTTCCCTGTCTAGAAAGTGAGGCTGTGAGTATTTCCCTGGCATTGAGATTGTGAGGGTCAGAGATGCTCAACATGACATACCTCAATGCATCTAACAATCATTTTATACCCTCATCAGCCCAAAGAAGCATTTGCCTAAGTCAAACTATAGTTTTAGAACAAACTCTTTAAACAGTAGAATAAGTAAATGAATTAGTTTTCATTTTTAAAATTTTTTTATTGGTTATATTATTTATTTACTTTTCAAATGTTATCCTCATTCCCAGTTTCCTCTCCACAAACCTCCATCCCCTCTCCTCCCCCTGCCTCTATGAGGGTGCTTCCCTACTCGCCCACCCTCTCCCGCCTCAGTGCCCTAGCAATCTCTTACGCTGGGTCATCAAGCCTCCACAGGACCAAGGGTCTCTCCTTCCATTGATGCCAGATAAGGCGAGCATCTGCTACATATCCAGCTGGAGCCAAGGGTCCTCCATGTGTAATCTTTGTTTTGTGGCTTAGTTCCTGGGAGCTCTGGGTGTGTGTGGGGGTCTGGTTGGTTGATATTGTTATTCTTCCTATAGGTTGCAATCTCCTTCAGCTCCTTCACTCCTTCCCCTAAATCCTCCCCCTAACTCCTCCATTGGGGTCCCTGTGCTCAGTCAGATGGTTGGCTGTCAGCATCCACATCTGTATTGGTCCGGCTCTGGCAGAGCCTCTCAGGGGACAACTATACTAGGCTCTGTGAGCAAGTGCTTCTTGGCATCAGCAATAGTGTCTGGGTTTAGTGTCTGCAGATGTGATGGATCCGTAGGTGAGCAGTTTCTGGAAGGCCTTTCCTTCAGTCTCTGCTCCACTCTTTATCCCTGCAGTTCCTTTGGACAGGAGGAATTCTGGATTAGTATTTTTGAGGTGGGTGGGTAGCCCCATTCCTCAACAGAGGGCCATGCCTATCCACTATATATGGTCTCTACAGTTTCTATCTCCCCTTTGTTGGGTATTTTGGCTGTTGGGTCCTGGGAACCCCTTGGGTCCCTGGCATCTGGAAGTTTCTAGTGGCTTCCTCCAGTTCCCCTCCTCCACTAATTCACACTTCCTTCCAAATTCCTGACCCTCTGTACTTCTCCCCATCTCCTCTTGTATCTAAACTGGCCTCCCTTTTCCTCTCCCCCACCTCCCATATTCCTTGCACCTTTTTATATCCTGAGATTATTTTTTCCCCTTCTGAGTAAGACTGTAGCATCCACACTTTGGTGTGGTCTTTCTTCTTCTTGGGTTTCATATGGTTTGTGAGTTATACTGTGTGTATTCTGAGCTTTTTTGATCATGGGAGCTCGTGGATCAGCAGGATTAACATAGTAAAAAATGGCGATATTACCAAAAGCAATCTACACATTCAGTGCAATCCCCACCAAAATTCCAACGCAATTCTTCACAAAGAAAGAGCAATTCTCAAATTTAACTGAAATAACAAAAACCCCAGGATAGCACAAACCATTCTCAACAATAAAAGAACTTCTGGGGAAATCCTCATTCCGGACTATAGGGCAATAGTGATAAAAACTGCATGGTATTGGTACAGAGATAGCAAGGTAGATCAATGGAATAGAATTGAAGACCTAGAAATGAACCCACACACCTATGGTCACTTGATGTTTGACAAAGAAGCCAAAACTGTCCAGTGGAAAAAAGACAGGATTTTTAACAAATGGTGTTGGTTCAACTAGCAGTTGGCATATAGAAGAATGCAAATTGGTCCATTCTTATCTCCCTGTACAAAGCTCAAGTCCAAGTTCATCAACAACCTTCACATAAAACAAGATAAGATGAATCTAATAGAAGAGAAAGTGGGAAAGATCCTTGAACATCTTGGCACAGGGGAAAATTTCCTGAACAGAATACCAGTGGCTCATGCTCTAAAAATCAACTATTGACAAATGGGACCTCATAAAATTGCAAAGCTTCTGTACAGCAAAGTACACTGTCAATAGGACAAAACGGCAATCAACAAACTGAGAAAAGATCTTTACCAATCCCACATCAGATAGAGGGCTAATATCCAATACATACAAAGAACTCAAGAAGTTAGACTCCAGACAACTAAATAACCCTATTAAAATGGGGCACAGAGTTAAACAGGAAATTCTCAACTGAGGAATTTCAAATAACTGAGAAGAACTTAAAGAAATGTTTCTTAGTCATCCTTAGTCATCATGAATGCAAATTGAAATGACCTTACACCAGTCAGAATGGCTAAGATCAAAAACTCAAGTGACAGCAGATGCTGGTGAGGATGTGGAGAAAGAGGAACACTCCTCCATTGCTGGTGGGATTGAAAGCTGGTACAACCACTGTGGAAATCAATCTGGTGCTTCCTTGGAAAACTGGGCATAGTATTACTTGAGGACCCAGCTACACTCCTCATGGGCTTATACCCAAAAGATGCTCCAACACATAATAGGGGCACTTGCTCAAATATGTTCATAGTAGCCTTATCTATAATAGCCAGAAGCTGGAAACAATCTAGATGTTCCCTCAACAGAGGAATGGATACAGAAAATGTGGTACATTTACACAATGGAGTACTACTTAGCTATTAAAAACAACTTCATGAAATTTGGAGGCAAATAACACATACGGTATGCATTCACTGGTAAGTGGATATTAGCCAAAAAGAGCTTATTTTAAACTTTGAAACACACGTCTTCTTTGACTTAGGAAATGTTGAACTTTTCCACAGGAAAACAAATGTAACAGTTCACTTCTGCTCATACTAGAAACATCATGTCTCCATGATAATTATCAGCGTTTAAATGATTGCAATTTGTCCATCACTTCTTCAACAAACAGCTAAATTTTACATTGTTATTCCTGCTTCTGCCAAGATTCTTCAAAGTATTAACAACTGTAAGCATCCCCTTATGTTTGAGGTTATGTAAGAAGTATTATTCTATGTATGGCACATTGGAATTTATTTTAAAATTATTTTTACAGTATGAAATGTAAATTCCTTATACAACATCTGTAAAACACAGAAAAGATCTAAAAAAATATTTTTTTTTCATCTGGAGACATCCCAGGGTAACTTCTGGTAAATCACTGTGCCCACTTTGATGTACACTGTCCTCTATTCTGATTCATCTCCTCTGCACCCGTGAGCTGATACGTGTTTGTCTAAATGTGTACATGTGCAACACATAAGTATGGTACATTAAATGGCGTCTGCTTATCGTTAGCAATAATGAATGTGTACTATCACTTAGAAGTTGAAAAGTACTTATTTATTTATTCACTTTCCATCCCAACATCAGTTCCCATCCCACTTCCCCCCCCAACAGTTTCTCCCCCATTCTTCCCTCCTCTTCTCCTCTGAGGATGGGGAGGCCCTCCCTGGATATCACTTGACCCTGACACATCAAAGTTCATCCTCTCCCACTGAGGCCACTCAAGGAAACCCAGTTAAGGGAATGGGATCCACAGGCAAGCAACAGATTCAGGGACAGCCCCAACTCCAATTGTTGGGAGACCCTCATGAAGACCAAGCTGCATGTCTGCTACATATGTGCAAGGGGCCTAAATTTAGCTCATGCTTAGTCTTTGGTTGGTGGTTCAGTCCCGAGAGTCCCTAAGCTTCCAGGTTAGTTGATACTGTTGATTTTCCTGTGGAGTCCCTGTAATCTTTGGGTTTCTCAATCCTTCCCCCAACTCTTCCACAAGATTCTCCAAGCTCCATCTAATGGATATGGGTCTCTGTATCTGTTTCCATTGGCTGCTGGGTGGAGTCTCTCAGAGGAGAGTCATTCTAGTCTCCTGCTTGCAAGCATAACAGAGTATCATTAATAGTATCAGGGATGGTGAAGATCTTTTCCCAATCTGTAGGCTGCCATTTTATCTTCACTGTCCCTACATCTAACAGGGGGATAATATCCAAAATAAATAAAGAACTCAAGAAGTTAGACACCAACAACCTAAATAACCTATTTGAAAAATGGGGCACAGAGCTAAACAGAGAAATCTCAACAGAGGAATCTTTAATGACTGAAGAACACTTAAGGAAATGCTCAATATCCTTAGTCATCAGGGAAATGCAAATCAAAACAACTCTGAGATTTCATCTTACTCATCAGAATGACTAAGATCAAAAACTCAAGTGACAGCACGTGCTGGTGAAGATGTGGAGCAAGGGGAACACGCCTCCATTGCTGGTGGAACAACCACTCTGGAAATCAATTTGGTGGCTTCTCACAAAACTGGGAATAGTTCTACACCAAGATCCAGCTGTACCACTCCTGGCATATACCTAAAAGATGCTCTATCATCCCACAAGGGCACTTGCTCAACAATGTTTCATAGAAGATTTATTCATAATAGCCAGAAACTGGAAAGAACCCAGATGCACCTCAACTGAAGAACGGTACAGAAAATGTGGTTCATTTACACAATGGAATACTACTAGGCTATTAAAAATAAGGACATCATGAACTTTGCAGGCAAATGGGTGGTACTAGAAAATATCATTCTGAGTAAGGTAACCAAGACAAAAAATAACATGCTAATTAATATGCATGACATTTAATTAATTATAAGTGATATTAGCCATTAAATATGGTTAACAACTCAACAATTCCACTGACCCAAAGAAATAAAATAACAAGGTCCAAGGAGGGAGGATGTGCTTAAATCTTTCTCAGAAGGGAACATAAAATAAATATTGGGGGTGGATGGGAGGAAGGAACTGGGAGGAAGAAGGGATGGGGAAAGAAATGGGCTGGGGAGCGTTGAGAATCAGGTGAGGGAAAACTGCAGAGAGAATGTAAATTGGCTGTGGGTGGAAGGGCAGTCAGGGGTAGGGAAGGCACATCTCTAGAACATGCCTCAGACATTCTGTGGGGGTGACTCTAGCTGAAACTCCTATTAGTGGAGGAGATGGATCCTGAAGTGGCCACGTCCTATAATCAGGCAGGCTTCCCAGTGGAGGGATAAAGACAGCAACCCACCCACCAAACCTTTGACTCAAAATGTGTTCTGCCTACAGGACTCACAAAGACAAAGATAGAGCAGAGGTGGAAGGAATAGCCAATAAATCTCTTTTTATGACTTGTCTTTGATTCAGTAATATTTTGTTACAAGTGTTTGTGTCTATGCTCATGAGACTCTAGTCTGTTTGGTTTTCTTATTAGGGAAACTGGTCTATTAGGGTGAGTTAGAAAATATTTCTTCTGTTTTTGTCTTCTAGGAGAGCTTTGTAGGGAATTGTAATTTATTTATTATGTGTTTGATAAAATTCACCAGTAGGCAGTTTGTGCAAAAGCTCAATTTTGGACCCATACTCCTTTTATATAGTCTCCTAGTCTCACAGAAGATTATTAGCTTCATGATAATAAATTGGGAGAAAATCCCTTTGTCTCTACTCTCATTGTGATCAAGGCTTGAGTTGCTCCTAATTTTCAGGTTACATATTTGTCCTTCACTCCAACTGGTCAATTTCTGCAATGTTTATTTTATTTCTCAAGTCCATCCCAAACAATTTTAACTTTCATAGCAGATAACCACTCTCTTGAATTTTCTTATTGTAGAGGTTCTTTTTTTTACATTATTTGGCCACTTTTCCCCCCACTTACAGCTCTGTGTTTTTATTTCATGGAACTGTTTCTTTTATAATACATTTATTTTTCAAACATTACTTTGTACCTTTATTCCCTCCTCTGATAAAGCAGAATCACTAACATAATAGGATTTAAAATTAAATTGCAAGCTCTGCTCAGCATACAACAAAACCTATTACTTTTTTATTTTCTGTAGCAGTTCTGTTTTTTTATGGACCATGACCTCCACAGCTAATTGGGCAAGGTATGTGGTGAAAGGGCTAGAGTGCCTACAGAGGCTGTTAGTTAATAGCACCTCCCCTGCGTCCAGCTTGGAGATGCTATTCCAGGAGACATGCCACATTTTTTGCAAAAATGCTTAGAGTTATGTTCCTTCCCAGTTCTGTCTTGCAAGTCTTTAAAGCCTTAGAGAACAGAAAAGTTGGATCCCTAAGCTGTGCTTTGGATGTGTACTGGTATCTTCTATAGAAGGGGGTGGTCGTGGATAAAGTCTAGTTCAACTGGACTGAGGTCCATGCAGAAACAACAGGACTTATCTGCAGCTTGTGTGCATTGGGTGCTGGTATCTGCTAGTGGAGTTCTAGTCATTTGTCTCAGATTTGAAGATCCTTACACAGAAACGTCTTTGTTGTGAGTAAAGGCTCTGCTGGCCCATAGGCATGATTGGAAGTCCATTTTCCCTTCCAAGGTCTCACAGAGAGACATTCATTTCCCTTGGGCTATTCTTGGGGTACATGGCCTCAGGCTCATGTCTCTAGTCACATCTTTTGGTATTTATGATCCACTTCTTATATGAGACATTGCTCTGATGACAAGCTGAGTGTTGGCTTTTAAAACAGAGTGTCGCCACAGGGAAACATGCATACCTCTGCCATTATTTACAATACCAATTATACAAACAGCCTAGGCATCCAGTAACAGATAAATATGCACAGAAAATGTTATCTTCATACTGGAGTACTACAACAGCACAAAGAAAAAGAAATTGTGCCATTTGCAGGAAGGTGGATGGAACTGGGAATAGGAATATTAAGTGAAATAAACCAAACTTGGACAGATATTATATTTTCTTTCCTGTGTGGAGTCAAGTTGACATGAATCTTTACATTTCCAAGAAAAAAAATTACACATGAAAGTAGAAGGGAGCATATTTGGGAAGAGGAAGAGAACCAGTGTGAGCATGGTAGGCGGGACAAGAGAAGACAACGACATTCGTGAATATAATCATAACACATTGTAGGCATGTTTTAAATGCAGAAGAGCCCTATTATTTTGTACAATATATGAACAGTAAGGAAAATTTAACATAAGTATATGCACTTCAGTATTTATTGCAACAATATTTATACTAGCTAAATTATAAAACCAACATAGTTTTCTGTCAAAGAGAGAGGACAAAGAACATAGAATTTTATTTTAGAAATAAAGAAGAACATAACTATGCTATTTGCATGAAAATGGGCTCAACTGGAGATTATGATATAAATTGAATTAAGTCAGGACTAGACAGAATGCCATGTTTTCCTTCATGTATGGATCCTAGATCTTATATCATTATATAAAATTACATTTGTATAGATGACATGAAAGTAGAAGCAGCTGTCTAGGGGAAAGAAGGGGAATAATTGGGGGAGGATGGAGAGAAAAGGTTCAGAGTCAGGTGATATGAGAAAACAATGGGTTCAAAGATGTAATACATATATAAAAATGGCTTCACGAATTCTGCCACTGTATACAATGGGTATATGTCAGTAAAAGAAGATAAAAGACCTTATATCTTTCAGTCTTTCAAAAATGGTTAGCAGAAAGTTCCCCTGCTCTGGAGTTCTCCAATAAGGTTGGATTTGTCGGCACAGTCTCCTCTGCTATTTTGTTCCAAGGGACCAGGCTGCCATGTCTGTTCATAGACTTGTTCTTCTCGGTTCAGATGAGCTATCTTTTGGTCCTAGTACTTCCCCACTTCCTCTGTGGGATGTGAATTTCTTTTTATATGTGCATCATTCACTCCCTAGGGTCTTCTTATTACAAAAATCTATAAATTTGACCTCAACATTGTATGAGCTCAACTCTTACTCACACTTTGCATTTGATTAGACTAGTAAGAATAATTTTCTTCTTCTTCTTTTTGAACTTCAAAATTTTTTACACTCTTGACAGAGGTTGATTTTCAACCAAAGTATAGTTTTTGCTAATTAACTCTCTGCCTCTCAGTCTCAAGAGAATCAATGGTATGGTTGATTATCCATGTGGCAACAAGTTTCACGGCATTTAAAAATACATCTGCTACTTCCAAGTATATCTGGTCATTGGCCATTTGGAATCTTTGGAGATGTCAATGTTCTGTGAAAACAGTCAGGGAAATTTGACTTTCCCAAAGGTTGAGAGCTTTGGCTGCAAAATCAACAGAGAAGGCTTAACAGTTCCGAAGGGAGGAAGAGGGGGATCCCCAGGGTTGGTGTGACTCACACGCTGTAAAATTACAAAGTCATTCAAAGTAATTACAAAATAAGAACATTTACAGCTTCTTTTCTGTTCCTCAATACAGAAACAGAGGGCCTAGATGCCAGTGACGCGAGTGTCTTGGGAGCAGCATCCAGCACACAGAAGGATCTGGAGGAGGGAAAAGCATCAACTCCCATAAGGTCCTGACTTCCTAAAAGACTGCCAGTGGATAGAAAGACTTGGGCTTGATTTCCCAGAATTAACAACCACAAACTGAGTAATGATTTTCACAGCTCAGTGGCTTCATCTCAACTGGTGATGCTGAAAGCTGTCTCTTGCTCTGCTATTTAAGAGATAACATGCAGTTTCTTTTAAAAAGACCCAGGCTTTGTTAAATCAATGCACTTAATTTATGGGCTTTTACTTAGTTTGTGTTCCCACTTCCCAAGCAACAATCTCTGCCTGAGCTTTCTGGAAGGAGACATAAACTAGTTGAAGGTAACTCAAAATGTGGCATGATAGTGCTAAAAGTGTATTAATTTAAATGTTAGTGGGATCGATGTGGCATTTCTGTGCTTGAGTATGGTGGACACCGATTGTATTTAACCTTATATGATCCCCCTCCCCAATCTCACCATTTCCAGTCTCTAATAACCACTAGTTTTCTTTCATCTTGACCTTTTCCTTTTAGCTTCCACACACAAGGGAGAACTCACAGTTTTCTTTTGTGTCTGGCTTATTTTACTTAACATAATAATCTTCAGTTCCATGTTGTCGCAAGTTACAGGATTTCATTATGTTATGGGTTGACACTCAACTGTGTATGTCTACCACATTTCCTTTATCCACCCATCCATTCATGACTACATAGGCTGATTCCATATCTTCGCTGTTGAGCATCACTCTGGTTTGCTAAGAGCATTCACGCTGGATAGCCAGACCAGGCTGGAAGGAGGATATGGCTATATGGTAGATTGTTTTTAGCATTCTGTTCTTGTTGATATTCCCACTAGGAGTGCATATGTATTTCTTTTGTTCCTCATCCTTACAAGCTTTTGTAATTTTTTTATAATAGTCACTCCACCTGGAGGGAGAAGATAATTTTGATTTGCATAATCATTTATAATATTGGGCATTTTTCATACATTGGTTGGAAGTTTCTATTTTATTTTAGAAACTCTTGACAATGATTGGCACTTCTTAAAAATGTTTTTCTTTTTCAGGTCCAGCTAAATTTGACATTATGTGGTCCAGTTGAATGGCAGTTTTGTCGCTGAGGCCTTGAAGACCTAAACTCATGGAACTCATTACTTATTGCTGCATCGTTCCTAAAGGTGACTTGCATTTTTTAAAGTCCTTATCAGTTTCTTCCTTTTGTGCTTCAGGAAGAGGGGGATGCCAGTAATGAATGGGTCCAGGGCATGTCATGTACCAGATGTCAACTTGAGGATGAGCTTAGGAGCTGTCCAGGGATCGTTTTATGAATCACATTGGATAGGTTGTAGTCACTTGAGCACACCTTGCATCAAGGAAATTAAATGTCCAAGTGAAAATTTCTTTCTGTTTTTATGGAAAGGGGAGGACAGATTTGGGATGGGAAGTGGGCATTCAACAAACTTGCTGAAGTCAAAACTTATCTTTTTCTGCATTTCTTATCATCCTAGTTATTTTTTAAATTTCATTTTCATTGTATATTTTATTTATTTACATTTCAGGTGTCATCCTCTTTTGCCATTTCCACTCCGGAGAACTCCCCTATCCCATACCCCCTCCTCCTTTTTGCTTTTATACCATTTTAATTAAATGCAAGTATTAAGGTCAGTTCTAGGTTGAGGGACTAGCAATACAATCTATTGTATTGTGTTGCATCTATGCAAATAGTCAAAGAACAAGCAAGACAATAAATACAAATAGTCAAAGAACAAGCAAGGCAAAAAACAAAATTTCGTGAACACTCCCGTGATCACTGTTTCTAAGGGCTTATCAGGATGACCAAAATATCTGAGCCAACTTCCCTGTCCTAGCCCAAAGTCATTTTCATGTATCAAGCCTACTTCCTTGTTCTAGCCTAAAATTTAGATTTCTGCCTGAAATTACTTCTTTGTTCTAGCATAATATTTAGATTCCTACCTGAAATTACTTCTTTGTTCTTGCCTAAGATTTAGATTCCTGCCTGAAATTACTAAAATATTTTTACTTTATGTATTTGAGTGCTTTTCTTGTATGTATGTTTTTGTACCACATGCATGCTTTGCATCCATGGAGTTCAGAAGAGTGCATCAGATACCAACTGAAATCCCAGATGGTTGTGAGCCACACGTGGGTGATGGGAACGACACCAAGGTTTTTTTTACAAGAGTAATAACCATCTTTAACCCCTGAGCCATGTCTCCAACTGCCTGTCCTAGTTGATTTTACTGTCAATGAGACACAATAAGAGTCACCGGGGAAGAGAGAGTCTCAGTTAGAAACTGTCTATATCAAATGGACCTGTAGCCATGTATATATGTGGGGAGTTATCTTGATTGATAACTGACATGGGAAGACTCAGCACACAGTGAGTGGAACTACCCATGGGCAGGTGGTCTTGAGTTGTAGAAGAAATCTGACTGTTCACAAGCCAGAGAGAGTGGGCCACGGAGCAGGATTCTTCTGTAGTTTCATCTTTAATTTATTTCCAGGTTCATGCCCTCACTTCCTTCAGTGATAGGCTGTTACTTTGAAAAGTGGGCTGGAAAAAAAAAAACCTTTATTTGAAATTGCTTTGGGTTAGTGTTCTATTACCGCAACAACAGTTAAAAGAACTCTTAAAATTTATTCAGCATCTAGACATGCATGTTTGTTTGCTTATTTGTTTTTAGACAGGGCTTTCTTCTATAGCATGAGCTTGGTTGTATTTGTGATTTTGTCCTCAGCCACTCAGGTGCTGGGATTACATTTTTGTGCCTTCATGCTTGCTTGACCACAAGTGTCTGCATAAAAGCAAATACATTTTTGGTTTTCTTATAAAATGCTTTTATAAGGTATCATCCCTGAGTGAGGTTTCTGACATACTTAGTTTAAAAATGAATTACTTATTTGGTATGATTACTTATTTTTATGTATATTCATGTTATTAAAATTACATTAATGTTACTCTTTGAAGTTGTATTCTCTCCCAAACTGCCTGCTGCTCGTTTGACATGCTAGTGCAATGTTCCACGGTTTGAAGAAAGGCTGGTACTAAAATCAATCTTGCAAGCCCTTCACACAGAATCAGCAGCAGCTCTCCAGTGAACAATGGACACCTGGAATAGTTAGGTCTGCAACGATACTGCTGGAGTGTAGCAGAGCTCAGAGTAAGGACTGATTTACCCAGAGGGATTTAGGTCACAGGTGTTTGGTTTGGTGCCTCTTCTCCACAGTTCTACCAGGACACTCTCTCATAAAATGGAACCCTGCCTTGAGCAGGCAATGGAGTTGAACAACATAAAATGAGACTTATCCCCAAACTCCTTTAGTGCTTCTAAACTACAAACAATAGGACATTTGCCCAAGGCAAAACTCCATTATCTGTTACTTTCATTTGGATCCATAGTAGAATTTGACCGGAATAAAAGGATCCTTATCCATTCAATAAAATCCTGAGGGATTTCATGTACTAGATGGATTCTAAAAATTGGAAGATGATTGTAATGAGGCAGCTAGTCCTTTGCCATTTTAGTTGCTGGCCCATTATCTGATGTTCTTTTTCTCTGTTATAAACTACATGTCTCAGTCTGCCTTGCCAACTGGTTACATTCAAGTAATAAAAGGAAATCAATGGTGGACAAGCTTTAGTGTTTCTTAGCCACACCTGGGCTGCAGGTGGTATGTCTGTGTCTGCTCAGTGGTTTCAGATAAACTAGAAGCCATCATCTATGTTCCAGATATACTTACCATGGCTTTAATTCCCTGCCTGCTATCCCAGACTGCAGAGACATACTTTGCTCATCAATGGCATGCTTACAATTTCAGAATTATTTTTAATACGTTTGTTAATAATTGTCATAATTAGGAGGGACACAGAGCTCATAGCAGGATGCCACAAACTACAAGCAGACCTTTAGGTACCTTGATCATTCTTCTAATAATGACTATTCTTATGCTGAAACAAAGTCCCAGGTAGGCATAAGTTGTTTGGCTTTTGGAAATAAAATGACTGTAAGATTTGACAAGTAAATTGTAGACTGGGTGTTGATTGAGCCATCTATCGAGTCATAAGCTTGTCTATATTATCAACATTATGTTGTCAAGAGGGAAGGGTAAACATGAGAAGAGATTCTAGAAGTTTAAAAGGATAGATGTCAGGTACAAAGAAAACTGTCTTAGATACCCAGGGCATCTGCTTCTTTAGATTTATCACTTTCACTCTGCATTTCTCTTGTGCCAAATGGAGAGCATCCTGTGAGTATTGGATAGAAGGAGAAGAAACTTGGAGGAATCAATGGGTTTGATGACAGGTTGGTCTCTGGATGTATGTCACTGCTGAAGAGTGACGATGGAAATCTTCCAAGTGAGGTGTTTTGGCAATATGTCTGGCTACCTACTTCATAAGAAAGGAAGTATGAGCATAAGTGTGTGTGTGTGTGTGTGTGTGTGTGTGTGTGTGTGTGCCAACTTGTGGTAGTAGTGGCTTAATGTATGTCTAGGGCTGGACTGAACTACAAGATGGGTAGAAAAAAGTGTGAACAGGAAGAATGTGAACAGAATCCATAGAAAGGCACAAGATGAATATAGTCACCACATGGTATGGTCACCAAAGGTCTTTTGGTGACCTAGACATTCTCAATTATTGGGGAAGAAAAGAAAGTCTCTTCTAGGAATACAGCCTCTTCTGAACTTCCTCAAAGCATAAACAATAGTCTTGGGAAAAGCATACATAACAGTAGTAATAAAAAGCCATTTAAAAGCTCAATTAAATGTGCTATATTGCTCTCACCAAAGTTAGTCTGGCAGCTAACTGCTGACACTCTAGCGTGCGTGGTGTTAACATTAAGAACCACTTCCTCCTGTTATACTCAGGAACTCACTGCAGCTGTGATCACTTGCACATGGATGGCCCAGGCACCACCTCATCAAGTATGAGAGAAGGGTATGGGGCCTCGGCCTCCACTGACAAAGGGAATGAGAATGGAAAATGGGATGAAAATGCCAACCCCCCTAAATGTGGTGCTACTACTTCCAGTGTCTATGGAGCATAACATTAAGGTCCTTCTGATGGAGCAACCCCAACCTTCATTCCCAATAGACTGGTGTTTTTATTGGCCTCCAATCTGTCAGGTTGCTGTAGGTGCGTATCCCTTCACTCAAATCTCCTTATCTCCCCTTCCTTGTAGCCCCTGACAACCTCTGATTATATGACTGGCTTTAATGTGGATTCTATACATGAGTGAGGCTGGAAATTATGTCTTTCTCTTGCCAGCCTCATTCGTGTTGTTCCAGATGGCAAGATAGGGTTATCATTGTTGTGATGAAACTCCGTGACCAAAAGCAACTTGGGAAAGAAAAAGTTTATTTTCCTTACAGTTCCATATAATAATTCATTTTCAAAAGTGGTGAGGGCAGGGACTCAAACAGGGCAGGAATCTGGTTGCAAGAGCTGATGCAGAAGCCATAAGAGGCACTGCTCACTGGCTTGATCTTTATGGCTTGCACAACCTGTTCTCATATAGAACCAGGACCACCAATCCAGGAGTGCTGGAGCTCACAATAGGCAGTGGGCCCTCTCCCATCAATAACTAATTGAGAAAATGTCCTACAGGCTTGCTTACATCCTGTTCTTATGGAGACATCATTTCAGTTGAGACTCATCTCTAGTGACTCTAGATTGTGTCAAGTAGAAATAAAATTAGCCAGTAGACAGGAATCCTTTCTTTTTCAAGGCAGGACATTGAAAATAGTTCACACTTCCTCATCCATTCATGCATCTGGGGACACTTAGCCCGTTTGGGTACTTTAAGTGTGCAGTGAGTGCTGAGGTGGACATGGGAGTGCAGAGATGTCTTAGCCACGTTGGCTTTGCTTCTTCAGACATGATCCCAGAGAGCTGGATCATATGGTAGTTGTAGTTCTAACGTTTGGAGGAACTCCTTTATTATTTTCATGATTCCTGTGGTAATTTCCATCCAACAGTGTACAAATTACCTTTTGACTGCCCCCCCACCTTTGTTCACATTTATCATCGCTTGTCTTTGGAAGAAGGCTGCTCTCACAGGAGTAAAGTAGACTTGTTATTGTGTGGATAGGCATTTCCATGAAGATACAGCATGTTTGGAGTTTTCCCATACTACTTTCTGATAAAAGTCTATTCATCTTTTTAGTTTTTGAATTTGGTTGCTTTCCTGTTGCTGGGTTATTTGAATTCTTCATGTGTTTTGGTCAAATGTGTGAGAAGACATTTTTCCATAAAGGTTGCCTCCTCACTCTCTTGACTGTTTTCTTTGCTGAGCCACATTTGTTCACTACAATCCTATCTGCTTAATTTTCTTTTAAAACCTGTGTCTTTGAGACTCATATCCAAAAACCTTATCAAGACCAATATAAAGATGCATAGAGCTGGAGAGATGGCTCAGCTGTTAAGAGCTATTATCACTCTTGCAGAGGACTTGGGTTTGGTTCCCAGCATTCACATAGTGTTGTACAAACATCTGGAACTCTAGATCCAGGGTCTAGATTCTGTCCTCTGCTGGCTCCTACATTCATATGGTGCACAGACATACACTTAGGTGCACACACACACACACACACACACACACACACACACAAAACACATATGTGTATTTTAAAAATAAACAAATACTTTAAAATATACAAATAAGCTTTTACTCTGTTTTTTCTAAGAGTCCTGTAATTTCATATCAGAACTTTAAGCCTTAAATATATTCTGTTTTACATTGATATTTTTGTGAGAGAAGGGTCTGTTTCCATTTTTCTGTGTGTGTCTATGCAGTTTTCCTCACACAATATGATGATGAGGAACAATCCTAGAACCTGCGGTGAAGATTACTGTATCAAGTGACTACTATAACACTCTGCTTCTTGTTACTTCTTTATGGGTATTGTGTGTATGTGTGTGTGTTTTGTGTGTATGTGTATGGGTGTGTGTGAGAGTGGGTATATGGGAACACATGTGGTGTGAGTGTGTATTTTGGGTGTATGTGTGTATGAATGTGTGGTGTGTGGGAATAGGTATATGGGTGCATATGTGTATGGATGTTTGTGTGCATTTTTATAATTGTATATATTCATGGGTGTATATGTGCGTGTGTATGGGTGTATATGTGTCTGTGCGTGGGTATATGTGTGTATGTGTGTATGTGCATATGTATGAATGTATGTATGTACGTATGGATGGATGAATATATGGGTGTATGGGTGTGTGTATATATGAGTGGGTATATGGGTATATGTGTGTAACACTCTCTGGGTTTTTGCGTGTGTAAAATATATGTTTGTATCTTCACACATATTTTCTAGTAAGTTTATATACATCTTAAATTACATATTTTCAAATTTCACATGATTAGGCATTGTAATAATCACTTTATAAATGAATAAAATGAGACTGAGAAAAAGCAATAAATTGCCTAAAGTCAGATGGCAAATAATTACCAGAGATAAAATTCAGATCAATTGCTACTCAAGTCCTTGTTCTCCCTGTCATAACTGTAATTTTGCTGCTGTTATGAATTGTAATGTAAGTATTTGATATGTGACCCTGTGGGGGTTATGACTCACAGGATGGCAGCCACTTCTCTAGCTTAAGGCAGCGCTCAAAGAGACTACCACTAATATTTCATGGAAAAGAAAAGACTTTGAAGAAAAAAAAGTAAATAAAACTAGCACCAGAACATTCTGACAGTGCTTTAAGATATATCTGTGAGGATAAACTGACTGTTTACATTGAAATTTCCATCATTTCATCATTCTTATATGATTTTGGAAAAGGCCACTAATAAAGAAAAAATCCATTCACGCTGAAACTGAGAGTGGATTCCTGTGTACAAGCACAACGGATATTATCTTCTTTTTATCTTTTGCTTCTAGTAGATTTTCCCAACCAGCAGAGATACCCAACCTTAAAACGTAGTTATTTATAAGAATTTAAGGTGGTTGAGTGCTTGCCCGGCACTCATGAGGCCTTGGGTTTGATTCCAAACAACACAAATGCACTCAGGTTTTATGAGGGAATACACAAAGATCCCAAGCTAGTAACGGTGACGACAAATGTCTAGCTCAGTGGTTCACAACCATTTTAATGTCGTGACCTAAAAGTTCCCCATGTTGTGGTGTCCCCAACCATAAAATTATTTTGTTGTTATTCATAACTGTAATTTGGCTACTGTTATGAATTGTAATGTATATTTGATATGTGACCCTGTGGGGATCATGACTCACAGGATGACAGCCACTTCTTTAGAGAAAGAATCACTGCCTCTGGCGTTAGGGCAATGGTCGAAGAGACTACTACTAACATTTCATGAGTTGGCTCTCTAAGTTACTAGTAGAGGTGTCCAGCCTTTTGACACTGTGACATGATATGGTCACTTATGAAGTTTATGCTGGAGAACTGAACAGTTGAGCTACCAAAACAATTATGAAAACTCATAATATTTTAAATAAGTTCATGAGTTTCTGTTGGATTGTTGTCATAGCTATCCTGGGTCACGTGGAGTGGATTGGATACCCTAAGACGATTCAGGAAGAAAATGTTGAGTAACTTTACTTAGGCTAAGAATCCTGGAGAACTTGGTTGTCAGCTAAAAGTAAAAACACTGAAGTCAGAAATACTGAACAGGACTTTGCTATCGTTTGTATGTCTGCGTGCCTACCAAATACCTACACTGATACTTGAGCACCAATATGGTGATATTAGGGGGTGCAGCCTTAGGGAGATGATTCAATCAAGAGGGTGGAGACTGTGCAGATGGAATTAAAAGAAACCCAAGAGAGCTAGTTGTCTCTCCTTACCATGTGAGAATACAATGAGAAGGCCTACTGGCAAGTCACAAGATGACCCTTGCCAAATACCACACCTAATGTCACTCAGTCCTTGACTCTCCTGCATTAACTACAACGGAAAACAAATCTGTGCCATTTATGAACTACTCAGTTTATAAATTGTTCTTATAGTAATCCAAATGAACTAATAAAAATCCCATACATAATGTTTATATTTACATATATTAAATATTTATATGTAAAATATTTATATATAAATATTTATACATTAAATATAGATTGTTTCTGTTATGTTTTTCTTTTTAACTGGCTGTGAGTAGTATCCAGAGAGCCTACTTTCTGAAATACCCATATAATGACATTCTATCTTGGTTAATAGATATACATGAACTTGGGCTTGGTCTCATGAAGATGAGGTAAACTGTTAGTGATTCTATAGGTGATAATTGCTTGTAGTTAGAAGGAGGCATTTATGAACTTCTCTGTTCTGGGTGTACCTAGCCAGTGCATGTACCCATTTCAGGCAGGGTTAGAGTATGAGAAATACAGATGACTTGGTTGTGTGTTCAGTTTTGTGTGATATTCCGAATTTCACGTTTTCATGTGCTCCTTTGAGCCCTGGGCATGACAATTTATTCTAAGGTTTGATGTGTTTGATATTACTTAGGTCAGTTACACTTGCTCTCCTAATAATCTGAAAGCTTGAATGGAGACACATAGACACATTTTCATGTCCCATTAAGAAGGTGATGCTGTAGAAAGCATGAGTCTGGTTCAGGTTTCTGGAGATGCTGACATTTCTGTTTTAGTCCTTTCCTAAAGTTTAATTATCTTGCTCTATTTTTAATAGCCTGCTCAAGAATTCTTGAAATACATGTCTTTTAAGAGTGGGGGAAAACAAAGAATGTGTCTAGTTTTAGATGAAGCAGAATCAGAGAGAGACAATTGAAACACATGGTCTGTTGACAAGCTGTGCTCATTCATAGAAAGAAGAGCAAAGGTTTCACCAGGGCATATTTCAGACAATGCTGGTCGATATTGTTCCTTTTTTGTCTTCCTCATTGCTCATGTGCTTCCTTCCCTGAAACATTAATTTACTAACTTGTATGTTTATGTTACTAAGAATTAATATATAACAATGATTTAAGCCAATAGAGAGTGTGCATGCATGTATGTTCATGTCTATGTGTCCATGTGTCTATGTGTTTGTGGTTGTACATGTATGTGGACACAAATGCCAGAGAGTCAGCATTAGAGATTTTCAATTGTTTCTGCATCTTAATTTTTGAGACAGAATGTCTCTTAGAGTTCATCAATTCTCTTGACTTTAAGGTCACCAAAGCCAGGAATTCTGTGGTGGTCTCCACCATCACAGCACTGAGATTACAGGCATGTGCTCAGTGATTGGTATCTAAGGTCAGGTCTCATGTTTGCACATCAGGTGGCTAATTTACCAATTAAACTCTTTTCCCAGCCTGGAGATTATTTTTTTAATTTGTGGACAAATGTAGATGTTCATTCCAGGTGGCTACTCATGGATAATGTTGAACCCCGAGTATTTTCTACCATTCTGCCCCATTGTGCTGAGGATGTGGATCTCATCCTTACCCCACTGAAACATCTGTCAGAGCTCTAGGCTTCAAACCAGCATGGCAGCCATAAGGGAGATGAAAAGTGAACAGTGCTAGCAACAGCTTTCTGCTGTGTCTCAAGAGCCATTATCTGTTACATGGCTGTTTTACCCATAAAGACCATGTAATTTAAAGTTTTAGATAGATATTTAAAAAGAAAAGATTGTTGAAAAAGCGCTAAATGAACTATTTTCTGTAATCTTCCAGATGCTCAATTATAATGATATTTTTGGCTGTCTTTTAGTCTATCTCTGTATCTCTGTCATAAAATTGGGTCCAGATTCACCTGTTGTTGTGGTGGTGGTGGTGCTTCTTTCTCCTTCTCCTTCTCCCTTCTCCCTTCTCCTTCTCCTTCTCCTTCTCCTTCTCCTTCTCCTTCTCCTTC
>JANHMN010000003.1:69205250-69216380 GCA_030674055.1 Rhabdomys pumilio | reverse complement strand
CCTCTCCCTCTCCCTCTCCCTCTCCCTCTCCCTCTCCCTCTCCCTCTTCTTTCTCCTCCTCTTTTTCCTCCCTACTCCTTATCCTCTCCCTCATACTTCCTCCTTTCCTTCCTTCCTTCCTTCCTTCCTTCCTTCCTTCCTTCCTTTCTCTCTTCCTTCTTCCCCTCCCTCCCTCTCCCTCATTTTCTTCTCTTCCTGTTTCCCCTCCTCTTCCTTTTTTCTCTTCTCTCTCTCCTTCTTTTCTCCTTTTTCTTCCTCCTCTTCCTCATCTTTCTTCTTTTTCTGAGACAGGGTTTCTCTGTGTAGCTCTGATTGTCCTGGAACTCACTATGTAGATCAGGCTGGCCTCAAACTCACAGGTATTCTTTTGCCTCTGCCTATCAAGTGCTGGGCTTAAAGGCATGCACCACCACCAGGCATATCCACCCCTTATATTTATACATGTGTACAAACCTTCTCCTTTAATTTTCTCATTATTTATTTTATTTTATTGCATATTCTACTTATTTACATTTCAGATGTTATCCCCTTTTCCCATTCCCTCCCCCAGGAACTCCATATCCCGTCCCCCTCCCACTGCTTCTATGAGGGTGTGCCCCACACATCTACCCACTCCCCGCTCTCTGCTTTCCAATTCCCCCATACTGGTGATCTTCAGAAAGGCACAAAGGCTTGACCTCTTGAGGAAAGAGTTTTCCCTGTACATGGGACAGGAGTTGCAGTGTTTTTTCAAAGCCTTAGCAGCTTCCTCACCAGGATACTGGATACATTCTGAGTACACACTCTGAGATACTAGATAATAATAAAAAATATTACTCCTATTAGATGGGGTGTTCCAATGTGCTCACACCTGAAAGGCATGAGAGATTCTCATTTGTCAGGGTCTCTAAACCACTTGTAGGTTCATGTGTAGCACTCTGCTCTCTACCTTAACTCATTTATACATATTTTTACAAACAAGACCAACGTTGAGAAGACCATTGTTCTGGCTATTTATACAGGCATCTCTATGTATCATTTAATAGTGATCATTGTAGCTGCAACTTCCCCTTCCACAGCTACTGCTTATGCCAGCCTGTACATTATGTTCCTCCCAGCAAAACATTTTTTTTTTTTTTGCAAATCAGTTCACAGCAGTTTCCCATTGGCCAGAATCCAAGCCTTTAGCAACAAGAAAGCCAGCATTCCTACCACATTCTAGTCTAGAATCTGAATTCCTTATGAATTTCTAACATGTACAATGCTCTTTTAAAACCAATGGCTCCATTTTACCAAAGGTCATAAGCTGATGCTTACATAAATGGTTTTACCAAAGTAAGAGAGAGAAGAAATAACCTTTATTCAACTGGTTTGTGCTAGCTGAACACACAGCCACATTTATGCCTCAGTATGCCTTCTGAGATAAAAATTACTTGCTCAGGTTAGAAATTTGAGGCTTTAGGTAGTTAGGGGACACATTAGGCTTGGGACTAGTGATGGTTAATCTTGTTCTCAGATTGATTAGATCTGGAAATATACCTCTGTGTGGGAATGGGTAACTGAAAGAGGAAGGTTCTCCCCTAGAGTGGGTAGGTCTTTCCACTGGTGACCCCCTCATTAGTAAGAAGTCTTAGAAAAGCCGTGTTGCTTTTGCCTGCTTACCTTCACTCCTTGCCTCTGGATATGTCAATGCTATTACTGTGTTCATCTTTTGCTAACTATGAAAGGCTACGTCTTTAGCTTTCCAGTGTGGACTAAAGATCAGTAGCTGTCCAGGAGTCTTCTAGGCCTTCAGTGCCAGATTGGAGCTGGTAATGAATTAAGTTTTATGGAATGAGCAGCTACTGGGTTCTCAGTCTCTCCAGCATAGACGTCATTGTTGGATTGCCCTGGCCCTGTCTTATGAGTCAGTTGAATAACACCTTTTGCAACAAATATTCATTCTGTAAGTTTGTTCTTTTAGGGAAAGTGGATTGACGCAGACTGGGAATGCAAATCCCTGTGTATTTTGGGCTTGCCTCTGATGACTCTGTTTTCAGCTCTCCTAGTCCTCTGCATTTGATCCCTAGATCCAGCACATTTCTCTTACACCAGCAGCTTCTCTGCTGCAAACAGTAACACTTCCTCGTCTCCTGCAGTCACTTCTAACTGAGTCTCTAACGATAAGTGCTTAGGGGTGTAAAAATTTGCTCTATTCTTGGGCTATGGAGGGCTCACAAAAGGGACCAATCATGACTGCCCTCTGAAAGTCCCAACAAGCAGCTGAGTCAGATGCAGATATTTACACCCAACCAATGGACAGAAGCTGCTGACCACTGTGGTCGAATTGGGGAAAGGCTGGAGGAGGCTGAGGAGGAGGGTGACCCTGTAGGAGGACTAGCAGTCTCAATTAGCCTGGACCCTCAAGATCTCTCAAACACTGGACTTCTAACCAGGCAGCATACATCAGCTGATATGAGGCCCCCAACATATATATAGCAGAGGACTGCTGGGTCTGGGTTCAGTCAAAGAAGATGCACCTAACCCTCAAGAGACTGGAGGCCCCAGGGAGTTTAGAGGTCTGGTGGGATAGGGGGTGGGGAGTGGGAGGTGGGAACATCTTTGTCAGGGGTAGGGAGGAAGTATGGGACATGGAACAATCAGAGGGTGGGCCAAGAGGGAAATGGGGTCTGGGGTTTGGAGTGTAAATAAATAAGTAAGGAAATAAATAAATAATAAATAAATAAATAAATAAATAAATAAAAGATTTTAAAAATGGTCTATTCTTGTGTAATGTAAATGACAGTGGTTTGCTGGCTCTTAAAATGTTTGGTCCCTCTTTATATTAATAATAATTGATCTTTTATTTTAAAGAATGTATAATAAAAATCACATGTATTATTTGCATGCAGAACTAGCAGTAAATGACAGCTATGTTGTTTATGCGTATGTAAACTTATGCAGATTCCTTCCACTTTCCTAGCATTTGTTTCATAGATGAATCCATGTGTGATTGAATCAGTTCACTTAAATAATATGCATGTTAATGTCTGCTAGTTAAATTACTAGCTATGTCCTCTGACCTCAGCCTGTACAGTTTTGGCTTTGGCTTCCTATAGTGCTCCTTGACTTTTTTCATTTTAGGAATCTTTTTTCTCATTTTCATATTTGGTTCTCCACCTTCCTTATGCTGTGACCCTTTAATACAGTGTCTCATGTGTGGTGACCTGACCCCTAACCATGAAATTATTCTCATTGCTACTTAATAACTGTAATTGTACTATTGTTATGAATCGTAATGTAAATATCTGTTTTTCAATGTTCTTATGCAACCCCTGTGAAAGGATCTTTCAACCCCCAAAGGGTCTAGACCCTTGTTCTATCAGGGGTGTGATTGGGCCATCATCTAGAAATGGACTGAAATGCAAATTTCAAGCTCCACTAAGCCAAGGTAATCCGTGCTCCCTAAGCATTCTCTAGGGTTACTGTGCATACCAATATTTGAAAGCCACTTTTGAAAGTACAGTCACATGTCAGATCTGACCAGGCACTTGCAGTCACATTTGAAATGGTTATGCAAGTACTAAATCTGTGCATTCTCCTCTAGACCTTGTCACAGGGCAATGCAAGCCTTTCAGAAGTCTGCTGGCCTTTGTTCTAGTACAAATGCCTCACAAAACTAAAATTCTAGTAGAGTTTCAGAATGATTTATTTATTTTTACTTCATGTGAATGAGGGTGCATGTCTCTGTGTATAACATCTGCATGCCTAAAGCCCTTAGATACCAGGAGAGGGAGTTGGGTCCTCTGAAAATAGAATTGCAGATAGTTGTGTACCACCATGAGGGTAGTAGGAACCACATCTGGGTCTTTGCAAGAATACCAAGTGCTCCTAACTGCTGAGAATCTCTCAGGATTCTATTTAAACAGCAACAACAGTAAGGACAACAAACCTGTATTGTTTTACCCATATTCCACAAGAAGGGGCACAATTCAGTCATGCCTCTTTATATCTTTTTGTGCATTTGTGCATTCTCTCTCTGTCTTTCTCTCTTTTTCTCGCTGTGTGTGTGGGTGTTTAAAGTGACATTCATGACTTTACACATGAAGATTCCTGCATTTTGTGCATGCGTAAGTATATGATTCTGTCCTTGGCTTAGAGCTTCTGGAAGACAGATCAAAGTGAGGCTCGCTAGGAGCAATGACTTGAATAGAGATAGTTATGTGACTGGCTCAAAGAGCACTCTTAGAAGAACCTGTAAGAGAGGAAAGAGAGCAGCAGATGCTGTGTCTGCCCTGGACTTAATTCCTAGATATTTCCATGCCCAGTGCTGGAGTGGGAACAGAAACAGAATTGTTCTACCTCATGGCCAGAGCCTGGGGCTTTTAGACTAGTATTTTAGTCCTTGGCCTGGTATTCATTGGGGATAACATTCCCTGCCAGCTTATCTGAAGAAGGCTTGTTGATTGGCAGAAAATGCCCCCAAGAGTTTGGCAGCCATCACTAAAGCAGCTGGTTGGGCAAGCTGCTAGTGGGGTTCATGTCATGGCTTTAATCTCTATGTCCTTGGTCTCTAGAAAAATTCTTAGCACCTGGGAATCAAGAAGTAAATGTTTTACATGGGCAAACTTCATTCTGGTTTAATTTGATTGTTGTGGTAAGATACTCTGACCAACAGTAAACTGGGGAGGAAAAGGCTTACACTTCCCGGTTATAGTCCATTGAGTTCCTGGAAGTCAGAACAGGAACTAAAGCAGAAAATAGAACACAGAAACCATGGAAGAATGCTGACTCCTGGCTTGCTTTCTGGCTCACTTACAGACTCATGTTTAGTTATGTTTTTTACACAAGTCAAGACCTGCCTGCCTATGGATAGTGCTCCCCACCAGAGGCCTTTCTATATCAATTAATAATCATAACAATCTCCTCCTACTCCAGACATGCCTCATCTTATCTAGGCAGTTCTCAGTCCAAGCTTTCTTCTTAGATGACTCTAGGCATTTTCTTTTGTCTAAGTTGACATTAAAGCTAACCAGGATGCACATCTTCCCAATATAGGTCTTCCCTGTTAATTAAAATAGACTGTTTTCATTGTCTTTCTAAGTGTTCGTCCAATTAATAAAACAAATCATCTTGGTAGTTAGGGTAACAAGTCTAAATAGAGATCCAGGCGAAGATAACTTCACATACTGCCTAAGCTGTAATAGGCAACCATAAATGTTAGTTTATTCTCACTTACGATTAAGTATGCTATCCATATTTTATTATGGAGAGTAGCAACTTTCCTGTTTATAGCTTCTAACAAATGCAAATGAGCCTAGAGTCATTTCTGCTGTTATTGTCTAAGTGGTTGCTCTACTTGCTCTGTTTGAGGCTAAGAAAGATCTCAGAGTAAGGGGGTGTCATGATGCTCCAATGAGATACTAATCTGAGATCTAATAATGATAACGACCTTAGAAAGTATAGAATACGACAGTGAAAATATTGTCTATGTTGTACATAATGATTGCTCAAGGGTAGTTCTTATAAGGTAGGCAATGGGCGAGGTGTCAATGCTCAAGATACCCCTAGACAATAGTCGATCCGTAACAGGTAAGGCACGTGACTAACAAACTAAAAAAATGGTGCAACAAGTATGTATTTTATATTTAAATATAGTTTAAAAGTAGTCAAAGTTCTACAAACATTTTACATAAAAACTTGTTATTTAAAATTTCTGAGTTATATGTGAAAACACCATCCCTTTTTTAATTCATAAGATTTCCAAATGTTTTAATTAAGCATTCATTTGTGTGTGTGTGTGTGTGTGTGTGTGTGTGTGTGTGTGTGTGTGCACATATGCCAATCCACGTGTGCAGAAGTCAGGGCAATTGAGTTTTCCAGTTCTCTTCTTCCATAAGGTGAGGCTGCATAGAACTAGCAGGTTCCTGGGATAAAACCCAGGCCATCAGACTTGGAGTAGCCACCTTTAAATACTGAGCCATCCCACTGCCTAATCTCACACCTCCTTACCATCAGATATCCTTTATTCCAATTTTAGAAATAAGAAAACAACTATCTAGAGAGAGTATGAAGAACCATGGAATGTTAGAAGACAGAAAGATGGTAGCCAAGGAGTTGAGGGACTGGAGAGGAGGAAGGTGACAGCATTCAGATGAGGATTCCCTTTGCCTACCATCCACAGGCTTGTACCTAGCCCCAGGCTGCGGCTGTCACTAGAGGACAGTTCTGAATATCCTGATGGGGTGCCACTGTAAGCAGCTCTGGAGGTCCCTTGGGCTGCTGGACTCTAGGATGATCCTAGCAAAGCCCATTAGCTATCTCCAGAAACTGCCGCTCTGTTGGCATCAGACAGCAGAGGCCCCTTACTTCTCCCAAGCATTCCTTTCTCTACTTAGTTCTTCCTATTGGAGCAATGGACTAGAAAGGCATCACTTAGGAGAGCCTGGGAAATGCATCTTCACAGACTGAGACCAGTGAGCAGAATAAAGAACAGTGGGTATGTCTTGTAGAAATGAGAGTCAAACAGCCAGGACACCTGTATAGCTCAGAAGAGAGGAGGGTGGGCTACACCCCTCTGTATGTATGTGTTCAATGCAAAGCAATGCTAGTCTGTAACCTCATTCACTATACTTGAACATTCATGTTTCATAGGTTTGAAAACTGCTCATTTTTCTCTGATTCTGGATCTTTATTAAACTTTAGATATGATCTTTCTTGAGAGGAAAGAAATTTTTGTACATGGGTGAAGTTATGAAAACTGGCACTGGTGCTGCTTCTCAGCATAGGAACCCTGCTGGCATCGTCTGCTGCTGCACATTATGATATTTTTTCAAGTCCCAGAAAGAGTGTGTTTTAAACTGAAATAGCTAATTTCTACTTGCTGTACCTCTGTTATTCAGTAGTAATTTTAAAAATGCACTTATAGCTGTGGGGCCATGGAATATTTTTATTGCTGGTGCTCATTCTCTTATGGCCATTTATCAAATATCACTGAACTAGGGTGTATTGGATCAGATAATATAAAGTTTTCATTCATTGGGAGCTGGCACATGTGTGAGCATGTGTGTGCATTCATGTTCATGTTGTATGCCTGTGAGTGTATAGGTGGCCCACTCCATGCTTATTCATGTGGACACTAGACTAGAGCCATATATCAAGTGTCTTCCCCTATCTCTCTCTGACTTGATGCCTTGAAAAGAGTCTCACTGAACTAGAAGCTTGCTGTGGAGAGTAGGCTGGCTGGCCAGCAAGCTCCCAAGAAGCACCTGTCTTCCATTTCCAGGGCTAGGGCAAAAGGCATGTATAGCCATGCTTGGCTTAATATTGGTTCTAGGGATTTGAACTCAGGTTCTTCTGTTTGCAGAGCAAGTGTTCTTACTCACTGAGCCATCTTCTCATCTCCTCATCCTATAAATGTAATCTAAACCAAGATGTTTTACGTAGATATTCTAATAAATCATCTCTGAGAAAAACTTTCAACTGTGTAGCTTATTTTCTTATTAAAGATGCCTACTCTGAATTTTTAACTTTGGAGTTGTATTAGGATTCTCTAGAGCAGTGGTTCTCTACCTTCCTAATGCTACAGACTTTTCATAAGTCCCTTATGTCATGGTGACCACCCAACTATAAAATTAGTTTTTTATTACTACTTCATAACTGTAGTTTTGCTACTATTATGAATCATAATGTAAATGCCTGTGTTTCTCTATGGTTTCTCAGACATTCTTATCCGGACAACCAGTGCTGCTGTACTCTGCAGGAAGGTATAACTCACACTAGGTAAGCTTTTCTGCCCTCAGTCAGTTCTTCATAGAAACAGCCTCACAGACCCACTGGGAGGCATGCCTGCATGGACTTCAGAGCTCAAGACAACAATCAATATTAACTATCACAGCAGTCAAAGACAAAATAGTATATGAAGAAGAATAGATATGCTGGAATGACTGTAGGGTTGGTTCTATATTCTTCCTCATCTTCCTGTAGCATTGGTCCTCATCTGTAGCATTGGTCCTCTGTTTCTTCACCAAAGCAGCAATGGTAATGACTTCATCAAGAAAGAAGAACTATTAAAAAAGACATTAGATGATTTTAAAAGATAGATAGGAAATAATCAAGCCTGGCATCATTTTGATGTTGCTGCCACACGATGATTGGAAGTGACAAGCAATGAAGGGTAATGGAGAGTTGATTCTCTAATGCAGGGACATCAGCATATTCTCTGGCAAGACAGTGTCACATAGGATCAACTGCAAGACATCCTTGTCTATTTCATATCCTTATTTATGGGATAAGTACTATGTGATACCTACCGAGTCAATGAAGGATCCACAGCAAGACATTTAAGGCCATCAAATAGCAGATATCATCTTGGTTACTCTACTCTTAAATACCACTGCAACAACAGTTCTTATCAGTTCTTATCATTTGTAATTACAAATGATTTGATAAACCACACAACTAATTTTAATTAAATAGAATATTACATAGACCTACAAAAACCACATCAAACTCAATTAGTGGGCTAAACAATGTGGAAGACACAGGGATTGATTGTTTTGTGCTTGCACTGTGATCGCTGAGCATCTCCTCTTCTGTTTGGTCAAATGTCTTTGTCTTTATCTACTTCTATCATACTATTAATTACCTGTCTTAGTTGGGGTTTCCATCATTGTGAGAAGACACCAGGACCAAGGCAGCTCTTATAAAAGCAAACATTTAATTCGGGGTAGCTTACAGTTTCAGAGGTTCAGTCCATTATTATTACTGTGGGAAGGATGGCATCATGCAGGCAGACATGGTCCTGGGAAAGTCAAGAGTTCTGTATCTTGATCTGCAGGCAGCTAGGAGAAGTGACTCAAAGTCCACCTCACAGTGACACATTTTCTCCATCAAAGCCACACCTACTCCAACAAGACTATACCTACTCCAACAAAGCCACAGCTCCTAATAGTGTCACTTTACATGAGCCAACCATACACAAACCACCACACTACCTTAAATGTTTTGTTGTTGTGGCTTATAACACTGTTTTCCTGTAGTGCCTTTTGTGAGAATCTGTTCCTCACCAAACCCCCTCTTGCAAGTTATTCATTGTTTTATGAACCGAAAGGCAGCCTAGTTCTCCTGCGTTTCTGAAGGCTGTGTCCAGAGGTTTCTTTTCCACATCAGAAACTGCCTTGTATCCTTTCTTCTTGCACATAAGAAGTATTCCGTGATTCAATTACTTTTAAAGAAGAGGATGCTTATGTTTACTTAAGTGTTAGATAGTTCTCTTTCAATCAGTTAAGACTTTCCAAGTTTGTTTCTCTATTTTACCATGTGAAATGAGTTACTTCTTGTTTTGACCCTTCTCAAACGTCATATCTGTCATAAACAAAGCAATTCTTCCATCTTCCCAGATGGAAGTGTGTCCATTCCTCTGAATGCCCAATAACATACTTCCCGACCCCCTTTGAAGTCACTAGGCTCCTGTTACACAGCCACATTTGTGTCTTACATTCTACATGGTATTTCTTAAACAAAGGTCTGCAGTAAAGAGATATAAGACCATCTAGCAAATTAGCAGTAAATACAAATGTTGTTTCAACCCTTGGCTGATACTGAATGAAGGGCCTAACTTCACACTTTAGTTTCTTTATTGTTAACTGAGGCTAATATTGTCTCCTTCCGTGGCTTTTTTTGAAGTCCAATATCCATAAAACTGAAGTAACTGATAAATACTGAGTGTTTGCAATGTAAGTTCCTTCTTCAAGATTCAACTCTGTGGCTTTCACAAAACCCACAGGTTTTTTTTTTTGTTTTTTTTTAATGAAGTCTATCCACAGTGAATGTTTATTTGTTAACTGAACTGAATTAGGCTAAGGGATTTACTATCCCAGTAGATATATAGTGAGAGTTATGTAAATGTCTTTTTACAGGAAACATAGAGACTATCAAAGTTTATTTGGAAAGAAGTTGGAAGTATGATTTAATTATTTTTCCTCTGGGCAGCGTTCATAGTGCTGGAAGATGCTCTGAAACTGCCGAGAATGAAATGAAAGTGATCGTCAGTCTTACAGCTGTGAACTACAGTAATGACTGGCTTGGCAAGAAATGCCTGCTGGTGCGATTGTGGCACAAATGGTTTGTAGTGACTCAACACTTTCTGATGGGATTTAAGGCCTGTTCCCACATGGATGGGAGAGGGAATATGGTGGTACTGTGGTTGCGCTTAAGAACCTACCAGTATTCTCCAAAGTTTGAATACTATTACACTAACTAATTGACTAATCACTATCCCCATAGAACAGTGCCTTCCTCATCCTCATCAGAGAAGCAGTTTCTTGCATTACATGACAATGAACATAAAGAACACAACTGGTCAACGTGCAGAAAATAACAGACTGTAGATAGACTGTCTCTATCACATCCCCTACTCTCAAAGCCAGAAACCATCATAGAAGAGAGAATGGAAAGATTGTAAGAGCAAAAGGTGGTAGATGACTCTAAGGAAAAGGAGTTTTCTGGACACGAACATGATAGTTGCATATATAAACTCAAAGTTGTTGTGATAGCATGTGTCCGACAAAGTCCCAGAATGGAGTGGGAAGATGTGCAGAAGAGGCAACCCCTGGCTGAAGAACTACTGGCAGTTGATAGCTGCTGGGAGAGGGAGTTCTTGAAGAATGTGATCCATGGCAGTTTGATCATGCTCTAGGGAATGGTCCTCTGCTCAATAATATTTGGGTAGCACAAATTGAATTTGATGATAGGTTTAAAAAAAATAACCCCCTCCCACCAAGCAACGGGCAAAGAGACATCTTGGTAGTGGTGTCCTTATATCAGTCAGGGGCAGAGAAGATGGCAGTTCTTTGTTCATCCTAGCTTGATGTCTGGTTTGGTGGCTGAAGCTGTTTTATGCTTAGGACACATAAAATCAAATCAAGCCAAATCAAATCCAGGTAGCACAGTGAGTGAGAAGAAAGACAAGCAGAGAGATGCAGACCACCGTGCCATCCACAGACCTGCACTCAGGCACACACAGGTGGGCCATAGGTACCTGCTTGGTGTGACGCCATGCAGCACTGGCTGAAGATGTCTCCCAGGGGCCCGCCAGCTGCGTGGTCAGCCTGCAGTCGGATCCACCACAATGTGCAAGTACGGGGTGGACAGATGGGAAGCAAAGAGAAG
>JANHMN010000003.1:69171933-69205240 GCA_030674055.1 Rhabdomys pumilio | reverse complement strand
GACAGCACTCAGGAGCGTGGGCATTCAGGAGAAGGAGAACGGGCCCTGCACTTCACCTAGGTCAGCACAGTAGAGCTGGCCATGGTGGTGGAGGTGGGGGTGAGTTGTCCCAAAAGCATGAGTGTAGAAGAGTTGACTCTGGCATTTGGGAAAGCTGCCCAGGGTCATGGTCATGGGAGAGGTAGCCCTGCCTCTCACTAACTTGGAGAGCGGACCCTGCACCTCGCCTATACAGCACAGTTGGTAGAGAGGGAGCACAGATGAAAAGGCAAGAGCACTAGAGAGCTGCCTCCACCACTCCTCTGTCATGAGGTGGTATGGATTTGAGGTGATGCCCTCTCCAGCTCATCCCTCACCATCTGAAGCAGTTGGAGAGCTGGCCCTGGGGTCACGAGAGTTGGTGAGCTGTTCCTATCCCTCACTGTCTACAGCAGTCGCCAGAGTAAGCTCTGCACATCACCTAGTTAGCACAGTAGAGTTGGTCCTAGTGGAGGGGTACAGGAGATCCAGCCCCAAGGGCTAGAGTATGGGAGAGCTGGCCTTGCCACTCATCTGCTGTGAGGTGATGTGGGTGCAAGGGTGATACCTTCTTCCCTCTCCCTTGCTACCTATGATAGCTGGGAGAATTAGCCTCTAGGGCATGAGAACTGGAAAGCTAAACATCCATCCTTCCACTGGCCATAACACTCAGGGGAGTGGGTCCTGCACGCTGATTGGGCAACGCAGTGGAGCAGGCCTGTTGACTAAATCGTGGGTGAGCTAGCTCTGAGGCAAGAGAGATGGCCTAGACCCTTACAGACTGCAGCACTTGGGAAAGTGGTCCCCACACATTATGTAAGTTTCATTATAGTACAACTGTTCTCTTTCTGCCTGGTTGCCGTTAATCTCTCATTGTCCTGAACTGATTCACTAAACTTTATCTTCAGGATGTAGGTATGGGTGGTTAGAGTCTAAGATGGCTCATTGCTGTCAGAGGTTTTAGTCACCTGCTGGGGGTCTTGAAATAGTTTTCACACAGATAAAGACTTTTCAAAGGTACATTTTATAATTATATTTCTCATTATTCTCTAGGAAAATTCCAAGGTTAATGCTTTTTGCCATAGAGTTTGAGAAACATAGAACCTACATAGGGCTGCAGGCCCTAGAGAGTAAAAGAAAACTAATTTCTTTCATTTTTCTATTTGAGGCTGGGTACTTAGAGCCAAATAGAAAATGACTTGCACCCTTTCAATCATGACTGTGTACCAAATACCACTGGTTACCTCCCAGGTACTTTCAAGTACATACAGTCCTGCTAATAAGGAGCTTATGCCTTTGTATTTGATTCAAACAGAGTTATCCTCTATTAGTCACTTAATGAACAGTTCTCCGTAAGTGACCCCAAAGGTGGGCATTGCCTGGACAGATTTACTCTAGCCCACATTTGGATCTTGTTAGCTCTCAGAGGTATCATTTTGAAGGCTGCGTGGGTTGTCTCTCTTGGATTGACCCACATTAACTACATTTAGAGACAGATGAGTCAATATTGGTGTGAATTCGTTAGTTTGCCTTGAGCATTTTTTCATCAATTTATACACTGTATAAATTGGCTTGCTAACAAAACCCAGCCCTTGCAGGCTGATCTATAGAGAAAACTGAGTTATAATTAGAAGGCTTATAAAAATCAGGGAGTAATTACTAAATTGATGTTAGGAGAGGCCCCTCAGTACCTATCCTTGGTCCATCCTTCTTTCTTCCTCTTCTGTCCACATGACAAATACTTTCTTTAAAAAAAAAATAAAAATAAAAAAAAACCCAATGTGTCAGGCTCTGTGATAAAGGATTCTGGAACAGGATTTCCTATTTTTCATTCACAGACTTTCTGTTTTCTAACCATGTGACCAGGGGGAAGCTGTTTAAGTGCTCAAGGCTGTAGAACTCTCTGACGTAACAGCATCTGTCCTAACCAGATTAAAGGAGCAGTAGCATGCAGGTGGCTTAAGAGTAGACATTACTGATACTTGATGACCCTGGTCCAGCCTGGGAGTATAAGACTGTAAGTTTGCCCTCTGTCTTTTGCACACTGGGTGACTGGAGACTTCAAAATGGCTAACCTTCTTGCCTTAGGCTGCACTTAGAAGTGACAGAGCTTCATCAGGACTGAAGAGTGAAATCTATCATTTGCTTTGGAAGTTGGATGTTGGCACCCTGGAGGAAGAAATACAGTATAATAGGGATGCGGGTTCTCATTTTCCAAAAAAAAAAAAAAAAAAAAAAAAAAAAAACAAAACCCTAAGCTCTAACAAATAGAGGGTGGACTCTATTTTTTCTGCTTATCATCAACTTTTTTTTGTCATTTTCCATATTTATCTTCTGCAATTTGGACCTTCCTCAAATGATGCCCTAACAAATCAGATCAATTTTCCCCTGAAATGTGTTTTTAAAAGAAATTACAGTCATCCCAGGCTCATGTTCTTAGGGAGGAAGCAGTGTGCTTGGCAATTTCCATTGCTTCTGGTTGTGATGAGATTGGATTTCAGGCAGTCATCTTCAAGCTATGCCCTAATTAAGATGAACAGATATTGTTAGCTGGCCTGTTTAATCAGTTCCCCATCTGGCATAATCATGTTTATGAGAGGGCTCTGCTTTTGCTCAGCTTGGGCTGTAGTTAAAACAACACAGCAAGGCAATTGTATCTCATAAGAATCAGGCCAACCTTTTTCTTGCCCTAATTCTATCTGGACAACTACATTTCAAACCTGCAGATTAATGCTATGGAGCACTACTGTAGCTTATATGCTTCCATCCATCTATCCATCTGTCCATCCATCTATCCATCCATCCATCCATCCATCCATCTGCCCATCCTTACCTCCATCCTCCCATCCACTCACCCACTCATCCATGCTTCCTTTTGCTTATTCTATTTAACAAACTCCCAGAGCTCTCATATGTACTGGGCTCCCTAGGACTCAGCATAAGATATCATGAAAAAGAAACCACTCCTGCTCTGTGTGATATTAGTAGAATGAAACTGAACATGTGGATTTAAAAAAATAAAGACTGATTTTTTTTTTGAGTCTTAAAACTTGCTGCAGGCTGAGAGCACTGGCTGCTCTTCCAAAGGTTGAGTTCAATTCCTAGCTACCACAGGGTGGCTCACAACCGTCTATAATGGGATCTGATGACTTCTTCAGGTGAGTCTGAAGGCAGCAGCTACAGTGTACTTGTATATAGTAAATCAGTCTTTAAAAAAATTCAGCCTCAGTTACATAGGAAGTTTCAGGCCATCCAGGGCTATATGAAAGTCCATTTCAAATAAATAAATAAACAGAAAAATAAATAAAAAATTTTTTAAAAACTTGCTGCATTGAAATAATTGTTCATACAGTTCTGTATTCTGTCTCTGATAATGACAATTATGCCAAAGGAAGGCATGGAAGCTGCCTTTTGTTATATAATTTCCTGAAAGGAATATGTTTTTGATTGATTATTTGTATCTCTCTATTTGATGAGGCAAAGTTGATATCTTAGGTAAACAAATTACAGACAGACAATACTGGGAGACAGATTTCATGTTAACACTGGCAGGAATGAACTGATAATGCCACAACTTTCTGCCTGGAAAACAATTTGTATATCAGGAATAAATTATGGCTAACAATGTTGCCACTTCTCCATAACAGCCTGCTCTGAGATCAGCCTAAGCTATGGCTTTTGTGTCATAGACATAGGGAAGGCTTTAAAATATTCAGCTCAATCATGCTAGACTATGAGGCTAGACTATTTTTTAAGAAGAAATGGATAGTTGCTAAACTGAGGTGTGTGTGTATGTGTGTGTGTGTGTGTGTGTATGTATGTATGTATGTATGTATGTATGTATGTATGTATTTTGTTGCATACAGGCTACCACCCACATTGCGGGGGTGGGAGGGAAACAATATGGCATAGGAATAAAGGTCCCCTTTCTCTCTTTCTCAGGTACTGAGCCCTTGAGGCTTGTTCTTTTTTTTGAGCTGGCAAAGCCTGGACAAAAGAAGCCAAAAGAGTAAAGACAAAGCCAGGATTCTTTCTTCAGTAAAAGAGAGCTGGAGTTTCATTCAGGAAACAGGTAGTAGCATCCAGAATTGACATGACACCATGGGAGGAAGAAAAAAACTGTGAGTAACAAGAGAGTCTTGGAGAGGGAAGAGCAGGAGGCACTGTTAGGTCTTTAGTGTGTCCTCTAAAACATGCAAGTTAACATTGAGTCTTAACATGTTGCTTCTAGCACTTTTGTTAAGTGACTCTTAATTCTCTTGGTTTATCTATGGTATTTAAAAAAAATGATGCAGTTCCAGATAGGATGTGAGACTACAAGGTCACGTTCCTTGGTGACACTGAAGGTGAAAGAGGACCTTTCCTTGGAGTCATTGATGTGGAAGGAAGCACACAAGTATCGTGGAGAGCCATGCAGATCTGGGTACCCTTCTCCCTCTTGAGTATAGAAGGGGGTCCCTATTTTATGCTGATAATATCAAATTGCACATCAAAATAGGCTAACGTTTTAAAATAGGAAGTGAACCATAGAGACAGGAAGTAAGGCTCTGTGGACAGTGCCTGAACACATACTGCCAATGGATGATTTAAGAGGGTTATTTGAGGTGAAATTCAAACATTGTCAGGATGGCCAGAGGTTCCTAAACTTTACCGCATCTCAAATCCAGATAGTAAAGTATTACAAACTCAGAGCTCTGGTTTCTATCCAATGAGTGTTCATATTAAAATATTTTAAACAGAATAAATATATTTTTTTATACAGTGACATATTTATATTAGAATCCATGAGCCAGATGATCTTTAAGATAGAATTCAACTTTTTACAATACCGTATACCAGAATGCTTTGAAAGCCTCAATCCTGTATATTTTGAGGAAAGTAGATCCATTTTCACAGTGTGTCAGAAGATTGTCCCCTTGAGATCAATTGTGTTTCAGTTGCTTCCTGCTGGCACTGGCAGGAAGATGTGGCTGACCTAGTGTGTGGGCTCTCAGAGAAGAGCAAATCAGATGAGAGAGGATGCTGGAAGCCTTCTTGGAACAGAGAGTGTATACTCAGCCACACCGTCTGTTACAGCCTTCTTTCTTCCTTATGTAGGCTGAGGTCAATAGTGAGAGAAAAATATGATGATAAAAGTGAAGTATACAGTTCCAGCAATTCTTTAAAAATCCAGATTTTTCTATATCAGTACCAAGCAAGTGATGGGGAGCGCTCCATACCTATTAACCTTCAAGAAAAAGTTAATTAATTAACATACTTGTTTTACATCCCAACCAGTTTCCCCTCCATCCTTTCCTCCCAGTTCTGTAAAAGAAGCTGCAGCCACACACATTTGTCTTAATTCCGCCTGTTCTGGATTTCTAGTTAGTGATTTAGCTGTATCCCAGTTTATCTGTTATATTTTGTTCTGTCGTACTGCACTTCTCTCCAAGCTGACTCTCTTTCCATGCCAGCTTTCTCCTTCCCAGAATCCCTCATGGGCTCTCTCTGCTGATGAAAGAACACAGCATGACCCATGAAGATGCCTGGGATGGCTGGCCTTGGTTGTCAGGTTGACCAGGTTGACTGTGTCTGGAATACAAGCTGCTGTGCTACTCCTGTGAGGCTTTTTTGTTTTTTGTTAGACTACTTGAAGCAGAAAGATCCACCTTAGACATAGGTGGCAACTTCTGGCGTTAGCTCAGATAAAAGGACATGGAAGAAAGAAAATTTGCTTTTTGCCTGCTTTCCCTCACTTTTACTGGCAAGTTCATCTAGCCATTTGCTGCAGCCATTTTTAGAACCCTATGTTAGAACCTTTGAGATTTCAATGTAGACTGAAGACCAGTAGCTCTCCAGGAATCTGCTGGCTTTCAGCACCAGATTAGGATCGCTGAGCTCTCCGGCTTTGTGAATTGAACAACTACCCAACACTCAGCCACTCTAGCGTAAGATAGACATTACTGGACTACCTAGACTACATTCTATAAACCAAGATGATAAATCTAATTTATATATTTATTTTCATTTTTTTTCAGTTCTGTTCCTTAAGTAAAATGCTTTGTCTCTGTTTCTACTATCCATCACCACACCGTGCTTATCTAAGACTTGGCAATGATGGGGAGAAAATAAATTTCTAAAGCACTTATTACATTCTCACAAATAGTACTCTATAAATCTGTTTGTCTCTTTCATTAAACTATTGTTGAAATGGAGGTATGGTGTCTTATCCTGTTCAGCACTGTGCCCATTTCTTGCCGGCTTCTTTTTTTCTTCAGTCTGGAAGGAAGAGTGATTTTTTTTTTTTAATACAGGGTCTACTATTTCAAGCATGACCTCATCTTCATGAGTTGACTTTCAAGACCTTGGAGAAATGGCTACAATAATAATGTAGTAAATAATAATAGTCCAGACTCTGTATGAGACACCCAGAGGCATTTGATAGCAAACAGAAGCCCTAACAGGCATGGAAAGATAATTGTTTCACTTGGGATAGTGTTGTTGAAATACGGGTTGACATAGAGCAAGTGTATTGGCCAGTTAGGTTTAGGTTTAGCTGGGAGGATGATAGGAGAAGAAAGAAAGCAGAGAGAGAGAGAGAGAGAGAGAGAGAGAGAGAGAGAGAGAGAGAGAGAGGCAGGCTATAATAGGCATGTAGTAACTAAAGCTGTCCAGGATTCCTTACACTATTTGAAGAAAAAGTTGTTCTTTAAAATAGGAAAAAGGCAGAATTAGAAAACAAACTCACTATCTTTTGGTGACTATATCTGTTTTTTCCCCCTTAGTCTATGTTTGGTGTGGTCTTTGAAAACCTAAATTGGAAAAGGGATGACATAAATTATTTATATCGAGTACTTCAAGAGCTATAAACACACATTTTCTTTCTAGCTTGAATTTTCTGAAAGATGTCTAGGGTTTGACACTGGCAATGTAAAGATCTGCTGCCTTGTCCCAAAGAAAGGACAAAGAAAACAATTTCCTTCCATCTAGTCTTAAGCTTGTCAGCCTATGCCCCTGCCAGCATCTTAAAAGTGTCAAATTTTCAAGTAGTAGTTTAAAAATGAAGCACTGTAATTTTCCCAGGGGAAGTTCAGGTGAATGAGAATTAGCCCCATACTTATTGTACATGTGTGGATCAAAGGGCCGCTCTCAGAGACTCAGACATAAAGAGTGTTGTTCACAGTGTTGGTTGGAGAGGAGCTTCAAGAGTTCTCTTTGGGAGCTGCTTCAGAATGAGAAGAAAACAGTGAATCTGCCTCAGGATTTTTACTGAAAATGGAACAGTAGAGATCTGCCTTCAAGATTCCCTTTTGATGGAATCCCTCTGGTCTCAGAACACTCAGCTAAAATACCAAGTTTATTTGCATTTTCTGGCACTTTTGCATATAGACATAAGAGGAAAAGTCAAGCAATGTAGTTAGTATTAAGTTTGAAGGATCAATTAACACCCACCCTCACTCCTACATCAGTCAGACTTGCTATCTGGAAGGTCAAGAGCTCACAGCATCCTAGCCATTTTAAGTAGAGCAGAGCTGCCAAGGTTATTCATAATATTCTTGCTGTGTGATGATAGATGTGGAGAATAGACAGACAGTTGCTTGTTATAATTAAGCAGGTTACTTTCCCCTCTTTGGTTCGAGTTGAGTAACTATCAAGAAATTGGTCTTAAGACTTGGGTTAGGGCCAGATGGAAAAAAATGCATGGTAATTCTTTCAGAGTTCCCAGGATAGAAAAGGATGTAACTAGAATAGTAACATTATGCTCAACTTTAAGCAGCAACAAAGGTTCCCAGAAAGTTTTAGTTCCTCTCTGTGTGTGTGGGTTTTTTTGTTAAATTTTTTTACTTTTATATCTGAAAGGAATTAACACCAGCTGTCTTTCTCTGAGAAAGCATTTTTAGTTTTTTTCCCAGTGTGAACCCAAGTCCTTTTTCATTTGAAGAGGTCTTTTCTTAACATCTGCAATGGGGGTTCTAGTGAGGGCTGTAGGTTACAAAGACAGCATGGCATCAAATGTCCTAAGTGGGTCCCTTGCCACAATGTCACTGCTCAGTGATTGGCATAAGACCTATCATGGAACATGGCAGAGTTTTCTTTCTGGGACTAGGGAGAAAGACTGTTTCTACATGGTCATGATGCTGCAGAAAGATGCAGACATGGTTTGCTTTTCTAGTGGGTTCTGCATTGAGGAGCAACTGACTGGCAACAAGATGGAGAAAACAGGAAAAACCAAAATGAAAACCAACCAACAGTTGTTAGTATTGAAGTTCTGTATCCACAATGCTTTGTCTTATAGTCTAATTTCTCCTACTTTTCCCTCTTCAGCGGCTTGCTTATGTGTGTTTACTCATAAATTCCCTTCTCTGTATTGAATTGGTGTTCTGTTACTGTCACCCAAAAGTGTGTTAATACTTTTTATTCTTCTCTGTTCCTGGTCCTCTATAATTGATACTCGATAATTAATCACAGTACTGTGTGAATGTGTCAAGTCCAGCAATGTGCTGAACTTGAAAGACATGGAGACCTGGGCCAAATACAAGCAGTGAGTCACGAAGCAGGGAAGAAACCTAACTGACTAGGCAGTGGGTAGATAGATGCAGGAGCTATCAATGATGTGCGTCAAAGGTGATAACCTAGGCACACATTCAGCGTGAGGGGGATACCAGACAATAGAAGGACTCAGTGTTAGCAATCAGAGATGCAGAGTGCAAGGTCAAGTCTGGACTCACTCTGTATTGCTCACCCAGGGAAGGCAACAAGATGGCCAGGCTTTCAGATCAGTAAAGGCAGCAACTCAAATGACTCAAGCACAGGCAGAAAAGTGATCCAAAGGGAAGAAGCTGGACCTGTGAAGTCAGGGTGAATGTGCACTATTAGTCTATATATAATACAGGAGACAGGCAGGGAGGTTCATGGTGAGCACCGTGATGTCCAGGGCACATTTAATCCTCTTGCTAACAGCATTGGCATTAGTATCCAGAGCAGAAAAGGGTGCAGCAATGGGAGGAGGGGTTGAGCTCACATGCACAGAGTGGTTGCTTCAGAGTCTAGAGGGGAGGGTGATCAGCAAAGGAAAATATAGGTCCTTCATCTTGATACAAAGAAAGTCTGTTTTCTTCCTGAGGCTAATCAAGAACAAAGCTTTGGGATCGTATACTAATTCTAAAGGGTAGCAATGTGCTATAGAATCTTAGCCCTGAGCTGGACCAAAGGAGATGGGGGCAGCCCTCCTCTTTTAAAAATAATTTTGAATTTTTATTAAAACATTAATACATGCATATAATGTGTTTTGATGAAATCTGTCCCCTCTCCCTCCCACAATTCCTCACCCACCCCATAGGTTACTTTTCCTTTCCAACTTCATGTGCTTTCTTTATATTTATTTTTTACTTATTTTTATTTTTTTATTCTTAATTATTCCATTTGTTTACATCTCAAATGATATCCCACTTCCCAGTTACCCTTCCACCAACCCCCTATCCCACATCTGCTCCCCCTCCCTTTTGCCTGTATGAGAGTACTCCACCCCCACCCCCACCATGTCACTTAGTGCCAGTAGGTGCATGGCTGTAAGACAATCCAGGAACATGGGTAGATTCTCTAAACTGCATCCTTGAAGAAAGAACTGACTCTCCCTTCCTCAGCAGTGACCAATTGCCAATAATACCGGTAGCTAGATGGGGCTTTGGGAATTCCTTTCCCCTCACACCTATGCTAGGATTTTAAGTAGCTTGACTACCGGATTCCCCCCCCCCCCCATGTTTTAAGCCATGGTTCTCAAAGATCTTTCCCAGTTTTACATTCATTAAAATGGAAGTGGCTGAACTCTAAACAAGACTAGGGGAGAGTCATAGATTTGCATTTTAACCACTTCCTGGGTGGTTGGGAACCACTGGTGTCTGTGTCTTTAACTCTGACTGCCCATTGTACTCTCCCAGAGCTGATATTCTGTAGTCTCCCAGAGTTGGGATTCTGGGAGCCAGACTGGGTCACAGGCATCTTAATGAGACCTCTGTGGAGAATTGCTAGTGTAAAGGTGGTGACTTTCAAAGAGGCACTCAAGGAAACAGGTGGCAATCTTTACTGAAAAAGCAACTAAAGTCTGTCTAAGTTTTGAAACCCAGTGAGTAAGCTTCAGAGTCAGATGAATGGAACTGGAGGCTTGAGAGGAAGTGAAAGAGAATTTTTGAAATGGGCCCAAAATAATAATAATAACAGGGCCCTGTGATTCCTTTTCCCTAACCTAAATAGTTAAAAGTGCCTGCCAGCAGGTTTGGGCCCAGTTAATTAGTTACAGAGGAGGTGGAGTTACAAGACAAAGGCTTAACGTTAAGAACATTCCAGAAACTGACCGGCCAAGAGAGGAACTACACCCTGCCCCCATGGTACAGCCTGCTGATATTCAAAAAAAGTAAAACAACCAATCGTGTGCAGCCGCGCCAAAGTTCGCTTTTTCCCCACCCGCCCATATATAAACGCTAGACCCCTGAGCCGAAAGGTCAGTCCCTCTATCCCCTATGTGAGATATGGAGATATGGACAGGCCCAGAGCTCTGATTTAATAAACCCCCTCATCTACTTGCATCCAGACAGTCTCTCGTGTGTCCTTTGGGTGCGTGCTATCCTGTGACTCGAGTAGACTCCCCTTCTGGGGAGTCCTGGACCTTTCAGAAGGGCTGTAGGTCACGTAGAATTAGTTGCTGACTGGGGGCTATTGGTTGCTTTTGTGTACCAGCTGTAACCTGGTGTGCTGTGGCTGAACCACATTTAATCAGGCTATACGGACAGCAATAGGACAAAATTGCTGCAAGAAAAAGCTACAGCTTACAAAGTCCTTAGCATTACCCCGTGAGTGGCCAATACACTGGCTGCTTTGCTTGTGAGTGGCCAATACACTGGCTGCTTTGCTTCTGACGAACAGCCGATGGCCTCAAATAAACCATCTAAATCAATGAGGACGAACAGAGGAATCTGGCTGCCAAGCTGAGGTAGAGAAGCAGAAAGAACAGATTTCAACTAAGCAGAGAAGGAGTGGGGGATTGTCCTCTGTGTTACTCTGTCCTTTTCTCTGAGCGTGCGATTGTGGCTCTAAGGCAGCTCTTCTGAACTTAAACCTCCGTTAAGCTCCCAGTGCTTCAGCCTGAGGCAGGAATTAAATTCCTCAGCTGCAGAAGGCAAGGAATGCAGCTTGGCTCTTTTTTTTTTTTTTTTTTTTCTGTGTTATATTGATTTGAGAGGGACACCTGGAGGCATGAAGACCTGTGCCTGAACATGGCTGCCCAGTCATTATTTGTGTTCCTGACTTAATTGTTTACTCTTTTAAACAGCAGTGAGGACAAATTGGAAATTTAGCCCAGGGCAATGGTGTTTGGAAGGACAACTCCCTGAAGAGTTAACAAAGCTTTCTGGTGTTAGAGATGGTGACTAAAGGGCCACCCAGGTGGGCTTTTAAAGGTTGTCACTGCAGGGATGTGTGTAGGGTATAGCACCCTTTCAAGGCAGATCATTACCATGATGGGAGACAAGTTCCACTACAAGACTATATTTCCAGAATCCAAAGAAGACAATAAGATCTTGAATCTTGAAACTGTCTGGAGGGCTGGGGAAATGGCTCAGTAGTTAAGAGCACTGACTGCTCTTCCCAAGGTCCTGAATTCAATTCCCAGCAACCATGTGGTGGCTCACAACCAAATAATAGGATCTGATACCGTCTTTTGGTGTGTCTGAAGACAGCTAGAATGTACTCATATGAATAAAATAAATAAATCTAAAAAGAAAGTTTTAGAATAGTCAGAACTGCATAGAGATATCCTGTCTCAAAAAAAATGTTATAAATTAAAAAAAATGTGTCTGGGACACAAATGAACTGCAGCTTTGTTACCAGGTAACACCACCTCCATACTTCAGTGTGGGTATCAAGAGAGGGCAGAGACTTGAGTGACAGCCATACACTGAATCTCAAATATAAGGAGGTCAGCTGTCAAGATAAAGGATACCTCAATGCACTATTCTAATTCTAAAACTCTAGCAAACAAGAACACTGAACAAACTAGCAAAACTTTGCATAGGATCACGAGTAGCCATGTTGATTCATACTGGTGGCTGACACTAAAAGGAAAGTCAGAAATAATAATTTCAAATGATGAGACATACAGAAATAACAAATAATAAACAAGAAATAAACCCAATCAATACCAGATGAATTGCAGAGCTGAACATCACAGGTAAACACTAAAGACTCTTAAATGAAATATGGTATCCTAATAGACGGTGAAGAGATTCCTTGAACAGAATTCAAGCAGCATTAACCATAAAGGAGAAACCTTGACAAATAGTATCATAGAAAGCTTGCATCTTTCTATTTACCCAAATCTACCTTAGGAAGATGAAGAGGCTGCTTTGAGTTGAGAGTGGGCAGGAGGTAGGATGAAAATATCCAACATAAGGCTCACATTTTCAGGTCTATTGAAAACCCTTCCAGGTGAAAATCAAGACAACCTGATAAGAAACAAAAGCAAAGGATGGAAGAAGCCCACCTACAGCTCTTACCTGGAACACCCGTATTCCATTAATTATTGGGGACCTACGAGTCAAAACTACAGTGTGCTACCACTGTGTGCTCCCCAGGAGGACTGAGGTTGAAGGAGAGAGGATACCCCCATGAGATCATCATGCACTGCTGTATTTGTTTGTTTTTGTCTTTCTCTTGTCGCTGCTGCTTTGAAACACTGTCTCATTCATCCCACCACCCTGACCTTAAATTTTATATGTATAGAAGGATGGCTTTGAACTTCTGATCCTCCCCAATGCTGGGATCACAGGCATGTGCCACCACATCCAGTGTTAATGGAATGCTAGGAATAAGTCCAGAGCTTTGTGCATGTTAGTCATGTACTCTGCTAACTGAGGTATATCCTTGCAGTGTCATGCAGATAATAAGAATATAGTATGAAATGATCCATTTTGGGTATGTAGTTTATAGTGTGTTTTAACTCTGACCAGGTACAACCTGTGTACTAAACAATCCTAGCAAAAATGCATGTTCACGTTCACCAAAAGACATATGTAAAGAAATCCTTCATATTTCTACTAAGTAAAAAAAAAAACATAGAAGAACATATTTGTCTATATTTAAGATAACATTTTAGAAAAGGCAAAGTAATACGTATCTATGGTGGATCAGTGGTTGTGTGAAGATTAGAACTATTAGTCAGCATGGAGACAAGGGCAACAAAGACCAAAGGACACAGAGAAACTGTACCAAATATATTCATTTTCCTGATTATCATGATAGTTTCATATATAGTTTATATTTTCATGTGTATATAGTTAAAATGCACTAGAGTGTGTAATTAAACTATATGTAGGTTACTGTAATCAATGATATCAGGATGAAACTGACTGGGGAACTTCACTCTCAGTTTGCTCAGGGTCTAGCCATAGATCATTTCAGCAGGGTGTGTGTTGATGGCAGCTTGAGAATGCCTCCTGCCTTAGGGATCCGGAAAGAGTCTAGAACCCAGGGTGAGTGTTGTGAATCTGAAATGACCTGGCAAAGCTGCACATGCAGTTTGAAACCAGGTGGTAAAAGGTCTTTACCCTTCCTATCTTGGGAAGATGAGACCAACGAAAAAGTCACAAATCCATCAACAGTGCTGATCACAGCATTTGGAGGAAGGAAGCCTGATTTCCTTGCTAACATTTAACATAGATATGTTTTAAATTAAATTCTAGCCACAGAAATATTAATATGATGTGGCTGAACAACTAGCCTTACTTTTTTGTCTCTATATTTATATTATTCATTGTATGTCCTAGAAAATACACAGAGCAACACAAGAATATTATTGAGTCTATCTGTATCTGGCAAATCTGAGCCGGTATGCTTATTCCAGGTATTCTTGTATTATTTTTCTCTCAACTTACTTTCTTTGAATTCAATAAAAGCATGCCTTTTTTTTTCATCCTAGAAAGATTTCTCCTAAACTCAGGGTAAATGATGTTATTCAATGTAATCAGGTGGTTCAGAGTTCTGAGGTTCTGTGCAGAGTTGTGTGGTAACCCTCTCAACCTTTTGTGACAACCATCCAGAGTCTAAGTTGACCTTTCAATGTCTAGGGTGAGATAGGACCAGGAGTGGCAGAAAGAGAACTGCATAACGTTAGTAATGTAAAAAAAAACAAAACAAACAAACAAAAAAAAACAAAAAAAAAAAACTGCTGTCAAAATCCTTCCTGAATGTTTGTTTAAAATCTGTGTATGTGTACCTGTGTGTGTGTACTTGTGTGTAGTGTATGTACAAATACATGTAGTACATTCATGTGTGCACTTGGGTGAACATGCACACGTGGAGGCAATCGTTTTGTGTCACATATCTTTCTTAGGTTCTCTCCACTTCATTTTTTATTTTATCTTATTTGCTTAAAATATAACTAATTTCTCTACAGGAGGACACAGGTAAACAGGTAGAAGCCTTTAAAGAGGAAATACAAGTATTCCTTAAAGAATTACAGGAAAACACCGCTGAACAGGTGAAGGAATTGAACAAAACCATCCAGGATCTAAAACTGAAAGTAGAAACAATAAAGAAATCATAAAGGGAGACTACCCTGGCAATAGAAAACCTAGGATAGAGATCAGGGGTCATAGATGCATCATCAACAGAATACAAGAGATAGAAAGGAGAATCTTAGGTGCAGAAGATGCCATAAAAGACATTGACACAACCGTCAAAGAAAATGCAAAATGCAAAATATAACTAGTTTCTCCCTCCTCTCCAACATTTCCAAATCACTTCCTATTTTCTTTCAAATTCATTGCCTTTTAAAATTATTAGTATTTTACACACACACAAACAATATACACATGTGAATCAATATATAAATACAACTTGGTTGAGTCTAGAAAAGTTTTTAGGGCTAGCCATTTGGTATTAGATAACCATTTAGAGGCTCATCCCTGGGAAATAGAAATTCTCCCTCTCTCAGCTATTGTTAATTGCCTGTACAAATTTATCCATGGTTGGGGTCCCAATGGATTTACCTATCCAAGGTACCATGTTAACTGGTGTTAACATTGTTCAGATCCTGTGTAAGCAGCCATAGTGTAGATATTTGATGGGTATAGCTTTCCTGTCATATCTAGAAGACACAGTCTTCTGGTCCTCTGCCTCTTATAGTCTATCTGCCTCCTCTTCTATGATGTTCCCTGAGCCTTCAGTGTGGAAGATGCATGGCAGATGTATGATTAATTGAGGTTAGGCACCCCATTGTCAGCTTTATGAAATTTGACCAGCAGATTATAGAAAGCCACTTCAGTTTTTTTAGTCTTTCATTGAACTTGAAGCTCACCAATTTAGTTAGACTGGCTAGACAGTGAGTCTCCACAAATCTGTTTCCCCATCAGTGAGATTGCAAATAGGCACCACTCCACCTGGCTTTTTACTTGGGTTCTGGAGATATTTTGTTCAACCATTTCCTCTTAATCAAAACAGTACATCCTAAATGGAAGCTTAAGTTCTGGAGAATTCTAAAGGAGATTACTAAGAACTCAAAAAATAAACAACTCAAAAGCCTCAGGAATTCCATGAAATTTACAAGGTATGCAAGGTTCCTCCTGTCCCCAAGGTTGTAGAGTAAGTAGTCAGTGATGAGACTTCCTTAGAGTCTTTCATGTGTCTATCTGTAACTCCAAGAAGTAAACCCATGTTCTTTCAACTACTTCTGATTTCCACAGGCAGATTTGTACATCAAATATGTACTTAGGAATTGATGATGCAGCACGGACATATACCAAGCACCTTGTGCTGAATAGTTTCAGGCTACTTGACACAATCTAAAGTCAGTTGAGAGGAGGGAACCTTAAGAAATGCCTGCATAAAATTGTGTTGTAGTCAAGCCTTTTGAGCATTTTATTAATCAATTAATTAATTGATGGGGGAGGACCCAGTCTATTTTGGGTGATGCTATTTTTCGGTTAGTGGTCCTGGGTTCCATAAGAAAGCAGACTAAGCAAGCCATGAGGAGCAAGCCAGTACGCAGCACCCTTGTCCTCTGCATCAGCTCCTGCCTTCAGGTTCCTGCCCTATTTGAGCTCCTGACCTGACTTCTTTTAATGATGAACGTCAATGTGGGAATATAAGCCAGATAAACTCTTTTCTTCCCAGCTTGATTTTTGGTCATAGCGTTTTATCACAACAAATAGAAATTCTAAGAAGTCATAGAAATTGACACAGTAAAAATTAATTAATTATAATTAGTTAACAAACTAATAGGTTTCTGTATAGCATTTTCATACACATGTCACTTGGTAACTGACCTCATTTTCAAAGTATATTTTATAAATTTCAACATTTAGTATTAGTGCTGATGAGGACATTTAAGAGATTTGCCTTGTTACCCCTTCTATTGGGAAGTCTCTCCCAGGGATAATATCTATTTACTATGGTTTGAATTCCTCTTCTGCCTTATAATAAATGTTTGAAATATGTGAGCTATTCAGCATTGATGCACAGAATTCTTGTGCTGTATGGATGAAAGAGAAACTTACTCTCCTGAATTTTTAAGATGCAATGGAAAATGCCTGCTGGTAGCCAATTTTCCTCCAGGGGTGAGTAGATGAAGGTGATAACCAGAGACATATAGATGTTGGGAAATAGAATAGCCTTATACTTGTGATTGATATTGCTTCAACTGTTTTGAGGCTCATCTTCATCCTTGATTATCCAGAGATTTATTCATTTATTTCTTGTGAATATTAGAATGTAGAAGCGGGAATGAGGATGATCTGGCTTGATCTTAAGGGTTGATTCTACTGATCTGGCTGGATAGGTGAGTGCCCCGTTCTCCCTCAATGTTCTGTGTGCATCCCTCCCAAAGCTGCATACTTGGTTGAAGAGGACAACCTCCGCCTAATAGAGGAGGCCCATTCTGTAGTCAAAGTTCTATGTATAGCTGTAAATCTCCTCCCCCAGAACATCTAAATAAGCGCTCAAGCATGGTAAGTAATATTGATTGGATAGAGAAATAAAGCACACCTCTAGGTGTTTCTGTGAAAGAGTCCTTGTGACCTACCCATGTCTGGAAACTCTCTCACCTAAAAATCAGAGCTATCCCTTAGGGGAATCTTAAGACTTGGTCAGACATTATCTAACAAAAGTAAATTACATGCAAGAGCAAACTCATTTGAAAGACTTTTACTTAGAAGAGAGCACCCTCAGAATGTCCTGCTTTTAGAGGCTAACCTACAAGTTTTCCCCCAGGGTGTTTATCTCAACATGCTCAACTGCCTAGAGACTCAGGATATCAGTGTGACTGTAGTCTAAAGGTACCTGGTTACTATCTGAATTTGTCACAGACCATACTATTGTCTATGTAGATTTGCAGGCATCTAGAGTGTAAAATTTACAGAATGACAAATGCTTCATCTAGGATTTTGAAAGAAGACTTAGAAGGGCAACCAGTGTACTGTAGAGACAGAATTCCTTTAGGCAGCCCCTCAGAAACAATGTTTGAAGTTGAAACATTGAAGACTACGTGATAATAAAGATGCCAGGAAGTCACAGGTGCTAGGAATGTTGAGTGCCTTCTAAGGAAAGCAACAAACAGAACCACTGTAAAAGAAAAAAGCCATGCAGGATATACACAGTAGGGTCATAGGAACAGGGCTAACCCAGACCTTGGGAGCTTACACCATTCCACTGTGGGCAGTGGGTTCAAAGCACGGGACTGCAGAACTCAGTGTTTACCTTTATAGACTTTAGTCTCGTAAAGATCCATCATTCTTTACTATTATTCTATTCTCCCTTTTGATGTGGACTTTTTTCTGTGACATTGTGTATTGGAATTTTTTGATTCTGCAGGTGTTCCCAGCTAAGAGATGTTCTCAAATATCGAAAAAAAAAACTCTGAACTTGACCATCTTGTCAGTGCTGCAAATGTTGGTTATGGGAACTTATAGAGATGGACTGCAATTTGAATTATAAGATGACTATGAGCATTTTAAAGACCAAGGTGTGGATATTTTGGCTTCGGGAGATATGTGTGTGTGTAAGTTGACAATGAGGAACCTGGCGATAGTTAATCTTGATTGTCAACTTCGTTAGATTGATAGAAGCCTAGGAGATCAGTAAACATGGCTCTGGGTATGTCTCTGAGGATATTTCCAGGAATGATTACAATTTGAATTCTCCGACCTAATCGGTGAATGGACTGATGGACTCTGGATGGACATTATTTAAGGGCGTCTTGTTAGAGGACATAGGTCACTGGAGATACGCCTTCAAAGACTATAATTGACGTGATGTTGTGCTGCTTCCTGATTGCTGCACGTTGAACCGACCTGCTCCACCATGTCACCCTCTGAATCCACGAACTGAAATAAGCATTTCTTTTGTTTACATTTTATTGTCACAGAGGTGCAGGGTCTGATGAACAGAGCTCCAACAGACTTTCTGTTACCTGTTGCTAACAGTTCTGTCATTGTTTTAGAGCAACGTTGACAATTCTAGAACAAAAGGGATAATCTGCCACAAGCAGACATTTGATTAGACATTTTCAAAATTACTAAAATTGAGTGACAATTGAGACTGTCTATTCGTTTTCTGAGATCAAAGGAGATAGGGCTTCTTCCTGGTAGCATGGGTGTAGGCAACATAGAGTTGCCAAAGACTGGATTTATCGAATTTGATTTTAGAGACGCTAATATCTGAATATAATTAAGTAACTTTTACAATCATCCTCATTATTAAGCTGTACTAGTTATGACAATAGATTTTAGTTGCCTTAAAAAAAAAAAAAAACCCTTGGATGACTAAAGCAGGTAACACTTAATTAAAAGTATAACAGGAACGTTTCCATTCTATTAATTGTAGAGTAGCTTGGATGGGACCATTCCTTTTTAAAAACTATGATAAATTGTGGGATATATATATATATACATATACATATACATATATACATATATATCACACCCAACTATCTGAAGGCACAGTAGAAAAACAAAAAAGGAAGCAGAAACCTGCGGAAATAAGATGCTTCAAATTTCTGTGCAAACCTAGGCAAATCTCCAGCAACAGTTTCTTCTACGTGCACACACACTAGACCTCACAATACGAGGCAGCTAGTACTCAGACAGAAAACTACAGATTTGTGGCTTGATGATTCAAAGAACAGAATTTGGGTGACGCACAAGCAGTTATAATTTAAGAGAATATGTCATAAAAGGGAGTATCTAAAGATACTGGTTGGCTTTTGTCAATCTGACACAAACATGAACATGTCTGGGAAGAGCATTCTTTTTAAAATTTTTCTTGCTTTTTGGAATTATATTAAAGTGACAGTTTCTGCCTTCCCTTTTCTCCTTCCAACTTCCATATACCCCAGCCACTTTCTTTCCTTCAAATTCATGACATCTCTCCCTTAACTGTTGTTGCATATGCACATATGCATATTCCTAAATATATTAATACATATGCATATTCCTAAATATATTAATACAACTTGCTCAGTTTCTAAAATCTGCTTGTATGTTTATGTTTTCAAGGCTGACCATTTGCTACTGGACAATCAATTGGTGAGTTCTTCCCTGGGTAAGGCTGTGTCTGTGGCTCTCAGCATTCTCAGCTGCCTGCAGTTCTTTGTCTGAGACTGAGGCTTCATGGGCTTTCTCGTTCTTATGTCAGCATGTCCATTAGTATTATTCTTGTTTGGGTTATGCTTAGGTAGCCATGTTGGTAAGTCTTCATGGGTATGTAGCATCTGATATTTCTAGAAGACTCAGTCTCATGACAAACCTCTTGTTTCTCAGACCCTAACAATTTTTCTGCCCCATGGAAGAAGGAATTTTAATTGTAAAAGAATGCTTCCATAAGATTGGCCTATAAGCAAGTCTTTGGAATAACATCTTGATTAGTGATTAACGTGGCAAGCCCCAGCTCACTGTGGAGAGAACCACTGGGCAAGTGGTTCTGGGTTGTATAAGAAAGCAGACTGACTATAAGCCAGAGAAGAAGAACCCAGTAACTAGCCTCCATGGCTTCTGATTTAGTTCCTGCCCTTAGGTTCCTGTCTTAAGTTTCTATCGAGACTTTCTTCAGTAATGAAGTATGACCCTAAGAATGGAAAGCTGAAATAAACCTGTTCCTCCCTAAATGGCTTTCAGTCACAGCAACAGAAATCTTAACTAAGACACCAATTAAAATAAAAATTATAATCTCCTTTTATAATGGTATTATAACATGAGTGTGTAATTTATATAATAATAACACATTGTTTGGGAGTCACAGATAGGATTACTTTGCTACAGTTGTCTTCTGTTTTATGTGATATTGTACTAAAATAATTTTATATAGGCTGTGAAGTTAAAGACATGTTGTAAAACCTAAAGTAAAGAGCCAGCTAAAAGAGACAGGATAATTAGAATTAAAATGAAACACACACACACACACACACACACACACACACACAAAAACACACACACACACAAAAACACACAAAAAAAAAAAAAAACCAAAAAAACCGGAAAAAAAAAAAAAAGAAGAGCAAGTACTAGAAAATAAATAGCAAACAAATACTGGCAAAATATGTTCATAATTAACATAAGTATAAATGAACTTATTATGCATTCCAATTAAAAAGTTAAGTTGTCAAACTAGATATTTTTTTTTTTAAAGTAAACCTAAATATATGCTGGATTTAGTAAAGGACTAAATGAGGTGCGTTTTTTTTTTTTTTTTTTTTGCTGGAGACAGCTCAGCAGTTAAGAGATTATATTGTTCTTCCAGAGGATCCAAGTTTGCTTCCCAGAACACATGGTCTAGCCATTTGCAACTGCCTGTAACTTCAACCCCAGAGCATCCAATGCCCTCTTCTGGCCTCCAAGAATACTAACATATCCCATACACAAGTGATTACAAATTTAAAATATAATAGCTTTTTAAAAGGAGAATGATTTCACTCAAAAGAAGTTGAAAAAATATGTATGATGCCAACAGTAAGTGTAAGAAAGGTAGGGCAGTACCAGAGAAAGAGTCATGGGGATGAGGAGAATTAACAAGAGTAAATAGACAATGGTAATAAGGTTGCATTATTTTGGAAGAGAAAACAGTTGTAAATTCCAGCAGGAGGGAGACTTGGACTGCCAGGAGGACCATAATGGATAAGTGGGCACTTCCACATCTAGTTAGAGATTCCAGCATTGCTCTCAGTAATTAATGGAGCTCTCAGAAAAGATGGAGGATGTTTGAAGAAAAGTGCCAGCTGTAATAAACACATTCTCATTTTTAGAACAATTACCATCATGTGAAAAATGTGCTTTTCATTCCAAGCACACATAGATCAGACACCAAGTAGATCATATGCTGGTGATTAAATGTCCCAGTAAAACTGCAGGAAAAATAACTTACAATGCAGTCATAAGATATTTGAAAAATTCCAGGACTGGAAATTAACACTTTTTTTTTTTTAAACTGGGTTTCATGTAACCTAAACTGGCCCTAAAGTTCTTATGTAGTTAAACTTGAACTAACTACTAATTCCCTTCTCTAGCTTTTAAATACAGTCATCTGCCTCTAGGAATAACTGACAACAGACCTTGAAATAATTTATTGGATTATTTAAAGGATATAAAAATCAGAAATGATTTTAAATCATGTGGAAATGAAAATAAAATATATGCAATTAGGAGTTACAGATAGAGCCGTGCATAAGGAATATGGAGTCTTGGAAGCTCCCCAGCTCTAAAATCAGTGGGTTTCCAGTCAGAGAATTCCAAGAAGATAGACCAACCCAACTCAAAGAAAGTCAGAGAAGAGAAGATTTAAAGCAAATAAAATAGAAAGTACACGCTAGAATAAAAAATTAAAGGAGATGCAGGTTAGTTCTTTGTAAGGACTGATAAAATTAGTAAACTCTTATTAAAAATAGAGGAAACACAAAATAGAAACTTTCAAGGGTAAAGATAGCACATCTTTACCCAGTCAGCCAGAACTAATAGGCTAGGAAGAGGAGATGGGGGAACTCTTTCCATTAAACTCAGGTGAAATCGACAAGTTCCTTAGCAGTTCCAAAAGTTGCATAAGAATTAATAGAAGGGCAGAGAGCTGATTCAGTCAGCAAAGTGCTTGCTCTACAGACGGGAAGACCTTGGTTTGATCTCCAGTGCCTAAGTAAAAGCCACACACAGCTGCCTGGGTCTGCAGTTCCATGCCTGGGGAAGTGGACACAGGTAGATTCCTGGAGCTTGCCAGCCAGCCAGTCTACGCAAATTAGTGAGGCTCAGGACCAGTGAGAGATCCTGTCTCAAAGAATAAGAATGCATTATGTACATATATGAAAGTATGCATGAACAGATTTAATTAAAAATAATAGGTGGACTATTATAATAATCGAGACTGCATATGAACATGTGAACACACTCAGAGAAGACTTAGAGGAAATGTGAAAGTCTCCATAACAAAGAAAATGCAATACAGAAAGTTCTTTGGTACATTGTGTAGGAAAAGTTTAGGGAGAAAACAATAAAATTTCATAAACTCAAAAGGATATAAAGAAAGGGAAGACTAGAACATTTGTTCCTTAGTTAATTTAATGAAGACTAAATAACACTGATGCTAAACTTGGATGAAGCACTGTAGAAAAAGAAAACCCTTAACAATGGATGGTATCCTACAGATCATCTATCTATCTATCTATCTATCTATCTATCTATCTATCTATCTATCTACCTACCTGTCTATCCTGCAGAGTACACTTTCATATATGCATCCAGTGATGACCATTTGGTATTGTATAGGCAGTTTGGGACTCATCCTCAAGAAAGACAATTTTCCTTCTTGCCACTGTCTTCATTTACTTCTAATTCCTTGTCTAGGGGTGCAGTCCCATGATATTCCTCTTTTTTACATTAACATATCAATTTGTGTCATAGTTTAGTCTTGTGTAGACAACCATTTTAGTGTGATTTAATGGGCCTGGCTTTCATGTTATTTGTAGGACACAGATATTCTGGTCCTCTAGCTCTCACAGTCTTTCCATCCTTTCTTATACAATGTTCCCTGAGCCTTAGATGTAGGAGTCATGTTGTAGATATATCCAGTGGGACTGGGCACCCCTGATCAATTGTTCTCTGTGGTTAGACCAGATATGGTTTCCTGTACTGATATCTGGAAGTAACCATAGCTTTTAGGAAGTCCTAAAGAATCTTCAAACTCTTAGTAGAAATAACAAATTTTTAAAACGATTATATATAAATAAAAATACATAATTATGTGCCCAATATATAAAATTGTCATTTGATTTTTCTGCCTCATCAAGAAAATTGGGAGATGAAAGAAATTTTTGGTAAATTTATAAAATTCTACACCAAAATATTTTAAAACATAACTAAAGGCAACTGGAGAACCAAAATGAAAGCAAAAATAAATTATAACCATAAATTAGAAACATGTTAGTAGTATTTTATTACAAACCAATTTGTATCTTCAAAACAATCTCATTAAAATATCAGCAAACTTTTTTTCTTTTGTAGAACTGATACTATCATTCTAAAATTTATATAAAATTGGAAACCCAGTTTTGGGAAGAAAGATTTTGGAAGACTTGCATTTTCTCATTTAAAGACCTCTTTGGTAGTCAAAACACAGACCAATAAGAAAATATGCCTTAGTTTAGGGGTGCCTTCTGTATGGACCCTCACTCTTAAGACTGATGGGAATTGTCTTATCAAGAAAGGAGGAAGAAGGAGTCTTATGCTTCAAGATATGAAAATGAATTGAGACTATTGTCATCTATTTTGAATTTGCAGATAGGAGTGAAGTGAATGCGAGCAGGTAGTAGCCAGCCCAAACTACAGGAGGCATTCCTTTCAATAAAAGATGAAATGCAGAAATGTCCATTTGTAGAATTTAAAAGATTTGACATCAGTAATGAAAGGACTTACTAAAGCAAATGCAGTCTGGAGAAACAGCATTCCAAGGCACAGGGACATAGATGCTATAGGAACATTTGGACTAAAGAACTCACCCCTGATGTAGTTAATTCTCAGAGCTCACAGAACACACTTTACTTGAGATTATTCTGGCTGTCCTAGGGAGACATAGATGTCTCATTGTTTTCTCCTCTCTAGTGCAAACTGAGTAGGATTACTGACTTGATTTTGGTGTTTTCCTTCCTTTTGAAGAATTCTGAGCTGTTGACAGGAGATATCTCTGGGTCTGGAATGACCCCAGGAGAGCTGATGTCACATGTACAATGTCTGCAGGACCCAGTGTGCTTTGTGACACAACAGCAAGCTGCAAGTACTCAAAGGAGCTCAACAAAAGGGAGCTTTCCCTGACATTGATACAAGTCTTATGAATCATTTGGAGATTTCAAGGAATATTTGCCTAAGCTGTAAGTGTTCTTTGAAAGGCACACATGTGCAGGTTGGTCAAGAGCAAAGTCTTTGACTGTAACGAGCACATTGCTTACATTGGGATGATTCTGGACGTACTTATGTTATTTCCTTGAGGGAAATTTACCAGTGAGCAACAAATCATAGAACGAATGTCAGACTTTCACTGAAAACTCTGGAAGCCAGTAGAAGGCTTCAGATCTATTGAAAATGGACTTACGGAGAGCTGTGAGCCTGCAGAAGTGAATGCTGGGAACTGAATTTGGGTCTTCTGCAAGATCAGCAAGTGTTCTTAACTACTGATCCATCTTCCCAGCCCCCAGAGTCTTTCTTATTAACACTTCAGAGAAATTCACCTTGGTCCCATTATTACCTTCCCACATTCTTTTGCCTACTAATGTTTTCTGCACGCCTTGTTTAACCTCTCAGATGAATTCTCCTAACCCATTTAAAGCATTCATTTTAACCTCTGTCAGTGAGAATCTTTTGATAGAAAGCTTTATAAAAAATATACCAGAAAATATTTTTATTTCACTTTACTTATTAGAAGACTTAACCAGATATAGAATTTCACTGTGAAGATTTGAAATGACTATAAAGATGATTTTTTTTTTTTTTACCATCTACATAGGAATACTTCATTGTTTTCTGGTCTGTTGTCTCTGATCTGCTGTCATTCTACTTAAAGACCTTTGGAGGAAATATCTTTTCTAATTGGTTAATGTTTTTCTCTCATCTTTTCTTTTAAATTTTTTTAATTTGATAATTCCATACAGGTATATGATGTATCTCAATAGTACTTACTTCTCTTCCCTCTTAGTAGTTCTCCCAAATACTGCCTCAACACATCTGTCCCACTCTTGCCCTCATATGCTCTCTGCCTTCCCCCTACCTTGTTCCTTTCACTAATTCACTGAGAAGAATTATTCTGGCTCACTGGAACATTGACTCCTCTTATTGGCTTGGTTGTGTGCAGGTAACTATAGCGCAGAGGACAATATTTTACAGCACCGCGCCCCACCCTCTTTCTCTTGCATTCTTCTCATCTTTTTCTTCTATGATGCTTTATGCACCTTGGGTGAGATTAATAAAGATGCCTATTTAGGGCTGAGCACTCAACAACCACTTGTTCTCAGCACACTGTGCATTGACTGCTGCCCATCATAAGGAAGACGCTTTCCTGACCGAGATTTAACACTCTATCTTCAGTTCAGCACTCTGTAGTCTATTATCTCTTTCTACTATTAGGGATATAATTTTATTTTTTATTTTCAAATCAATTCTACTTGGGACTCAGTGTGCTATATCAGAAGAATGAGTATTTGTTCTTTTTCAATCCTGTAGTTTTTAAAAATATTTTCTTTAAAAGAACACATGCTACATTTATCCCATTTGACTCTAGATTTTTGTTAGTCACTTTAGAGATAGGTTAAATTTTCTATTTAGTTTTCTATGTCTTTCTAAAATGGAACACCATCTGTATCTTTAGCATCTTTTCAGTATAACTTCCTTCCAGTTCAGAAATCCTCTTTCCAGTTGTATCTAATAAGCCATTCAATTTCTGTACTGAGCTTAACTCCAGTAACTATGTTTTCATTTATTTTATCTTACAACCTGTCTGATTATTTTGCGTATGTCTTCTTACATTGTGACATTTTCTCTTTTTGTAAAAAATCAAATGGTCTTAACCATACTTAGTTTATTACAACTAATAGCATAACATTTTCCTCTGTAAGTTTGAAGTGTTAGAAAACAAATTTTCTCCTGTTATAGCTGTAAGCTTTCTGTTGGCTTGCTTCCTTTGATCGTTTGTAAAATGCTGTTGTGAGGCCGCAGTCAGTGGGAGTATTAACTCTATGGGAATTCAACCTAATCTTGTTTGAGGAAATGTTGCCAAAGACTGGTTCCACATTTGTTTGTGCCAGGTCTGGGAGTTTTCTCATTACATGGCCAGTTTTTATGTTGAACTCTCAATATTGGTATTCCAACACTATAGAGATTTAAATCTTTGGAAATGCAAAAAAAAAAAAAAAAACCATGCATCTAGGCCTTGTTCTATAAAAGGATTAGGACTGGAGAGGGAGGGTAGCTGGGTCTTTTGGAAAGGATATGCATCTCCACCATATGCTACTTCTAGGGCTTTGCATGGAGAGCAGAGCCCATTAGTAGCTGGCATGTTGAATCCTGAGGAACCTGGAAGGAAGACAGTCTCACCCATGCCAAAATGAATCTTCATTCCAGCACAGACAAGTAGCAGCTTGGATTCCAAAGGACACAGAGCTGGAAAAATCCACATTCTCTGCTTAATATTCTCAGATGCTCGAGCTGCTCATCCCATTATTTTAAGTGGAATCACCGGAGAGTCTTAAATATGTTAGTGTCTTAAAATTCAAAGCTATTACTTCCTGCTATAACACACGTTGGGCTCCTGTGGGTACACATGGTTTCCAAGCAGTATTCTCTTCTGAGTGTTCTTTCAGTGTAGACATCTGTGGCTCTCAACAGGTAAGGGGCTGATTTAAAAGTTATGCTAGCTTTAAGATGGTGATGAACAATTATTGCCATTTATTAAAAGCTCTATACATCAGCCTTTATATAGTTGATTTATATTATTTCATTGTATCATTGAAAGCCTCATAGTAATCACACATAAAGTGTGATTTAGAGAATTTATTAATTTACATATGGTCATTGTCTTAGTTACAGACACCATGGCCAAGGCAAGTCTTATAAAAGGCATTTAGTTGGGGCTGACTTACAGGGTCAGAGGTTCAGTCCATTATCATCAGGGTGGCAACATGGCAATGTCCAGGCAGACATGGGGATAGAGGAGCTGAGAGTTCTACCTCTTGTTCAGAAAGCAGCTAGAAGAAGACTGGCTTCCAGGGAGCTAGGGTGAGGGTCTTAAAGTTTATGTCCACAATGGCACACTTCCTGCAACAAGGCCATACCTACTCCAACAAGGCCACACCTTCTAATAGTGCCACTCCCTGGGCCAAGTATATTCAAGCCATTACAGCCCTAGACTTAAGCATGTTAATTTGTACTAGGGCAACCTGCATAGTAGCTCTGTTTTGTTTTGCTATCAGGTCTCACTATATTGCCCAGGCTGACCTTGAACTTCTGGCTTGGCCTCCCAAGTCCTGGAATTACAGGTATTTACCACCACATCACACTGCCACATCACACTCTTAAACTGTGAGCATCCTATTTTTTTTTTTTTTTTGACACTGAGATTGCTTATTCTGGCAAATGATAGAGATGAAGAGATTATAAACCAATGTAAAACCACTTTAAGTGATTATAGTAGTTTTAAATATAATTATCAAAAATATTAGTGTCCTACAACAATTTTAATATCAACACTTGTCTATTTTCCACAAACCATCAAAATGTCTCTGAAATACCACTCATTTGGCACATTTATATTTTAACTTGGCTCAGACACATTGGTTGGTTAGTAAACCCTGACTGTTGTACTGGAAGAAAATGGTATCTATACTTCCTCTGAGGTATTAGAAAATTTATGAGAATACTCACAGGAGATGGCACAGCGCAGCAGTTGGCACTTCTGGAGTTCCTTGCTGCATTTTCAGTGATTTGTCTTCCCCCATATCGAAGCTCTAGATCACACTTGTATCTGCTCAGCCTTGTGTGTTAGCCTGAGTGAGGAGAAATTTCTGCCAGGAACAGTAGCTAAGGAAACACATGAGAGGAGACAGATTGCTTTCCCAAGAGAGAAACCAGACGGAGTCTTTCTGTACTGAGGCTGAACTTAGGGTTTAGTTCATACTATAACAAAACTAAAGTTCTTGCCCTTTTACCTTGTGTTTTGAGACATGCTCTTGCTAAGCTGGCCATTCTTGAAATCACTCCCTATGACAGTCAGGCATGGAATTTATAATTCTCCTTCACCAATTTCTCAGTAGCTAGCCAACATGTCTAGTTAGAAATCCCATATTTTTCCTCAATGATAAAAGACGTTTTATCATTCAAGAAAACATGGAAAATATTTAAAAGGGTGAAAGCTGTATTCATACTTCTATCAGCTAAGACACTCACTGTTACATAATAAAGTTATGCGTTCATACCTTCTATTTGTATGTTTTTGTGAGTTTGTTTTGGATAATTACAATTGAACTACGGAACCAAATCTGTTCAATTTAACCCTAAAATCAATAATATTAACATTGTTTAATATGATATCAACTGTTTTTACAAATTTTCCATGCTTAGTATAAAAATGCCTTTTACCTGAATATTTTTCATATGCTAACTATTCAGACTGAGTTGATTTCACAGTGGGCCTCCATGAACTGCGTTTCCTGGCAGCCAATGATGATAGCCATCTGTCCATTCTATTCACAGCATACCCTTGAGTCTGATGATGTCTCCTCCCTAGGCTCCTCCTGGATGTGATCCAGCGTTTGGTTGATCCTAAGCAGCAGTGGGATGTATCACATTGCCCCTATAATGGCAGAGGACGGCCACCAACTCTTAACTGCAGTCTAGTCTTTTGAAAAGTCATTCTTTGAAGGTATCCTGCACTACGACACAATGAACACTTTGAATCCTATGTGACACGCTTCTTAGATTTGTCCTCTTTCAACTCACACCTTCCCAAGCTCAGCACTACCTAGCATACTGTATTCGCTGTAAATTGGAGTTTCTTATTAGAAGCCACATAAATGTCAAAAAGAAGCTACTACAGAATAAACATACAATTGTGATACTGAAGGAAACAAAATGGTAGTTAAACTCTCATCTGCTCAGATTAATTTAGCAGCAATTAAAACACAAGGGGATCCTCTGAGTTCAGTTGCTCCTCTAGGATGTCTCAGGATATGGTTTCCAGATACACTGAAACTAATAGAAGAGAAGGTGGGGAAGACCCTCGAATACCTAGGCACAGGGAAAATGTTCCTGAACAAAACACCAATGGCTTATGCTCTAAGATCAAGAATTGACAAATGGGACCTAATAAAATTGCAAAGCTTCTGTAAGGCAAAGGACACTGTCAATAAAACAAAATGGCAATCAACAGATTGAGAAAAGATCTTTACCAATCCTACATCTGATAGAGGGCTAATATCCAATATATACAAAGAACTCAAGAAATTAGACTCCAGACAACCAAATAATCCTATTAAAAATGAGGCACAGAGCTAAACAAAGAATTCTCAACTGAGGAAATGTGAATGGCCAAGAAGCACCTTAAGAAATGCTCAACATTCTTAGTCATCAGGGAAATGCAAATCAAAACAACCCTGAGATTCCACCTCACAAAGTCAGAATGGCTAAGATCAAAATCTCAGGTGATAGTAGATGCTGGCGAGGATGTGGAGAAAGAGGAACACTCCTCCATTGTTGGTGGATTGCAAGCTGATACAACCACTCTGGAAATCAGTCTGATGGTTCCTCAGAAAATTAGACATAGCATTACCTGAAGACCCAGCTATACCACTTCTGGGCATATACCCAGAAGATGCTCCAACATATAAAAGGACATATGCTCCACTATGTTAATAGTAGCCTTATTTATAATAGCCAGAAACTGGAAAGAACCCAGATGTCCTTCAACAGAGGAATGGATACAAAAAATGTGGTACATTTACACAATGGAGTATTATGCAGCTATTAAAAATAATGAATTCAAGAAATTCTTAGGTAAATGGATGGAACTAGAAAATATCATCCTGAGTGAGGTAACCCAATCATGAAAGAACACACATGGTAGTTAGTCACTGATAAGTGGATATTAGCCCAAAAGTTTGAAATAGGCAAGATTCAACTCACAGACCACATGAAGCTCATGAAGAAGGAAGACCAAGTGTGATTGCCTTGGTCTTACTTAGAAGGAGTAACAAAACACTCAAGGGAGCAAATATGGTGACAAAGTGTGGGACAGAAACTGAAAGAGGGGCCATGTGGGGACCATTCCACCTGGGTATCCATCCCATGTGCAGTCACCAAAGGTAGACGCTGATGTGGATGTCAGGAAGTGCATGCTGACAAGAGCCTGATATAGCTGTCTCCTTAGAGGTCTACCAGAGTCTGACATATTCAGAGGCAGATGCTCACAGCTAACTGCTGATCTGATCAAGGGTCCCTGGCAATTGCTTTAAAGTTCAGTCAAGTTACATTTTGCACCATAGTAAAAGACTATTTTTCCTTAATCTATGTCATTGGTGCAGATTCAAGTTCCTGGATCAGCATCATTTTTTTTTTCCTGCTCAAAGAGCATCCTGTAATGTTTTCTACAATGTAAATTAACTGTTCCTGGATTTGCTGGGTTTTATTTATTTCTTCTTTGCATGTGGAAGCCATTTATATAATGTATAGAGTTCTTGTTTAACAGTCAGTTTTCTTTCCATGTTTTAAAAGTGTCTCTCCATGGTATCTGGCTTGAGAGGCTTCTAATGAGGCATCTGTGATTCTTACTAATGTAACAGTTTGCTCCTCTAGCTGCACACAAGACTTTCTTCCTGTGGGGTCCAGCACTTATACCAAGCCTGTGTGAGCTTTTCTGCTTTCATTTTCATACGATTCTGTTTGGTGTTCTTGGGTTTTCTGATCAGTCACTTGGTGTCTACTTTAGACAGTTTTCAGTCACTATGTCTTCAGATATCTCTTCCGTCCTATTTCATTAGTCTTTGCTTTCTGATGTTCTAAACTTGCAAACACTGGAGAGGTCAATGTTGTCCATCAACTCTTGGATGCTCTGCTTTTGTCTACTGCTCCCTAGGAACTGTCAGCTAGAGCACAGTCGATGACCTTATAGGGCAACATAGAAAATACTAAAACATATTTGGATCATTTTCTACTTCTTCCTTAGACTATGCTGGAAATACTCTTTGCTTTTGCTGGGACACTTTTAATTTCTAACATTGTTGAAGTTACCTGTCAGATCATGCATGTTTTCTATCTTTTCTACCAGAGCTCTTAACATATTAATTATAGCTTCTTTACATCTTTGCCTATTATTAATCTTATATCTATGTGCTTAGTGTCTGTATGAACCTTAACTGAGGGTAGTTTGTCTTTCAGGGCTATACTTATTATTCCCTCTTGGTATGTCCTGTAAAAATGTTGAAAGATGGACACATTGTATGTGACAGTAGATAAAGAGATGAGAACTCTCATGGTTAGGGAAGAACATATATTTTCTGATACTAAATCATTACAAGAGAGCTGCAACCATCTAGTCAGAAGTTGGACAGTGTTTGTAGTTTGCTGTTGCTATGGCTACCAGAGATGGAGTTTATTATTGATAATGGGCACCAGAGATTTCTAGTCATTCTAATGATATTTTATCTTTATCTCTCTGATTAATTTTGCTTCTGTTCTTTGTCTTCTTAACAGAGAGATTCTGCCTTGTACATCTGTCCAGAAAAATTTTCTTACATTTTCTATGAATTCCTCTGGGCTGGTTGAGCTCTGGGTCTGGGAATCAAACTCTGGTACCCTGACTTAGGCATGTTTGGGGACCTGGTCCTCACGTGTCTATCTCTCAAAATACTTTCTGTCCTCCTGACATATGTAGAACGTCTTTTTATCACTAGGCCTCCTTGCTGCAATTGGACTCCAGTTATGTCCTCAGGCTGGAGCCTTGACTCCTTCCTCCCTTGCAGAATCACTTATCTTTGAGAGTGATGAAGAGATGGATCTTGTAATGGTCTGTGTGCTGTTTGCAGCTAAACAAGAACGAGATTCCACTGGAGTCATGGTTCCAAATCTCTCTAACCTTTCCATGAAAATAAAGCTTTCTGTTCTGTGAGAAGGAGGAGAGATGGTCTAGTGGGTTTCAAAGTGCCATAAACTTGCAGTGGACACCAGCTCTCCTTTCCCATGAAACTGTTAGGCCAAGGCTATAGGAGAACAAAAAGCTAACCATGCTGCTGATGGTTAAACATTTCTCATTTTTAATTTAAAATATATAGGTATGAATGTTTTGTCTTTATGTTGCATAGAGTCCAACTTCTGTACTATGTATACCAGAAACTGGCAGAGACTGGGAAAAGGCATTGGATCCTTTGTAACAGGAAGTACAAAAGGTCACGAGCTACTATAGGGTGCTGGGAATTGAAGCTGGGTTCTCTGTAACAGCAGCCAGTGCTTTTAAGTGCTGATCTATCTCTCCAGTCCCTAAAATTCCTGTTGTGCTTTAGTCTTTTTCTGTTGCTGTAATGAAATACCTGAGACCAGGTTACCTATGAGGATTGGGGTTTCTTTCTTATAATCCTGAAGAGTAAATAATCTAAGATCAGTGTCTCTGCAGACTCAATGCCTGGTATCATTTTGTTGTCTCTTCACTGAGTATAAATGCTATGTTCTCACATGGCAAGCAAGATAAATACGACCAACTGGTTTCCATTGGCCATTTTGTAAGGAGCTAGTTCATTCACAAGTGTTCTGCTCTCTTCACTTAATCATTATCTTTAAGTTCAATTTCTGATGCTATCAACACAGATTGTCTAGATGACCCATTTAGACCACAGCATTGTTGACTCTCCATCTCAATGTACATGATACCCAGTGTTGTGTGCTTGAAGATATGCACTCTTAGGTCTCATTTCACTCTTATGTAAATAGATATATCACCCCAGAACTGGACTGAGTTGTCCACTCTGGTATCTCAGTGTTCTAGAGTATAAAGTTATTAATTTTCAGACTGCACAGCCTTTCCTTAGAGAGCTTTTATACCATTCATTTCTTCTGTCTGCATCACTGAACTGAATCCAGCATTTGGTAAATTGATCTTTGTTTGTGTGAGGCTTTTGTAGATAATTGGACCTAGGCTTTGTCTAAGCCAGGAAAATGGTCTGCCACTGACTCTATCCACACCCCAGTCAACTGATTTTTGACAAGATGTAAAGGCAAGCATTTGGAGAAAACATAGATTTTTCTATAAATGTACAGGG
>JANHMN010000003.1:69156805-69171923 GCA_030674055.1 Rhabdomys pumilio | reverse complement strand
CTCTAGGTAGTTATTTAATACCATGTGCTCAGCCTCCCCCAAACCCACTAAATGATCTCAGCAGGTTGCATTTATATAGCTATATTTATTTGCACATCTAACAATAACAATTAAATAAAAAAGAATAATAAGGATAATACACAAAAGTGGAGGAGGAAGGACAGTAATTGGGGACGCATGACATGATAATAGGTAATCAAAGTATATCTCATATATTTATAAAACTCATTAATTTTATAATTAATTAATACTAATAAAATTTTAAAATAAATGAAAAAGAAGTGTTTATAGTTATAAATAATTTGATTCTTGGCAATTTTTTTCCAGAAGAATTAAAATGAGAAACATACAATAAGTAAATGAAATATCTGTATTTGAGAATGAATACAAAACAGTTACTAAAAGGAGAACATAGCCCAGCACAATGTTAAGCCAGCCAAAATTGCAGCATGGGTGGGGTAGGGGTTCACAAAGTAGGAGTCTCCTATTTGAGGAGTCACTGGCACTGATGATTGCTAGTGGAGGGAATTTCAGTTTTCTTCAGGGATGTGGCCCCTGAAAAGTCTATCCGTGGGTCACTAGATTGTTTTATACCTGTGTATATAGAGGCAACACTAATTGGACACTCTAGTTTACATATAAACAAGAACATATGAAGTTGGCACAAAAAGTGGTGCAGAGAAAGGAGAAGCCCCAGCAGGGAGGAAATAGGAATGGATTTATTGAAGATGCATTCTGTGCATGGATGAAAGTCTCAAACAAGTAAATAAAGGAGAACAAAAACCAAAAAGAAAGAAAAAAAGGAAGGACAGAAGGAAGGAAGGAAGGAAGGAAGGAAGGAAGGAAGGAAGGAAGGAAGGAAGGAAGGAAGGAAAGAAGGAAGAAAGGAAGGAAGGAAGAGAGGGAAGGAGGGAGGGAGGGAGAACCCTACAGGTCCTTGTAGAACATTTTTCCCATTTTTCCTACATGTTTTCTCTACTACTTACCCAGAGATCTGTACATTCAAACTACAAGGATCCCAGTGGAAGACTTTCTGTTGGCAGCTGAGATGTTAAAACTCAATAAAAAAGATATACTGCACTAGCAAGTAATAGAAGCTAAGCAGCTGGACAAACTAAAGTGCACTTTCGTAAGAAGCCTGCACTGTGTCCCTGCATGTGCAACAAGGATGCAGGCAACCCAGCCATGAACACATCCAGAGACCATCCACAGAAGCAGGGAAAGTACTGCCAACATCCTTTTCTCTTTCCAGGAAATGTGAAAGGCGACACAACGAACACCCAGGGAAGACACCCAGCGCTTCTTGACTTTTCACATTTCTTCTCATCTTTGTCCCCTTATCCAATGGCTCCAGCCTCCCTCATTCCTCTCTTAGCTTGCTGTCTTGCGCTCATGCAAGTCTCTGTTCCCTGTCCTTATTCTTCATTGTTAATGCTGTTTTTTAAAAGACAATCTTTGTTTTTCCCCCCAAAACTCTCACCTGAGTGTTGACAGTTTTGTCTAGTTCCTCGTGGCTCTTTTACAGAACCAAAGTCCCTGGAGGAAGCTGTGAGGCTCAACAACATTCTTGAGACAGGCAGAGGAATCCAGATCTGTGGTTCTAACATCCTCTCTGCAGTGTAGAGGAGATGTACAGATGAAGTATGGTTTTCATCCAAAACCACTTTTTTTTTTTTTAAGCCCCAACCACCTGTGTGGAGTTGTTTCAGACTGTCCCAACATCCATAGCAAAAGGAAGGATGAGTCGGGACATGTCACTTTTGAAAACATTTTTAAAAGATGCATCTCCCAAGGACAGTAGAACCCAGATGGAATCTAGAAACCAAGAATTAATGTGAGAACCGCTGAATGCAGTTAGGGTATCTGGGTTCTAAGAGAGGGAACTCAATTTAAAAAAAAAAAAAGGAGACTTTACATCAAAGAGACATGTTCAAGTCCTGAACTCAAAATTTAACAACTACGGAACCATAGGCATCTTCTTTCACAGTTCTGAAATTTTGTGTTTTCACTTGAGAAAACAATGGAACTAATCTAACATTGATAAAGACATAAAATAGAGAATGTTTGCCAAGAGTGTAACACAAAGTATCCCTCAAAAATTAAGTAATATTAATCATTACAGTGATCTTTTAATATTACTTACTAGACCCCAATTCCAGGTCTGTTTAACTTGCAGAATGCCAGGTTCTGCATTAACTTAGATTTTACACTGTTTCATATCTATATGCAACACCCGCAATATCCATTTAAAGTTCTGTAATGTTTTTTGGTGGTTTTTTGGTTTTTTTTTGTTTTGTTTTGTTTTGTTTTGTTTTTTGTTTTTTTGGTTTTTTCGAGACAGGGTTTCTCTGTGTAGTCCTGGCTATCCTGGAACTCACTCTGTAGACCAGGCTGGCCTCGAACTCAGAAATCCGCCTGCTTCTGCCTCCCAAGTGCTGGGATTAAAGGCATGCACCACCACTGCCTGGCCTGTAATTTTTTTAAAATTAAATTTTTTTTAAAAAAATTATTTGCATCATAACAAATATTCTATAATATGTCCATGGCATTCTTGATGAGCCCTTGAACTCTTTAGCAAATCTCAAGTTGTCTTCTGATAGAATATTGTAGATGAAGAAATTTTCATGTATGCAAACACACATACATAAAGATGGGGAGAAATGGAGAAAGAGAGAGAGAGAGAGAGATGAGCGTTTGATCTAGATAGCCACAGTCTTGCATCCATAGACTCAACCAACTATACATAAAAAATAGAAAATATTTTAACACATATATGTGTATATGTATTTTATACATATGTGATATATACACGTGTTATGCAGGAAAATAGCACATGTTATATAAAATCACTATGTCAGTTTTCATAATCTGACTGCCATCCTAGGACAAATCTCTCACAGTAAGTGACAACTGTCCACATAGACACACACCCTTACTTGCAACATTAAGTGACTTCCAGCGAGTTCTCTAAAAGTGTCAACAAAACAGGTACCCACGACTTTGAGCACTCTAAGAGTAAGTTGAAGGTTTTCAAATACAGTTTCCAATCTATCAAATCATAGAGAAATAATAAGCTATACTTCAGGCAGCCTGGAGTAGCCTTAGAAATTGTTATGATTTGTTCCTGAGATAGAGTAAGAGTTCCATGGTAATCGTCACCGAATTCTATTAAGAGTGAAAGGAAGACTTAATTAAAGTGTACTTTGTGGCTTTTCCTTTTTCTCCCTTCTAACCACAGCCATCTGCAAGCACTTCCCCTGGTGTCTTATCTCTATTGTGCAGATGCAGTGGAATCTTTATCATGTGTGGCAAGGGCTGAAGCAAAGAGACACATAAAAATAATGACAGCGCCCTCATTCTTAAAAACACAAGACATTCTGCTCCTCTTTCAAACCCCAGATGGACTTCTCCATGCTTTAATGTGAAATACTAATTGTGTGTGTGTGTGTGTGTGTGTGTGTGTGTGTGTGTGTGTGTGTGTGGTGAATGGCTCCATCTTAATCAGTTTTTAAGAATCCCAGTCATTCACTGTAAACTGCAGTCCTTTTTCTAGAGCATAAATTTTGCCAAGTATCAGGGAAGGTAGAGGTGGGCATGTAAAATAGCATAGTTTTGTTTTGTTTTATGATCAAGGTTTTAGGAGAGTTTGATTGCTTTCTCTAGCTACTTACCGACTCGAAGCAACCAACAGAAGAGCTGTTCATCTTGAATGCTTAATTATGAGAAACATGGCACCAGAAAAGAGAGATAAGAATAATGAAACATGTGAAGGAATGTTCAGTGTGCAATTTTAAACTGTGATAGTGAAGATGGATGTGTATTACCATGGAAACAGACCCATAACACATTCAGTGGAGAGGAAAAAAACACCAGTGCAAAGTTGTCTGCCCAGTTCAGTGTAAATCTGTTTAAATACAAATCAAGACACTAGATGAAAGCTTACTGTTGTTATGGGTTATTTTTATTTTCTAATGTGTCTATTCTGTGCTCACTGCAATAAACGGACATTGCTTTTATAATTATAAACCATCTTTAAAATGTAGTCTGTGGCTCTGGTTTTGGAGAGACAGATTAAACACACTCCACAATATGTCTCCTACTGAATGCATCTGTAAGTCACATAGAATGCAAGAAGGAGCTATCTGGACTCTAACACATGGAGGGAGGGAGGTGGATAGGGTAGAACAGATGTTGAAGTCCCACTGGTCTGGTGGTTACTCATCCACTCCTTCCCTCAGCATCATCCATCCTGAATAAAGGCAGCCTGGACGGTAAAGTGTACACTGAGTGTGGTCATAACCAGCCTCAAGAGAAACCTCTCTTTCCTTCTCTCCTACCACAGCAATCCCTCCATACACTAGTGACCCCTACAATAGCGTAATGATTCAGAAAGGCATGGGAAACTCTTCTTTTTTTTTATTGGATATTTTATTTACATTTCAGATGCCATCCCCTTTCCCCATTTCCCCTCCCTAGAAAACCCCTATCCCGTGCCCCCTTTTCCATTTTGCTTTTATACAATTTTTTAAAATGTTAATCAAAGGCTTTATAAGTATTATAATGCTTTATAAGTATTATAATACAGAAGTGTAACCCACTACCCAACCTAGATATGTAAACTATCTTTGACTGGTGGAGACATGTGAACTTCTGCCTCTATGCCCCCCCTCTCTTTCTCTCTCTTTCTCTCTCTCATTACCTAGCTTCTCATCTACTTCATCTTCTCCTCTCCTTACTCCATCTTTTCCTCTCGGTGCTCCTGGGTATTAAGACTATCTTGTACCTCACTGGTACAAATAGGAATAATTATGCTCTAATTGTATTTTGAGAGAAAAGTTTTATTTTAACAGGAAGGCTGATATATAGGAGGAGCTAATGGGAAACTTTTCTATCCACTCAACAGAACTACACTTCCAAGATTTTCAGTGACTACCCAGTACTATATCTTTTCTACAATTTATTCTGCTGCAATTTGGTTCTGAGAGTGGCCATAGTTGTGAGAAGTTTACAGAATAACTAGAAAACTAAATACCCACACTTCTGAGCAGAGAACCAAAGAAGGGATACTAGATTTTAGTGAGTGATAGAGAGAGGAGATGCCAAAAATCCCAGTAAAGGCTATGTGAACCACTGACTGCCCCTACTACATGTTTAAATCTGGCCCTGATATACATATCACAGGCTCTGAGAATTGAGCTGCAGACTCACAGGTTACCCCAGGAGACAGTCTATCTAGTATTATGTTGAAAGTAAAACTCAGAGAATGGGACAGGCCAGAATTTGAGGCACAAACTTCATCTGGTGACTGCTTCCCAAAACAACAGCCAGAACTACAAATTCAGAATTCCTGTTAGAGTTTAAATAAGATCCAGGCCTTTGTGTAGTATTAAATTTCCAGGTGGCACTGGTTCTGGCTTGTAGTTAAGGAGCCGCCATATTCCTGACTAGGATAGGCCTGAGGTCACAGGCAGTGGTGTGTTCTCCATGCTGCTGCAGCTCAGGCCGCTGGCTCAATCTGCAGGCTCAGGAGGCCAGAGACACTGGCCCTGCCACCCATGGGATGCCAGCGCGGGAAATGGCTCTGCCAATCTTCCACATTGTCTCCACAAGGCTGGGCTGAGCCTAGACCATCCTGCCATCCACGCAGTACCCAGTAGAAAATGAGACTTTAGTGCTTAATGGTTAACCAAATGATTTATAAGTTTGTTAATGCTCAAGTTAACAAGATGGCCACACAATTGGAGATGTTTCCCAATTAACTAACCTAGATATAAGTTGTTACCCAGGACTGCTCTTGATCCAAGCATGGTTCTCCATCTTCCTACATCTCTTTAGTTCCCTAGCTCCTCCTCTTCCTTCTCCCCTTTCTCTCCTTACTCCTCCTCTTCTCCTTACTCTTCCTCTTCTCCTTACTCCTCCTCTTCCTCTCTTTACTCTCCCACCTTAGCTCCTCCCAACTTACGGGAAAATACGCCGCTACAGGAAACACATTCCCCCACACACACTGCAACACACACACAAAGAAAAACAATTTACAGATGCTAGCTTTCAGCTCACAGATGTTAGAATGATAAAAGACTTTAAAGCAGATATTATAGCCATGCTTAGTTTCATGACCTAAGCACACCAAACCATAGCTAGAGGATATCAGAAGAGCAAAGAAAGAGTAACCCACACAAATACATATTGTCTTCTCAAAACCCTGTTTATGTAAATAGGTTAAGAGTAGAGGGGTGATCAATGGTAGGTCATGAATACATAAATCAAAGAAAATTGGACAAAACAGACACAGAGATTCAAGCCTGTAATCTCAGCTACTTGGGAGGCCGAGGCAGAAAGATCTCAAGAGTAAGGCCAGTCTGAGCTATATAATGAGATCATACCTTTAAAAGAGTAAGAGAAGAGAGTGGAAGAAGGAAGAGGAGGAGAAGGAGAAAGAAGAGAAAGAGGACAAGGAGGGAGCAGGAGGAGGAGAAAAAGCAAAGGAATGAAGAATGGAAGAAAAAGAGGGATGGAAGGAAAAGAGAAAACAAAGATGAAAATGGGTAATATACATTAATATGAAATAGTTTTTGCTGGACTTAAGAACTAAAAACTTAAGACTAAAATGAACATAAACTGACAGTAAGAATACCATCAAGAACTCACGAGGATCCTGTGTTTATTCCTAGTAATAAAGTCTTGAGACAAATAAATCAAATGCTGAGGGTGAAAGAGAAATGTGAAAACCTATAGTCAGAAGCAGAAACTTCAACACCTCTTCCCTCATTAATAAAACAATTAGATAATTAGACCAATTGTGAATTTAAAGAACTAAACTATATCAAACAGTAAGAATACTCCATTCAATAATAACAAAATAAACAGGAAAACAAACAAACAAACAAACAACCCCTACAGTTTCATGTGCAAATGGAACATTCACCATGATAAATTATCATTGGTTCATGAAACTCACAAATGAAAATAATCTAACTGAGTGTGCTTTCTGGCAATAATAGATTAAATCATGCTAAAAGAATTATTCTTGTGAGTGTATGCATACATAGTAGGAGGTACATGAACACGTGGAGGCCAGAAGAGGGTGCCAGGTGTCTTCAATCTATAGCTCCCTACATATCATGAATACATTTAATGGCTTTTTTTTTTACTTGTTTTTTGAGATTATAATTACAGCAAATCTAACACTCCTAGCAATGCTCTGAACATAGAGCAAGAGATAAATTCTGTTACAACCTACATCTGATGAAAAGAACACTGACCTCGTGAGCCATGAAGCATCTTATGTTGCTTACAAAGAAAGTCACCAGAAACTGAGTTGTACTTCAACATCTTACTGGGGTCACAAAGGTATCAGAAAGTACAAAGGATTTTTAAGGAGAATTCTGTTGTCCCTTATAATGGGGTTGAGGTGAGAGTTCATCAAGTCAGAGCTCCATGTATACTGTCTTAAATCTAATCAAAAAGTAAATGCTTGCTTCTGTAACATGTGCGCCATCATTGCACCAGTATATGTTGCAGGCAGGTCATGGTTGTAGGTCACATTGTTTGTAGCTGGGTAATACTGGTGATTACATTTCTCCTCTAGTAGTTTTCAGAGTACCTTCCAGTACCATAATAATTCATTAGGATTGAAGCTTCTAACTAGATACATGCTTCATTTCTCCATGTGAAATAACATAAAAATTGTTTTTAGCAATAGGCTGTTACCATCACTTTGTGGAGGGCAACCAAGAGCTTTGGCAATACCCTTTGATTGAGTGTGAGTCATTTCCATGGGACACCTTTGAATTGATACTCAATAAAATGTAACTCATTCCTGGTAGTAGAGGTTTGTGGCATAAGATGTATGGTTGGGGCATTGTTTCGCCCATTATTTGGTAACTCCATTTAAATTGTGTGTGTGTGTGTGTGTGTGTGTGTGTGTGTGTGTGTGTGTGTGTCGGGGTGTGTGTGTGATGTGTGTGTGTGTGGGGGGGTGTGGTGTGGTGTGTGTGTGTGTGGGGGGGTGAGTGTGGTGTGTTATTTCATCACCACATTTTACCCCTCCTGTTCTAGTTTTCTCTTTATCTTTTCATTTCACTGTTTCTCAATTGAGAAAATGCCTCCATCATATTACCTGTACAATGGTCAGGGGCACTGTTTTTATTCATAATTAACATGTGAAGGCACAGCCCACTGTAGACAATGCTACCCATGGGTAGGTGGTCCTAGGCTGTATAAAAACTCAAGCCATGAGAAACATACCAGTAATAGTGTTCCTCTATGGGTCCTGCCTCTGCTTTTGTTTGAGTTTCTGTGATGATTTCCCTCAGTGGTGTCTATGACCAAGACATACAAGCTGAAATAAACCCTTTCCTCCCCAAGTTGATTTTGGACATGCTGTTTTCCACAGTAATAGAAAACAAAATGGGCACAGGTTTTCTGGAAGAACAAGTGTTTTTAACAAGGAAGACCCCTGACCCAGCCCCAAAACGTAATTACATGCAATGGCTTTTAAACACACTCCCTAATAGGATAAGTTATCTGAGCCGATCTGTCAAATCGTATATATGTGATAGCTACAAGAATTCTTCCAAAAACAAGATATTCATATTGTAACTTTCAAACCCTGCTGCCTCTCTAGTATTCATGTTCCTAGACACCATGGGACACATTTCTAATACCATGAAAATTTTGTTCCTGCACATTCATGTCATGAGGTCAAATGAATCAGAGGACAGTGCAAAGAATTGGCCTCTATTATTTTCCTTTTTCCATTTTCATGTGTGTATGTGTGTGTGTGTGTGTGTGTGTAATGCATATGTGTTTGTGAATGTTTGCATAGTACAGATGCAAGGGTATGTAGCTATTCATGCACATGTGTGTGCTTGTGTGCATGTCTGTCTGTGTGTGTGTGTGTGTGTGTTTGTGATGTATGTGTTTGGGAATATTTGCATGGTGTGTGTGCAAAAGGATGTAGTGTGTATGTGTGTGCATGTGCATGTATGCATGTGTGTATGTGTGCATGCGTGTGTGCGTGTGGAGTCCTGAAGTTGATGGGGACAATCATCCTCAATTGCTCTTTCCCCTTACTCATGGAGTTGGGGTCTTTCAATCAAACCCAGAGCTGGCCAGAAAGGCTAATCTCTCCAGCCCACTTTCTCTGAGGAGCCCCATCTGTGCCTTACAAGACTAGAACTCTATTTACATCAGTTCTGCTGTTGCAAACTCTTGCTTACATCCTGGGGCAGCAAGCACTTTAACCACTGAGCCGTCTTCCATCCTGTAAGGAGGTTCTTTAGACCAGACCAGCTGACAATGATTCCCTATACACAAAAAGGACTGGAAAGACATATAAGCACATCCTCCTCAATTAAAAAGATTGCATTCCCAGATCATGTACACCTTAGCTGGGCTTCAAAAGGGCCCTTACTCATTGAGTCAGCTGATAAGCTAAGAAGCAGAAGAGTGGGGCGAACTGTCTTGCAGATGCTGCAAGCCCCATAATACATCTGAATGTGTTATAAGGGATTCTGTCAGGGTCTAGGAAGAGGTGTGCACCATTGAAGGGCTCTGAAGGCTTGAGCTGATAAATACTTGTCTCATTAAAACACAACCTGGGGGTTCAGCCATACTTAAGAAACAAGAGACAGAGATTGTGACAATTAAATTCCAATTTAGGATAATTGTTTCTTTCATGTGGGTACAGAAAGCAAATTTTCTTCTTATTTACACATTAGCCACTCATGGAGTGTTTGTTAACAGGATCATACAAAGAGCCATGACACTTCCTTTAAGATGAGTCATACAAGCTAATCCTCACACTGCTAGTTAGTGTTCTGCCATAAGAGTCCCAGGAAAAGAGAAAAGGAGAGTGTTCAAGGGGCTCAGGAGATGGCCAGTTCTTAAACTGTTTGCTGTAGAAGTATAAAGACCTGAGTTAAGCATCCCAGCACTCACATAAAACTTGGGAATGTACTGGGTGTGGTGGCACACGCCTTTACTCTGAGCCTTTGGGAGAGACAGGCAGGTAGATCTTTTTAAGTTTGACTTCAGCTTGACCTACATAATGAGTTTCAGGACAGTCAGGGCTAAGTAGAGCGATCCTGTCTCACCAGTTCCCCCAAATCTGGAGCTGGCCTCCTGCTTGAGGGCTCTCAAGTCAGCCAGTCTAGCAAGTTCTTGAGATCCAAGTTCAGTGAGTGATCTTGTCTCCAGAGATTAAGGTGGAGAAGCATTTGAGGAAGAGATCTGTCATTTTTTTTTCTGGCTACCAAATGCACACTCACTGAGGTATATGTGGACACTGTGTTCAAGAATACTCTCTCTCATGCATAGACAGATAAATACATACATGTACACACACACACACACACACACACACACACACACCACCTAGGGAGTACAAGAAAGTACTCTTGAGGTACAAGAAAGGATTCTTGGGGCTGATACCCCTTTCCCCCAGACTAATCCCATTAAAATTAGAGAGAAAGCTAAAAGCTGGGCAGTGATGATTATGCCTTTAATCCCAACACTTGGGAGTCAGACACAGGCAAATCTCTGAGTCCTAGGTCAGCCTGGTTTACAGACTTAGATCCAGAACAATCAGGAATACACAGAGAAACACTGTCTCAAAACAAAACAAGTTAGAAAAAAATACTTAAAGTATAAATTAAGATAAATTCCAAGTATATATTTAATGGGGAAAAGCTACAAAATATAGAGTGCCTGGGGTTAACCAAACCATCTCCCTAAAACCTATGTAAGTCAATGGTGTTTGGAAGCAGATTGAGAGTAGGGAGAGGCCATGATGTACCCAACCACCTTGCATGCTAAGTTAAAACAAAAACAAAAATAAAGTAAGAAAGAGAAAAGTGGCAGACTATCAAAGAAATTATGCACCACAGATTTTTATTATTTTACACTGCAAAGTATCTTTCAGCTAACAAGAAAAATATTGAAGAAGTAGAAAAATTAGCAAATTTCATGTCCAATCCGCAACAGATGCCATTTAAATCACTTAAAGCCGTATCAAAGGAAAAAAAACTAATTTTTCTAATCAAACACATCGTAACAAAGTTGCAAATCTACTCTTGCTTATCAAATTGGAAAACTTCTCTTTAGATTGCATGCTTACACTTAATAAAGCATTGCAGGCCAGCAGCCTGACTTATGCAGGAGTCATAGGAACACACACTGTAGTCCTTCTGAGGTGAGGGGCAAGTTAAATAAACTACTTCTGCCATCAAGTAGTAAATATTCAGGCTCTGGCCTACTAATGCTGTTGCGTAGTGATTATCATAAGAAAAGAATAGAAATACAAAATATTTACTCAAGGTGCTCATCATGGTTCAGTTTTAATAGCAGAACATCAACCACATCATGAACTTTCAGTGGGTAAACACTGAAGTTTATAGGAATCGGGAAAAGCTCATAAATGGAATATGGTATTGTTGCTTTAAAAATAAAATTTCCCAATTCATTAATAGTCTGGGGAATTGCTAATGATGTAGTATGGGCTGTGAAAAGGTATAAATCAATTTTAAATTAAAATAATGTGGGTCTACCAGTAATCTCTTTTTCTGTTTCCATCTGTTTCTCTATTTCTCTTTGTCTGTTTGTCTGTCTGTCTGTGTGTCTCTCTCTTTCTCTCTCTCTCTCTCTCTCTCTCTGTGTGTGTATGTGTTTGTGTATGTGTACATACAAGCATGTCTATGTGTATATGTTTACAGAGTAAAAAAGTATTATGTACAGTAAAATATCAATCATGATTATCACTCAGAGAACCTGCATAACTGCTGGGAAAGGTTGAAGATGTATATATTCTAAAGAAAAGGAGAGCATTAGGATAGCTATTGTTATTCCAGATCCTTTCTGCTTGTCCTACCACAAAAGTGCAGTATACTTGTTTAAAAAAAAGAAAGAAAGAAAGAAAGAAAGACAGATAGATAGATATCATTTTGTCTGAGGAAACCCATTTGCTTGCATTCTGCCTCTAAAATGGCTTCAACATTGAAAAGGGAGTGGACTCATTATAGAACAAATATGAAGCGCAACATCAAAATCCATAATGTGAATATTTGTTTGCCTAGGGGCAAACTTTCCAAATCAAACACTGTGCAAGCTGAGGAAAATGCAGCCTGTGCAGAGCCTGGCTGTGTGCCTTGACTTTACACGTAGCATCCACACATGAGTAGGGATCTCTGTGACTTGACCTTAGTACTCAACCTCATGAAACAATCTGGTTTTCCTGGCTTTGGCTTTAAGCCTTAGCCCTGCACAAGTATCAAGGGAGAAGAAATCCACTGCTCCATGTACCCAATGAATATTTTCCTCATCTGACATTGTCACTTCCAGAAATAAGCAGACAGATTCTTTCTGAGGAAGTTTTCTGTTGTAAGTAGCTCTACAGAAAGGCATTTCTCATTAAGGTAAGATTTGGTGGCCTAAAATGTTCTGTCATTGATATTTTTAGTATCATTCCAGTCCTAGGGTCACCATTTCTCTCCATATGTAGCTTCCTTTCCTTTCTGTCGGATTCTTAGCTATGTGACTTTCCCACGGATGTGATTTCCAGAACTCTCTCCCTAGGGGCATGGTTATTTTGTTTGTACCCCTCTCTCTCTAGCATCATCTTAGAAAATGGTACCTAATATTTACACATGTGGTTTGCTTTGTTCAATAGGCGGGTCATTGTCCCTTCCCTGGATTGGGAGAGACGCATAGTACTGGCCATGACTGCATAGTCATTCTAACATCTAACTTGGATCAAGCAGACAAAGCAAAAGCAAATAAAAATAGCCATTGGGAGATTTTCACAGAATGCCTTTGTATTCATCTGCTGAGGACACCTTGGCAAAATACCACAGACTGGCTGGCTTAAACAGCAGGTATTTGTTTCCTCACAACTGTGAAAGGTGAGAAGATAGGCTTCCCATCCTTGCTTACAGATGACTGTGTCCTCTCACGGCCTTTCCTCCAGGTGGACAGAAGAGGAGAAAAGGTTTTGGTCTCTCTGCAACTGATTAAACTATCCTTGCACAATGAATGATACTTGTATGGTTTTTGTATAAGAGGTAGACTGTATTGTTTTTCCTCAAATGGGTGTTGTGATGTTCTAACTCCTAGGATCTCAGAATGTCCAAATGAGTCCACTATGGTGAAGCTTAATCCAATCAATCTGGTGTATGTGTAACAAAAGATGTGGGGTCACAGGAAGATAAAAGACACATTGCTCAGAGTAAGGGGGAATGTGGCAATGCCTGAGAGAAGGTCCCATCTACAAGTCAAAAGAAAAGAAAAGCAGCCAACATTGGCAAAACTTCATCTTGAACATCCAGCCTCCAGAATCGTGAGGAACTACATGTCTGTTGTTGCAGCTCTGGTCTTCAGTCAGAGTAGACCTAGGAAACCAGTCTTATGGCACTCTGTGAAAACTCTGGGAAGTAGATGGTTTCCTGGTTTGGGGAAGACCAGAGACTAATTACTCTTTGAGAATAGTACAGCTATAAGACAAGGTACTTTGTTCCTGTTTCGCAAGCTTGCTTGCCTTCTCTTTGCACTGCCTAAGAGACCTGCTCATGAGACCTGTAGAACCTGTAAGGAAAAGACAGGTGATATGTGACTCCATATTCCTCCAAAGCAGCCATGAAAACTACATTTCTATCTCTCTATACCTCTGTCTGGGTCAGAGGAGAAGGGGGATATGGAGAATCTCCAAGAAGAATGTTGTACAAATATCTCAAAAAGCGAATGAGAAAGGGAATTAGCCTGTGAGTGGAAAGTGTTGGAATGTGGGCTAAGATACCCTTGAGTGACTCTGCAGCCCAGTGGGAAAAAGGATTAGAGGATTGTTAAACTCAGTTGGCAGTATTTTGTAAGGGAGAGAATTACGATTATACCTCCATGAAGTGAGATTCCTCAGTTAATTCGTGACACCTACTGCATAGCTGTTTTCTCACCAACTTGTCTTCTGGGAAAGAGACAGGACAATTTGTAGGTAGCGTATTACCTGCCACTGGCTGGTGCTTGGAATATTTACTGGGCTAATATCTTCCCGGGCTGCAGATGCCAGGCCGTTTCTGTTTACCTTTGTTATGGGCATTTATATACTAGACACTGGATTGTGTTAGGTGATAAATGAGTGAGGAGATTATGATTTTCATAAGGGTGAAGCCAATACCAATCTCCTGAAATTTCAGATGTAGGTACCAATAAGGTGGAAGACTCCATCAAATCTTCCCTGTCCATCCCCTTTTGTCCTGGGAACAGCTTTCAGTTCTTTGCTGAGGTCATCCTAAGGTGTATACAGTCTGGTCCAAGAACACTCAGTGATAATGATATTGTGCCAGGTCATGAAGAAGCAAATCCTCTTCCCATACCACAAGGAAGGAGGTAGACAGAAAACACTGATTTCCTGTGATGGACTTCACAAGGTTACTACTTTTAAGTTACAAAACATTCCTGAGTTTTACAAAGGAAGTACAGTTCAGAGACATTACATCATTACCAAGGTTACACAACTGGTATAGGATAAGGTCAGGATTGGTCCAGATCCATTTTATTTTTCAAGTTTTGCTTTTACTTTTCAACTCTTGCTCTTTCCAGCATGGCTTCCCCCATCCCCCATCTATCTCCAGATGGACCTTTACTAACTCCATCAGACACGAGGGATTCACACAAAATATAACTGGACACAATGCATTCTCCTCTTGAATGGAGTCAGGCCAATGAACACATTTAGAGGATCAAAGAATAGAGAACAATCTCTTACTTACAACCAGTAAGGAGTTCACTGGGGTCCCTTAAAAAGCAGTGCCTTTTGGGGTGGGGAGATAGAACACTAAGTAAAGTACTTGTCACACAAGCATGCAGAACTGACTTAGATCCTCAGCACCCACATAAAATCCAGAAGAGACTGTGCCTACAACCCTAGCATCAGGGAGGAAGACACGTGAGGACACTGGGGATCTGCTTGCCAGCTACTCTGGCCAGTTGGTAAGCTCAATGTTTAGTGTCTCAGAAAACACAACAAAAATCAATTTTGGCCTATGGTAGCTACACACAGACACAGACAGACACAGACACAGACACAGACACAGACACAGACACAGACACAGACACAGACACAGACACA
>JANHMN010000003.1:69129514-69153238 GCA_030674055.1 Rhabdomys pumilio | reverse complement strand
CTGTCTCCATTTCTTCCAATATTGGAGTTATAGGCACTCACAGCCACACCTATTTTTAATGCAGGTAGTGGACATTCAAACTCAGATCCTTGCACTTCTAAAGTAAGCACTATTACACACTGAGCCACCTCCTTAGCCCATGAATCACACTTTAATGTTTTATTGTAATTATCATTAATTTCTTAAGGACATGTCAATTTTCAAAGGACGTGAGGAATTTTAATATTTTTTTCTTAAAGAGGTGTTAGTGTCTTGCATTTGAAAGGTATGTCTCTGGTCTGATTGTGCTAATTTCTGGGATGTGGTGAGTCATGCATAGGCTCATGTCTTACATATGGATGTTCAATTGTTCCCTGTACATTTATAGAAAAATCTATGTTTTCTCCAAATGCTTGCCTTTACATCTTGTCAAAAATCAGTTGACTGGGTTGTGGATAGAGTCAGTGGCAGACCATTTTCCTGGCTTGGACAAAGCCTAGGTCCAATTATCTACAAAACCCTCACACAAACAAAGATCGATTTATCAAATGTTCAGCGATGCAGACAGAAGAAATGAATGGTATAAAAGCTCTCTAAGGAAAGGCTGGGCAGTCTGAAAATTAATAACTTTATACTCTAGAACACTGAGATACCAGAGTGGGCAACTCAGTCTAGTTCTGGGGTGATATATCTATTTAAATAAGAGTGAGATGAGACCTAAGAGTGCATGTCTTCAAGCACACAACACTGGGTATCATGTGCATTGAGATAGAGAGTCAATGCTGTGGTCTAAATGGGTCATCTAGAAAATCTGTGTGTTGATAGCATCAGAAATTGAACTTAAAGATAATGATTAAGTGAAGAGAGCAGAACACTTATGAATGAACTAGCTCCTTACAAAATGGCCAATGGAAACCAGTTGGTCATATTTATCTTCCTTGCCATGTGAGAACATAGCATTTATACTCAGTGAAGAGACAACAAAATGATACCAGGCACTGAGTCTGCAGAGACACTGATCTTAGATTATTTACTCTTCAGGATTATAAGAAAGAAACCCCAATCCTCATAGGTAACCTGGTCTCAGGTATTTCATTACAGCAACAGAAAAAGACTAAAGCACAACAGGAATTTTAGGGACTGGAGAGATAGATCAGCAGTTAAAAGCACTGGCTGCTGTTACAGAGAACCCAGCTTCAATTCCCAGCACCCCATAGTAGCTCGCGACCTTTTTTTACCTCCTGTTACAAAGGATCCAATGCCTTTTTCCAGTCTCTGCCAGTTTCAGGTATACATAGTACAGAAGTTGGACTCTATGCAACATAAAGACAAAACATTCATACCCATATATTTTAAATTAAAAATGAGAAATGTTTAACCATCAGTCGCATGGTTAGCTTTTTGTTTTCTTATAGCCTTGGCCTAACAGTTTCATGGGAAAGGAGAGCTGGTGTCCAGTACAAGTTTATGGCACTTTGAAACCCACTAGACCATCTCTCCTCTGTCTCACAGAACAGAAAGCTTTATTTTCATGGAAAGGTTAGAGAGATTTGGAACCATGACTCCAGTGGAATCTCGTTCTTGTTTAGCTGCAAACAGCACACAGACCATTCCAAGATCCATCTCTTCATCACTCTCAAAGATAAGTGATTCTGCAAGGGAGGAAGGAGTCAAGGCTCCAGCCTGAGGACATAACTGGAGTCCAATTGCAGCAAGGAGGCCTAGTGATAAAAAGACGTTCTACATATTTCAGGAGGACAGAAAGTATTTTGAGAGACAGACACATGAGGACCAGGTCCCCAAATATGCCTAAGTCAGGGTTACCAGAGTCTGATTCCCAGACCCAGAGCTCAACCAGCCCAGAGGAATTCATAGAAAAGGTAAGAGAGTTTTTCTGGACAGATGCACAAGGCAGAATCTCTCTGTTAAGAAGACAAAGAACAGAAGCAAAATTAATCAGAGAGATAAAGATAATATATCATAAGAATGACTAGAAATCTCCGATGCCCATTATCAATAATAAACTCCATCTCTGGTAGCCATAGCAACAGCAAACTACAAACACTGTCCAACTTCTGACTAGATGGGTGCAGCTCTCTTGTAATGATTTAGTATCAGAAAATATATGTTCTTCCCTAACCATGAGGGTTCTCATCTCTGTATCTACTGTCACATACAATGTGTCCAGCTTTCAACATTTTTACAGGACATACCAAGAGGGAATAATAAATGTAGCCCTGAAAGACAAACTATCCTCAGATAAGGTTCATACAGACACTAAGCACATAGACATAAGAATAATAATAGGCAAAGATGTAAAGAAGCTATAATTAATATGTTAAGAGCTCTGAGAGAAAAGATAGAAAACATGCATGATCTGACAGGTAACTTCAATAATGTTAGAAATTAAAAGTGTCCCAGCAAAAGGAAAGAGTATTTCCAGCATAATCTAAGGAAGAAGTAGAAAATGATCCAAATATGTGTTAGAATTTTCTATGTTGCCCCATAAGGCCATTGACTGTGCTCTAACTGACAGCTCCTAGGGAGCAGTAGACAAAAGCAGAGCATCCAAGAGTTGATGGACAACATTGACCTCTCCAGTGTTTGCAAGTTTAGAACATCAGAAAGCAAAGACTAATGAAATAGGACGGAAGAGATATCTGAAGACACAATGACTGAAAATGGTCTAAAGAAGACACCAAGTGACTGATCAGAAAACCCAAGAACACCAAACAGAATCGTATGAAAATGAAAGCAGAAAAGCTCACACAGGCTTGGTATAAGTGCTGGACCCCACAGGAAGAAAGCCTTGTGTGCAGCTAGAGGAGCAAACTGTTACATTAGTAAGAATCACAGATGCCTCATTAGAAGCCTCTCAAGCCAGATACCATGGAGAGACACTTTTAAAACATGGAGCGAAAACCGACTGTTAAACAAGAACTCTATACATTATATAAACGGCTTCCACATGCAAAGAAGAAATAAATAAAACCCAGCAAATCCAGGAACAGTTAATTTACATTGTAGAAAACATTACAGGATGCTCTCTGAGCAGGAAAAAAATTGATGCTGATCCAGGAACTTGGATCTGCACCAATGACATAGATTAAGGAAAAATAGTCTTTTACTATGGTGCAAAATGTAACTTGAATGAACTTTAAAGCAATTGCCAGGGACCAGCTTTGACAGAGGGCAGGGTCTGGAGAAGGGTGAATGCAAGAGTGGCTAAAGGAAGGAAGGAAGGAAGGAAGGAAGGAAGGAAGGAAGGAAGGAAGGAAGGATCAGACACTGGATGTCATTCGCTGCATGAGAGATGGGACAGAGGAAGCACATCTTTGCATGGCTTTAACCTACTGTTATAGCGTTTGTCTCTTTCAGGCTTTATTTATACATAAAATCATTTCCTCAGAAATTTTATGCATTGACTACACAGCTTTTCAAATACATTTTCTTCTACAATCTTCCTTGATTACATAAGAATATTGAAAGAGGAGCAAAGCAAGCAAACAGCACATTTGTAAGAACTAAAAATTAACATTATGATAAAATCAATTTTCTTTAAACCCAATATCGTCTTCCTTAAGGTTGGTGTCGTAAAGCCTCGCAGTTTCAGAAATGCTAGACAGGATGACTCTATTTGAATTTGATTTTGTTTCATTTTGGCATAAGATTAAGCAGATCAAAAGTTATTTCCTACATTATATCAAACTTGACTTTCTATAGAAGTTCGAATATTTAACCCTTATTTAATTCTTTCATTCCCTCCTCTGTATTTCTTTTATGTTTGACATAAGACCACCATCCCTTTTTCTTTGATTCTTAAAATATTGTTCAGCCACTTTGCTTAAACAAGGGTGGTCTATCAGTGAAGTTCTGGTCTGAGAAGTCTGTTCAGAATGTAGGCAGTTTACTGAGCAGGATGCCTTCCTCCGTGTCTCTCTATCTTGAACCCTTATTTCAATATGATCCCTATCTTTGTTAGAATTCTGTTATGAACAGAAGAACATCAGAATTCTTAAAACTGCTTACCTTTGCCTTCATAAAGTTACTAAGGCTTGTGATAACTTGCATGATCAAAATCTCTTCTGGTACATACAAGTACCAGAAGTACTTGTGTTTCCAAAAGCACAAGTATCGTGTGCTGTCCTGGAAACAGTACCACATTTCTAAAGTCGAACATTAAAAACCTAGCAACTCAATTACAGCTTGTCAGTTTCTAAAATTTCCCTAAGTTTTCCTTCATTAGTAACTCTTCTCAAATCCTCTTTCTCAAGCTTACTAATAACACTCATTAGTGATCTGAATATTTATTTAAGTAATAAGTTCTTAGGAAATACTCAATTTTCTGCATAACTGTTTTTTCCCCCAGGGAACTTGTATTGATTTCATTCTTGTTCTCACTGCCTTTTTGTTATTCCAGGTCTATATTTTGGAGAGGGGCCTTTAACAGCAAGGAGCATAAGTATAGCAAAAAGTGTGCAGAAAAAATGCATCAAGGGCAGTGAAGGGTCAGTCCAGATTGTCCAAGCACCAGAACTTTGTCAAACAGCATCTTCAGGACACTTGGCATCACCAAGCAATATTGCCAATGTTAGTCATAGCATCTGTAAAATGAAATGAATGGCAGGGGTACAGGCTTGGGGGTGGGGGAACACACATGTTCTTGTGCTGTCCTGGAAACAGTACCATGTGATGTAAAGGTGGGCTTAGATTACTTAACACTAAACATTGGAAGGGCTAGAATAACTCCTAAGATACTAAGCAGAAACAAACAAACAAGAAAAATAAATTAAACAAATACTGCTAGATTTGGGTGAGTCTATTTCACTATTCTGGGCTACAACTCAGCACAGTGTTTTCTGCTTTGTTTCATGGGGAAGGAAGTGGTTTCACTGAGAATGTGTCCAGCACATAAGTACAGCAGAGGTGATGGAACAATCACTGCCACCCAAGTTCATGGCCATTGATGTTAGAAAAGACTGTTAGGACAGTTCCTGTTGCCCTTTCTTTGTTCTAGTCTGTTTTTCAAGGCAACATTACTTGCTTTCTGGAAAGATTGTGAGCCACATACTATAGACAGAAAAAAAACACCCCGAGGTAAGTAAGAAGGATAGTGTGTGTGTGTGTGTGTGTGTGTGTGTGTGTGTGTGTGTGTGTATTCATCCTATGACCAGTAACTTCTTATGCATCTCCTGGCTAATCTAATGCAAACTCTGCCTCTGCTCCCCTCCCTTCGATCAAGCCTCTATTTTGGAAACCACATCTTTGCCTAGCAGCTGTACCAGTGATGTTCTCATTTTCTGACTGAGACAGGGGATTTCTTTCTGATTCCATTCAGAGTTCAGGTCTGCAATATGACTGATTAAGGTACCCAGGAAGTTTGATTTAAAATAATATCAGTAACTAATTTGATCTGGGAGGTGTGAAGCTCAATTGACAATGTGCTTGCCTACCAAGCACAAAATCTGAGGTTCAACCCCCTGTGCTACATAAAGGGAATGTGGTGGTGTGTCTTTATGATCCCAGAACTCAAGAGATGGAATCAGGAGGATCTGGAGTTCAAAACCACTCCTGGCTACATTGTGAATCCAAGGTAGACCCATGTTACATTAGATTTTGTCTCCAAACAAGGACAGCAACTAATTTGCATATTTTGTCAATATTCTTGTGTTTACGCCATGGCAAAGGTAGTCTTCCTATATTTTAAGCGAAACGATGTTTTGTGAGTCCTCCTCCAGGTTAGAGATTTCTGTCTTTTACTAGAAAATGAAACCATATCCTTCAGAATCAGTGGGTAATCTAAAACTTTTTGACAATTCTGCTTTGTGCATCCAAATAAATAAACAGGACATATGGCATCCCAGCTAAGGTGCAGGACAAGACATCCCATTTCATGCTTCAACGACCTGACTAAGGAAACAAATATAGATTTGTCTCCCAAATGCCTCTAGGTTATGAGGCAAGTTGATTAAGGCTTCCCTCTAAGCCCTGCTAGAGAAATAAATGGATGATAGAGTGTGTCTACCCTTAAAGAGGTTATGTCTGATATTGACTGTCCTAATCAGTTTGACAAAAGGCACATTGCACACAGATGTGGCACTGCAGCCCATCTTCTGGTCAGGAGAAATGGAAGCCATATGGATTTTAGCTTCCTGTTGGGCAAGAATAAATTACACCATGTCCTTCTCCCTCTTTACCACCACTGCTTTGTGAATTCAATTTCCATGTAGACATGTCAGACACATTTTAAAGGGAAGAGTTAATAATAAATTGATTTTTTTCTTTTATCATACTGAGACAGAGACCTGTTTTTCCCTTCCACCCTCTTTTCAACAACCAGTGACATAATGTGAAGGGGGAAAGGCTAGGCTGAAAGTCACTGGTTGTAACATTCGTGGGACTGTGGAGAGGTTGTCCAGGGAACAGGCGGGACTACCTTCTGAAGTTCCCCAAATGGAATTATATTTACACAGGCTCATTTCCTTACGTTTTGAATAAGATAGTACACTGAGCCAGGTAATACCAATTTATTTATTTTATTTATTTATTTATTTACCTATTTATGTGCTTATTTCTTTATTAACAATTTTCAATCCAGTATGTCAGTGCTTATCAGAAAAGAGTTTAGTTGTGTGAAGCTGACCCAGACAGGGGTATACAAGTAGGGTGTGGTGCGTGTTGTGTAATATAGAGAGTTAAGAGCCCAGGTGAGTTGGAGCTCTGCTGTCCTCCAACTGGGGACTTCCAAGTCTTGTTGAATTTCCATATGTACTTGGGTAAGTTTAGGCAGAGGAAGAGGACTGGGCAGTTGGCTGAGACAGGAAGCAAGGTGTTTAACTCTGTAGTGTCTTGTCATCCATTTGTTTGATGGTCTGGAAAGCACCTCGGACTTCTGACCCCGAGGAAAAGGTAAACTTGTCTCTGATTTCTTTGAAGAGACTGGAATTCTTATCTAAGGCTAGTTGTGAATTTGAGACTTAAATTATTAAATTATTATATGTATAATGTGTTTTATCTTTCTTGGCTAATTTTTGGCTTATTTTTATAGTTATTTTAACTTTGCAATTTGCAATTATTTTTACCTGTTATGATCCAAACTCCAATTTTTTTCTTCTCTATGACCTTTCTGGTTTTCCTAATGTTCTTTCTAATCAGATATACTATATTCCAACCTAAACGTTTTTTCCCCTCTTTATTTCTTTCTCCATGATGAGTATCTGGGTATATTTTCAAATCATCACAAACTCGAGAATTTTTCTGTTGTCTTGACAACTTGAATGTGTCAAGAGTTGTAAAACCAGGATGACAGCTGCTTGCCATATGTGGGCAATCTATAGGAAGAATTAATTCTGTTTTTTTTTTTTTGCTAGCATGAATAAATATATTTCTCCACTTCCTCCACCAAGTGTCCACTATCATAGTTTCTGCTTTTAGAAGAATAACTGAGGAAGAAAAAAAGAAAACACCAGACAGGAAGTATTTATAGACTATGAGACTGTTTGCTCTGCTTCGATCATTACAGAAACATTATAATGTATATCATTTTCAAGAGCATGGTGTGGTTTAAGAAATTCTTATTCATTACTCCAAGAATTTTGCAGTTGATGATATACCTGTGGGAACTACTGATCAAAACACTTGCTTGGTGCTAAAAATACTCAGCAGAAGAGAGCTTTTCATATACTTGTGGGGAAAATGTTCCTGCTACCATCTATGTACATATAAATGAATATATACAATATGTTCCTACTGTATATATTTAGACATATGCATACACATAAATATATGTGCATATATACAATAGCAGAAACAAATTAGAGTTTTCTCTAAAAGTACATGAAAAGCTCATATATATGTACATGTATGTGTGTATTATCCACAAATCCCATATTGTATACCTATATCACACATTGTATATTACCATATTTTGTAAGTGCCACCAATATTTTATATTTCCCATATGGATAAAATCTTCCATGTTACCATGGTGTTGTGTACATAAAGTTTGCTTTGTTTGGGGGTTGGAAAGATTAAATAGTGGCTTCCAAGTATTGGCTTAGTAAAATATATATATAAAATAAATAGTGAAAACACCAGACTGATGGAATTTTTATAATCACTTTCCACCCAGGCTGATATATCACTCATGTCAGAAACTAAACATACATCAACAGAGGTCAGCTTTTTATGTGTCTTAAAGTTACCTTTTGTTTTAGCTGTTGATCAGTCTTTCAAAGCTATCTCTATAATATCCTCAGATCTGCATTTTAATTCATATTTTAACTGACTAAGTTTGACTTTTGTATTTGACAAAATGAGATTAGACTTTTCTAACTGAGGTTTAAAAATCCTCTTGTGACTGGAGAGCTGGGGCTCAGCTGTTACAAGCACCTGCTGCTCTTATAGAGGACCTGGATTAAGTTTCTAGTGCCCACATGGTGCCTCATAACGTTCCACAACTCTAGTTCTAGGGAATTCAGTGCCCTCTCTAGTCTCCTTTGGCAACAGGTACAAATGCATGTGGCGTGCTTAGCAGGCAAAACATTCATACACATAAAACAAAAATAAATAAATCTTTAAAAGGCAAGCAAGCAAATAGACAAGCCCCCTCAAAAAGAATCATATTGGTATCTTATATAGAACTATCAATAGGAGTACTACAAAATTCAGAGAGCTTCAGATATATAACTTGAAAGATGAATGAATAATCTTTTTTCTGAAAATGTATACAGCTAATTATGTCCTATGACCTTATCTGACCCTAGTGAATGAGTTCTGCACAGGTCTTGGAAGAATCATTGACTTGAATAGAAAAGGAATTACATGCTGAAGTGTCCGGAGGACATGGATGCCTTGACTTATGCAAGGAGCTTGATTCCATTTTTTCCCATCTCTTTTTTGACTTAGTTAATGTAATCTTCTCCATTGATTCCACTTCAGTTGTTTCCTATGTACGTTAAGAGACAGAGCCAACAGAAGGAATAGAGTTACAGAAGGAGATGTATCACACTGACTCCGGCAATGTTGCTTGAGAGACCAACCAGGGCTTCACTGGAAAGGCTGAGAGCACAGTAGCTGTGCAGCCTAGCAGGATGGATGCCCTAGTTGTTCTTCATCTGACACTGAAAGCCTAGAGGATTCTTGGAGAACTGCCCATCTTCAGTTCATGACAGAAGGCAGAAGTTTAATTTCAGCGACAGTGAAGAATTTCAGCAGCAGGGGCAGAAATAGAATGTATGCACTCACAAACAGGGAACAAAAGTTGACAGGCAAAACTTTACACTGCCTATCCTTCAGACTTCTTTATCTCTGGGACATTTCCGGAGGGAATGACCACTCTGAGTGAGTGGTTTTTTTTTTTTTTTTTTTTTTGAGTATTTTTGAGAGATGTTCATAAGAGAAATTGGTCTGAAATTCTCTTTCCTTGAGTCTTTATTTGCTTTAAGTGTCAGGGTGACTGTGGCCTCATAGAATGAGTTTGGCAGTGTTCCTTTTGTTTCTATTTTGTGAAATAGTTTGAGGAGTATTGGCATTAGTTCTTCTTTGGAAGTCTTGGAGAAATCTGTACTAAAACTATATAGCCCTGGGATTCTTTTGGTTGGGAGATTTTAATGTCTGCTTCTATTTCCTTAGGGGTTATAGGGCTGTTTAGATAGTTTACATGATTGTGATTTAACTTTGGTAAGTAGTATCATTCTTGAAAATTATCCATTTTACTTAGAGTTTCCAATTTTGTGGAGTACAGGTTTTTGAGGTAAGATGTAATGATTTTTTTTGAATGTCCTCAGTTTCTGTTTTTACGTCTCCCTTTTCATTTCTGATTTTGTTAATTTGGATATCATCTCTCTGCTTTTTTTTACTTTGACTAAGGGTTTGTACATCTTGTTTATTTTCTCAAGGAACCAGCTCTTGTTTTTGTTGATTCTTTGTTTCTAATTGATTGATTTTCATAAAGTATAGTATACCTAGGCTACACTCCACAGACCCAAAGAAGCTAAACAAGAAGGAAGGCCCCAGCAAGGATGCTCGGATCTCATTCAGAAGAGAGAGTGAAATAGTCATAAGAGGCAGTAGAAGGAGGAAATTGGGTGTGTAAGGGAATGGGCACAGGAATGGGAGTGTACAGGATCAGATGTCAAGAGAGACAAGAGAGAGAGAGCCAGAGACCCAGAAGAATGAATGGAAATCTGCAGCTGGCAGAAATATGGGGTTGAAGCATCTTTAGAACTTGACAGAGACGTGGGATGGGATAGGCTCCCAGAAGTCAATATAGGTAATCTTAGCTGAGAAGAATAGCAGTGGAGATATGGAATCTCAAGAAGACTCCTCTTGTAGTCAGGCAGGACGCCCAGTGGAGTGATAAGAGCACCAATCCAGCCACAAAACTTTTGACCCCAAATTTGTCGTGTCTACAAGAAATGTAGTGACAAAGGTGGAGCAGAGAGTGAGGAAATTTCCAACCAATAACCAGTCCAACTTGAGACTCATCCCATGGGTAAATACCTATCCCTGACACTATTCGTGATACTTTGTTATGCTTGCAGATAGGAGCCTAGCACAATTGTTCTCTGAGAGGCTACACCTAGAAACTGACTGAAACAGATGCAGAGACCCACAGCCAAACATTGGACAGAGCTTGGGGACTCTTATGAAAGAGTTTCGGGGGAGAATATAGGACCATGAAAGGGATAGAAACTCCACAGAAAGACCAACAGAGTCAACTAACCTGGGCCCTTGGGGACTGTCAGAGACTGAACCACCAACCAAAGAATATACATGTGCCATACATATGTAGCAGAGGTGCTTTTATGTGAGTCCCCCAACAAGTGGAGTGGGAGCTGTCTCTGAAGCTGTTACCTGTCTTTGATATTTGTATCCTTAACTGGGCTGCCTTATCTGACCACAGTGAGAGAGGGTGCACCTAGCCCTGCCAGGGTAGGGTATACCCAGGGGTCCTCCTCCCTCTCAGAGAAGGGAGGTGGGGAATGTGGAGAGACTGAGTGAAGGGTTACCATGAGAGGGGAACAGATTCAGATGTAAAGTGAATAAATTAATTAATCAATGGGAAAAGAACTGGAAACAGTGTTAATAGTTATTCTGTCTGACTGATGGAAGGTGTGGTGTTATTAGTAGTCTATGGGAGAAAGAGTCTCTTTGGAAAAGCATGCCAAATTATCCAATACCTAATTATCTTCATGAAATTATACATGTTACTAACATCATACAAATTGAGCATGAGTATCTTTAGGAATATATATGTATATACATAATAATATGTAACAACAATTAGAAAAAGAGAGCTTTTTATTGAAAATATATTGTTTCATACAATATAGTTTGATTAGAGTTTACCCTCTTTCTACTTCTCTGTTTCTCCCTGCTCCCCTCCTAGCTGTATCCACTCTTTTTCTGTTTCTGTTTAGAAAACAAGCAGACATCTAAGAAAATATAATATGATATGATATGATATGATATGATATGATATGATATGATATAATATATATATGATAATATAATGAAACAAAAATTGGGATAGGACAAAACAATCAAACAGAAAAAAGGGAGCCCAAGAAAAGATACAAAAACAAATACATGTGCACATTCAGGAATCCCATAACAAAGCAAAACTGGAAGCCATAATATATAAGGTTTCAGGGTCTCTAACTGCATATTGTCTGGCTGTGGCCTCTGGTTTACTTCCTATCTACTTCAGGAGGAAGCTTCTCAAATGATGATTGAGAAAGGCACCAATCCATGAGTATAGTAGAATGCCACTGGGAGTCATTTTTAATGCTATGGTCCTTTTGTAGAAATGCATTGTTTGGCTTTTCTGTACATTCTGGTATATCTAGTCTCAAGCTCTTGGTCAGCTAATCAGCGTGGGGTATCTCATGGAATGCATCTTAAATCAAATCAGATGTTGATTGGTTACTCCTACAAGCTTTGTACCTCCACTGAACTAGCACATCTTCAGGTAGAACATCATGGTAGATCAAAGGGTTTGTGGCTGGGTTTATGTCTACATTTCTTTTTTGGTAGCATGTAGAGTACCTTCCTGTATCAAGAACAAAAAGCCAGAAGTGTTTAAAGGCCTATGTAGACACCAACTTGACTTCATGTTCCACAGTGAGATGCATGGATGTTATTTTCAGCATAAGGCCTTCTGTCAGTCTGTGGAGAGCAACTTATATATCTTTTGAAACAGCCTAGGTTGTTTGGGAGCTCCCATGAGACAGACTCCTTTGGCCAACAACTCTATTAGATATATGTTGGGGGGGGGTTATTCTGGTTTCACTAGGCATTCAAATGCTAAATACTGGCGCCTGAGATCAGGTTGCAGTTCAGACAAACACATTCTCACATATGCCAAATGATACTGTTTAAACTTTGCAATCCCCATCAAAATTTCAAATCAATTCTTCATAGAGATAGAAAGAGCAATTTGCAAATTCGTTTGGAATAACAAAAAACCCATTCTCAACAATAAAAGAACTTCTGGGGGAATCACCATCCCTGACCTCAAACTGTACTACAGAGCAATAGTGATAAAAACTGCATGGTATCGGTACAGAGACAGGCAGGAAGATCAATGGAATAGAATTGAAGACCCAGAAATGAGCCCACATACCTATGGTTACTTGATCTTTGACAAAGGAGCTAAAACCATCCAGTGGAAAAAGGACAGCATTTTCAACAAATGGTGCTGGATCAACTGGAGGTCAGCATGTAGAAGAATGCAAATCAATCCATTCTTATCCCCTTGTACAAAGCTCAAGTCCAAGTGGATAAAGGACTTTCACATAAAACCAGATACACTGAAACTAACAGAAGAGAAGGTGGGGAAGACCCTCGAATACCTAGGCACAGGGAAAAAGTTCCTGAACAGAACACCAATTGCTTATGCTCTAAGATCAAGAATTGACAAATGGGACCTCATAAAATTGCAAAACTTCTGTAAGGCAAAAGACACTGTCAATAAGACAAAATAGCAACCAACAGATTGGGAAAAGATCATTACAAATCCTAGATCCGATAGAAGGCTAATATCCAATATATACAAAGAACTCAAGAAATTAGACTCCAGACAACCAATTAACCCTGTTAAAAATGGGGTACAGAGCTAAACAAAGAATTCTCAACTGAGGAAATTCGAATGGCCGAGAAGCACCTTAAGAAATGCTCAACATCCTTAGTCATCAGGGAAATGCAAATCAAAACAACCTTGAGATTCCACCTCACACCAGTCAGAATGGCTAAGATAAAAAATTCAAGTGATGGTAGATGCTGGTGAGGATATGGAGAAAGAGGAACACTCCTCCATTGTTGGTGGGAATGCAAGCTGGTACAACTACTCTGGAAATCAGTCTGATGGTTCCTCAGAAAACTGGACATAGCATTACCTGAGGACCCAGCTATACCACTCCTTGGCATATACCCAGAAGATGCTCCAACATATAACAAGGACATATGCTCCACTATGTTCATAGCAGCCTTATTTATAATAACCAGAAGCTGGAAAGAACCCAGATGTCCTTCAACAGAGGAATAGATACATAAAATGTGGTATATTTACACAATGGAGTACTACTCAGCTATTAAAAATAATGAATTTGAGAAATTCTTAGGTAAATGGATGGAACTAGAAAATATCATCCTGAGTGAGGTAACCCAATTACGAAAGAACACACATGGTATTTATTCACTCATAAGTGGATATTAGCCCAAAAGCCTGAAATAGCCAAGATTCAATTAACATACCACATGAAGCTCATGAAGAAGGAAGACCAAGTGTGGATGCCTCGGTCCTACTTGGAAGGAGTGACAGAATGCTCAAAGGAGCAAATAAGGTGACAAAGCATGGGACAGAGAGTCAAGGAGGGGCCGTCTGGAGACCATTCTACCTGGTATCCGTCCCATGTGCAGTCACCAAAGATAGATGCCGATATGGATGTCAGGAAGTGCATGCGGACAGGAGCCTGATGTAGCTGTCTCCTCAGAGGTCTGCCAGAGCCTGACATATCCAGAGGCAGATGCTCGCAGCTACCCATTGATCTGATCAAGGGTTCCCAATGGAGAAGTTAGAGGACTGAAGGAGCTGAAAGGGTTGGTGGCCCCAAGAGGAGAGCAACAGTACCAACCAACCAGAGCTCCCCAGAGTCTAAACCACCAGCCTGCGAGCACAAAGGGAGGCACCCATGTCTTCAGCTGTATACTTAGGGGAGGATGACCTTGTCAGGCATGGGTGGGAGAGGAGATCCTTGGTCCCATGAAGGCTGAACACTGAGCAGGGAGAAATTTGAGGGTGAGGAGGGGGGAGTGGGGGTAGGTGGGGACACACCCTTGTGGAGGCAGGAGGGGGGATGGGATAGGGAGCTCCTGGGTGGTGAGGGGAATGGGGTGAGGGGATAAAATCTGAAATGTAAACATAATATCCAATAAAAAATATGAAAAAAATATGAAAAAATTCCTTTTGGAAAGGTGACAAAAAAAAAAAAAAAAAAGAACTTTGCAAACTAATCTTCTCTGACTGGTTAAATAAAAGTGGCCGACAGTCAGTTATTGGGGAGAGAACAGAGGTAAATGGGGTTTTGGTTACCAGCCTGGGGGTCTTGAAAGGAACCAGGAGCACAAGGGAGAAGGAGAAAGAAGGTGAAGAGAGCAGGAAGTCTCCATTATGAGATGGACCGGGAGTACATGACTAAGGGAGAGAAGTGCATTCTGAGTGCAGACTGACGGAGCAGTAACAATCCAGGAGAGACTCAAACAGCAAGTAGCTTGTGGAACACAACAGGGAAAAGGACAGTATACTACAGAAAAATAGTTTAGGGATAATTGGCCAGTAATTGTGCTAAAGCTGATTAAATAAATTAGATGCAACTCTGACTCAATTATTGGGGCTAGCTGGGTCACAATAAGAGCTAATGCCATTTTTTAAAATACTATACAACAACAGATTCAATCCATTCCCAGTACAGAAGCCTCATTTGGTCGTGAGAGTTACTCAGTTGGACTTTGGTCTCCCTTGTTATTTTGATCGCATATGATGTATATATATAATTTAGGAACTTTCTCCTGTATGAGGTTTTCATATAGCTTTGAAATAACTTCAATTGGCTCTTAATTTTACCCACTCGGTATTTCCTCTCCCTCTGTCTTAGTCAGGGTTTCTATTCCTGCACAAACATCATGACCATGAAGCAAGTTGTAGATTTATTCAGCTTACACTTCCACATTGCTGTTCATCACCAAAGGAAGTCAGGACTGGAAGTCAAGCAGGTCAGGAAGCAGGAGCTGATGCAGAGGCCATGGAGGGATGTTACTTACTGGCTTGCTTCCCCTGGCTTGCTCAGCTTGCTTTCTTATAGAACCCAGGACTACCAGTCCAGGGATGGCACCACTCACAATGGGCCCTCACACCCTTGATCACTAATTGAGAAAATGCCTTACAGCTGGATCTCATGGAGGCATTTCCTCAAGGGAGGCTCCTTTCTTTGTGATAACTCCAGCTTGTGTTATGTTGACATACAAAACCAGCCAGTAGACCCTCCTTACTTGATCCTCTCATCCCAGTATCCACCTCCATATCCATCCATAACTATCTATCCTATTTCCCCTTCCTAGGGATATATGTCTTATTCTCCCTCAGAGAATATATGGGATGTATGTCTTATTCTCCCCAGAGTCCTCTACTCTGTACCTCAGCTCTCTGGTTTTATGGAGTATAGCTTGCTTAACTTTGACTTAATGGCTAACATTCATATATTAGTGAATACATACCATATTTGTCTTTCTGGGTCCCTGTTATCTCACTCAGAATGATATTCTTTCTAAATCCACCCATTTACCTATTCTCACCATTTTATTTTTTTAATGGCAGAGTTTTTAATCATTCCATTGTGTAAATGTACTACTTTTTTTTATTCATTCATCTGTTCATGGGTATCCAGTTTCTGGCTATTATGAATAGAGCAACAATGAACTTAGTTGAGCAAGTATCTCTGTAGTAGGATGATGTGTTCCTTGGGTATATGCCCAAGAGTTGTATAGTTGGATCTTGAGATAGATTGACTTTTATCTTCCTGAAAACCTACCACACTGATTTCCATAGTGGCTGTAAAACTTTACAATGTGACCAGCAGTGTGTTCCCCTTACTCCAGAGTCTCATCAGCATGAAATGTCACTTGGTTTATTGATGATGGAAATTTTGACTGTTTGCAAGTTTTAATCTTAAAGTAGTTTTTATATACATTCCCTTGAGAATTAAGTGTGTTGAACATTTTTTTAAGTGCCTCTCAGCCATTTTAGTTCAAAAGAGGATATTATTGGAAAGAGAACATGGACGTCTTAGAAGGATGAAGGAAGGTATGAGAAATATTTATTTTATAGTCTCAAAAATAAAAAAAAAGTATTTTCTCATTGTTCTTTATAATGTATATCTGGACATATATACAATAGATATGTATCTCTTTTACAATTTGTAAAAGGATAATGATATTTTTCTTTAAAAAGATTTATTATTTAAACTATCCGTTTATATTATTTTAATAAAAAGTAATCTTCCTATACACTGTTGGCATGTAGTCTACCTCCAGACCCGATTTTATTCACTAGCTTGACTTGTTTCATTCCACACACGGTTACTGAACACCTAGGATATGTGGCTACTTTACCCAAAAATCCAATCATTTTTTGGTTGGTTGTTTCAAATGTTATTTAAGTCAGTGTCTCTAAAATTTAATCTACCACCATTTTTTTTTCAAATCTGTTTTTGTCATTTCAGAACTTAGTGAACAAGATCCTTCCAGATACAGGCATTGGGTTAAGAATTGTCATGGAGCCTCTACTTACCTTCTTTGCCACACTTATGTGCAAACCCTTATTTCTAATCTACCCTTTCTTCTCTATTCCTTAGCTAAGACCTTCTCCATTCCCCATGGAACTGTTGTATCTGATTCAAATGTACCCAAACTACTCAAGTTTAGAGTTTCCTAAAACCATACTCCAGTACATTTGTAAAGACACTCCTTTCTTTCCAGTGCCCTTTCCCCTCCTTTCTTATACCAGGAGATTGGCTGGTTAGCTTCCAAAGCATGGTTCAAATGTTGCCTTCTTAGTTTTCTCTTCTCAGGCAGGTCTTCTCCTTGTGGGGACTCAATGGATCTCCTAATAACAATGATAATGACTAACACTGATTTAACTGTCAGCACAGGTCAAGAATCATTCATAAAGTGTTTCACACCTTTTGACTAAATCAATACATGATTCACTTAGCTAAACACTACTCTTCTATCACTCCTGATATTACTGATTTGAGGAAGCCAAGATTTAGAGAGCTTAAAATTAGTAGAAGCTAATTAGTAGAAACGTAATAAGTGACAGAATCAAGATTTGAACCCAATCTTCCATGACTCCTGAGTACTTGTATGTGTCCCTAGGAGTGAATGTATACATGTGATCCCATAATTCCACTTCATTACAGATCGACATCACACTGCACAGCTTATTGTATCAGCATCTATATCTCTGTTCAGAGGTTATACCAGCAACCTCCATAGAAGTGTGCTGGCTTACAACCTAATTAGTCAAACTCTGAGAAGAAAAGCCAAAGCCAACAAGAATTAGTATTGTTCAAATTATGTATTGTTCATTTTTATTGCTTATCTTTCTTAAAGATTGTTGAAACTTAGTAGAATTTGGTTTTTTGCTTGTTTATTAGGTTAACAGTCTATAATCTGCCTAGTGGCAAGGAAAATATTCACTGGAAAATGCATTGATTCTGCCCATGTACGTTTAACATCCTGGAACCAGACTGAGAAATGGTGAAGATGATCTTTGTAGAAAACAAGTCCTCTTTTAAAATTGTATCAACAGTATCAACTATTGTCCAAGAGCTCTGCAAGCCTATCAAGGACATGCATGAATGTGGCATAAATGAATTTCTTTGTGAATATTTAGAAGTTGAAAACTCTCTAAACCCATTTGGAATTCATTATTTTGGAGTCCTACATTACGAGGGTCTTTGGACTTTGAAGATCACATTTTCTTTGTGTATCCTTCTTTCTATTAAGTTGTCTAGAATGCAAGTAGTAACCCCCTGTGTAACCTTTGTGTGATGTACACAATTATTTGAAACAGAAGTGTGATAACATCATGTCCTTTAGTTAAAGCTCTTCTGTTCCCTCACTGTCGTGATGTCATTCTCTACCATTAGGTCCTCAATAACTTCTACCCTGCCTTGTTTACCCCAAAACAACTTTTTGATTCTAATAGTTACAGCATTACAGAAAAGATACCATTCCTAAGCATCACAAACTTCTCCTGCCAGGACCTTTCACTCTTCTTAACTTGGTCCCCAAGATACAGCTTTAATTTCTACCTCTTCAGTGAATCATCTTCACAAAGCTGTATACTTTCTACTCAAAGCTCCTATAATGCTTTGTGTATGTTTTGATACTTTTATCATAATCCTATGATATCCTGATCCACTTTCATTCCTAGAACATTAACTGAAAGCCAATATTATTTTTAGATTTTAGTTTAATGCCTCAATTATTTTAGTAGATATACACATGACACAAAGATTTTGTAAAATGAATATCTGACACACACAGGACTCAGCTAGATCTGGGCCAACATTTCTTAGTGGAATATCAGTGCTGTTTGGTTTTCGATCACAGTATTGGAGGATATTAACAATGTTCTATTGAACAAATAGCAGAAAAATTAAGCATACTAAGAAACTATGTTCTACTTTATTTTTAACTCTAAAACTTTGTATTGCATTTTATTTGTTTTATTAGTCGGGGTAGCACAGAGGCATGTAGAGATCGGAGGACAACTTGTGGGAGTCTACATTCTCCTCCCACAGTGTGAGGCCAAACTCAGGCCATCAGTTTGGGCAGCAAGCAACTTTACTCACAAAGCCATCTATCTTCCTCTTTACTAATATTGTTAAACAAATGATTAACATATCTGTCTGGTGTGTGACCTGAAGAACACCATATTTTTAGCTTTAACATTTCATTATATATTAATATGAAAATTGCCTGAACTAGGAGAGGTACCTCAGAGGTAGAGCTCTTGCTTAGCATACACGAAGTACAGTCTCTCTCTCTCTCTCTCTCTCTCTCTCTCTCACACACACACACACACACTCACACACACACACACACTCACACATACACACACACACACACAGAGAGAGAGAGAAAGAGAGAGAGAGAGAGAGAGAAAGAGAGAGAGAGAGAGAGAGAAAGAGAGAGAGAGAGATTTACTCCTACTCTAAAAATGACTTATGTTAGTGCTGAAGTCTTGGCTCAATGGTTAATAGCTCATACTCTCACACTGCTCCTCTGAAGGAACAAAATTCAGTTTCTAGCATCTACACCAGGCAGCTCACAACCAATTTAATTACAGGGAATCTGATGATTTTATCTGGCCTCCTCAAGCATTAAACTCACATGCATCTACACAAACATAGACACATATACAAACACATAATTCATAAAAATTAATTTACTTGTTTGTTAGCCTATGATGTCTAGAAGAAATATTGTTCCTCAATATAGAGTAATTACACTTTATCTCTTTACTTCTTTTGGAATTGTTAGCTATAGACATGAATCATTATAGGCTGTTGCCAATGTTCTTAGTTTCTCTCCAGAACTTGATAGTAAAGACTCCATTGTTGAAACTTTAATCCCAAAATATGGAGAAATCAAGCTGGTGCTAACTGAGTGCTTCATTCCTACTAGTTACCTTTCATAGTGCTGGAAGATGCTATGTCTATTACTGGAGGAGAAACTTAAACATTGGTCTTGTGCATTTAGAGTCTAAATAATGATCCCTCTAAGAAGACTTGGCCATTGGTGCAATAGTGGCATGGACATCATGGGAGTCACCAACCACTTTCTGGTTGGATTTAAATCCTGCACCACATATATCTGGCACTGCTATTGGGCCAAATAAAACCGTATAACTAGATAGACCACAGGCTCTAGAAGAAGCCCATTACTATTATTCTGCTAAATATGCATACTATTAAACTGACTCCTAATAATTTATTGTTATAACATATAGATTAAAGAATTTCACAACTATCACCTGGGAAGCTTCTATTTTTAATAGATGGTGATTAATACAGAGTTTCACACCTGGCCAAAGTTCAGAGACTAAGATACTACAAAATATTCAGCCCTAAAAGCAACTAATATATGCCACCTCCCTTTCCCATGGTTTTTGGGTCATTGCAAAAGAATGGCAGAAACTTTAGGAGTCAGAGGTGGTGGATTACTACAAGTAAACAGTGTCTTCTGCTTACAGCAAGACGTCTGAACATGTGGACTCACAGCAGTTGTGACAGCATGCAAAAGAATATGCAAGCTCAAAGCCAGAACAAATCCTAGTCTGGTGAAGGGAGCTGGGCATGAACTCCTACCCATAACCAATGAGCTATTGTTAATGGCCAGTTCAATGGAAAGAATCTGGTTTTTAAGAGTGTAGCTCTAGGTACTTTAACTATGCTCCAGAGGAAGGCTACATATCCAAGAATATTTGGGCTACACAAGTTGGTCTTAATTGAACAAACAAAAGAACACAAAGGGGGATGGGTAGGAAATTTTAGGAATGGATAGGTAAATTTAGGAAGTGTTTTGGAAAGGGAATAAATATGATAAAAACATGAACACAATTCCTAGAGACTAATGTAACACTAAAAGTGATTTAAAAAAAAGTAAAAAGAATTCTAGAAAACTAGGTTTCCTTTCAATCAGGATGAATATTTCAGGGATTCTTCATTGTAATAGAAAAAAAAAAAGGCATCTTGAGGGCTGAGAAGATAGTTCAATTAGTGAAATGCATATGAGGCAAACATCCAAACCCAAGTTCAGTTTCCAGAACCCACATTAAAGAAAGCAAGTTGAGTTATGTATGGTGACACAACTCTTTAATTTCAACTCTTCAAATGCAGAGACAGACAGATACCTGGTGTTCTCCATGAGTTCAAGGCCAGCCAGGATAGTCAGGACTATATAAAGAGATCCTATGTCAGAAAGAAAGGGGGGAAAGGGAGGGAAGAAGGGAAGAAAGCAGGGAAGGGGAGGGAGAGCAAAGTAGAGATAGATAGATAGATAGATAGATAGATAGATAGATAGATAGATAGATAGATAGAGAAGAGAAAGGAGAAAGCTGGGCATGGTGCCTGCTCTTGAATCCCTGCACTGGGAGGCAGAAACAGATAAACACCTGGTGCTCAAACCAGTCTAGTCTATTTGTTATAGGCTAGTAAGAGTCCTGTCTCAAAACTAAAACTGAAACAAGGTGGATAGCATCTGAAGAATGATAGTGTCTAAAGTTGTCCTCGAGCCTTCACATGCATAGAACCTATATGTTTTTATACCCCACACACGTATGTACACACAAGCACACACACACACACACACACACACACACACACACACACACACCCCTATACACAAAATGTATGTCTTGAAGTGTAAGCTCTTAGGAAGATAATTTTGTAATTATATTTATGTCCAGAAAACTTAGCAGTGTACATCTAACCCCAGTTTAGTGGTGAGTTTCTTAGCCTTTGCCTTTTCCAGTTTGGCAATGCGAGCCATAGACTTAGAACCCAGGATGTTGTCTCCCCAGTGGCGTGGATCTCATCATATCTGTTGTTGTAATTGATCCTAAGAGCTTCTACCAGCTTATCTAGAGCATCCTGTCTTCTGAGTTAATCTGTGTGAAGGCAACAGTAGTGAACATCTTCCTATGGACCAGGCACCCCAACCTGGCCTTTCCCTTAATGATGCAGTAGGGGGCCGGCATCTTTTGGCACAGGGCAGATAGGAAAACCACCAGTTCAATGGGGTCTACATCACAGGCAATCACCACCAACTGAGTCTTCTTGTTCTCCATCAAGGTGGTGACTGTATTGACTCCTACTTGGAGGACAGGTAGTCTTTTAGTTGGGATGCCCTCTCTGCCAGCAGATCTCTTCTCAGCACAGGCCAGTAGCTTTTGCTTCTTCTCCTGCTTTGTCACTGACCTGTACTTGAGGGCAAGCTTAAGCAGCTGAGTAGCTGTTTGCCTGTCCAGGGCCTGGATGAACTGGTTAATGGCAGGAAGTTCTTTGAGCTGCTTATAGAGGATGGCCCTTTGTCACTGCAGCCTGATGTAGTGGGATCATTTGACTAAGAGTGTGAGATATGTCTTAGGCTGGATGTCCTGCCCAATGCTGAAGTTCTTGGGCTTTTTCTCAAACAAAAGATTGACCAACTTTTTGGTCTCCTGTTTCTTCATGATGACAGGGGCCAGGGCCACCTTCTTCCCTTTGGCTTTCATTCCTTTGGGTATTTTGCTTGGCTGAAGGAGAAAGATGAAGTATAACTTTTTAAAGATTTCATACATATCACAGGCAGTTTCCATCATAACTGCAGTATAATGGAACAGAATGTCTCTTCAGATGTTCATTATTGTAAACCAGGGATTCACTCAGAATGTTATAGGTTATATTTTTTGAAGAAACACTATTTGTAGAAGATTCAGCTGTACTTTAAAGATGGAGACTACTAATTTACACTCACTTTCTGTTCTGATTAATAATCATTTTACAAGGTGTAGAAAAAAATATTTATCATCTTACTACAATTTGGCCTATTTGTGGCTCAAACTTACCTTTTTCATATTCTTCATATCTCTGAATATTAAAAGATGAAATTCAGAACTCCACAATTGGAAAGGGCTTAGGGACATTTTTCATGCACACAGAACACTTTACTCATGGTTGAGGCTGGAAACCTTAGAAGCCAAATCAGGATGTACCAATGAATCCACTGCATCATAAAAATTCAGATCAATTGCCAAGCAATTAATGACAACATCTGCTTATTTTGAAGGTCTTAATGACCAAATCTGTTGACTTCCGATGCACCTCAATTAGCATGAGAAATCTGACTGGTGTTCATGCATAAGCGTTACCCTGTGATGTAAGGTTTACCTTCATATATAGTTTAAGATTACTGACAATCACACTTCTTGACTTGCACTGGGAATTCTGTAACAACATAGACACATGTGATTTGGGATAGAATGTATTCAGCATGTATGAGTAATGTTATTACCTCTACTACAAGGTTTACTCTGTCATTTAGATGTCACACTACCTTTGCTGCAATTTATAGACATTCATCTTTTCAAATATGCGGAATCTCTCATCTTAAAAAGACCTGCTTATTATATATTTGCTTTAGTGCTCATGTATTTGCTCAGGGAGCAAAGCCAATGTGCACTGAAGATTAAATTAACAGGAGTGAAGGTGGTGATTAAAGATTCAGAATCATCTGACTTGTGACTGATTTGGTCTCTTTTCATCTCATTTCTTATGGAATAATTGTAGCTTGAAATAAAGTTTTATTGTGAATTAGTGTTCACTGATACTGATACCTTCATCCCTCTTTCTAATACATTCTTTTGTGTACAATGATATTCAGCACCTGCTGCATGTTAACTCTTTGTGAGATTTCTAAGCTGTAGTATAGGAAGAAGAACTTTAAGGAGCTGGAGGCACTCAGTTAATAAAGAGCTGTCTGTAGTAGCATGAGGATCCAAGTTCAATATTTAGCACCCACGATGAAATGCAGACAAGGCTGTGTGTGCTTTTAAGGCAAATGCTAGGAGCAGGAGACAGGAGGTTCTCTGGAGCTCCCTCACAAGCCAATGTAGTAGCAGAATCAGTGAGCTCC
>JANHMN010000003.1:69100575-69129504 GCA_030674055.1 Rhabdomys pumilio | reverse complement strand
TCTTCTGAAGTGCTAATCTGTGCAAATCTTCAGAACTACACAAAAGCCATGTAAAGTGATCTCAGGTGCTAAGACTCACCCAAACCTTCTCAGAGGCCAATGATGCATACTCTAATGAGAAGCAGAGACAAACGTAAAACCAAAATCTATCCATAAGCCATCTATGCAGGTGCAGAACTGCTAAAATCATGTTATAGGGGCTCCCTGAAGGTAAAGAATGTAGAGCGGAAGGGACTTATGATGGGCAGTTATCATCTGAGAGGATGTCTGAGGAATAGCAAGGCTTATTCTACAAATGGGAGGAGGAGACGGTCTCTTCCCCCAAGTTCTAGAGATATGTCACTGTGAAGGTTTGGAATTCGCTTGGCCTAATGAGTGCCATTACTAGGGTTTGTGGCCTTGTTGGAGGAGGTGTGTCACTATTGGAGTGGGCTTTGAGACTCTTCTTCTAGCTGCCTATATGTCGGTTTCTCCTGGCTGCAGTTGGATCAAGACTCTAAGCATTGTGTCTGCCAGAATACTGCTATGCTTTCCGCCATGATATTAAGGGACTGAGGCTCTGAAACTGTAAGCTAGCCCCAATTCAATGTTGTTTCTTATAAGAGTTACCTTGGTCATGGTGTCTCTTCACAGCAATGGAAACCCTTCTAAGGCAGAAGTTGGTACCAGGAATTACAGCAGATAAAAACCAAGCTCCTGGTTCCATTGGGAAAGCAATGTTGCAACTCAGAGATATTCCTGCTACCCACACTGAGTCCCAGCCAATGGCTGGCTAAGGCTTCTGGCTCCTTCTGTCATTCAAGAATAGGGTCAGAAACCAAAGTAAAGCTGGACACGACCAAAGTGTAAGCAATGTCATTGAACTTGACAATCAGTGGAGAAGCAGATTTTATGCAAACACAACCTAAAAGATAATGAAGACACAGGCATCTTGTACTTCAGTTAGGTCAAAGCAACTCATTATATGCAGGTCTTCTGTTCAGTTATCATGAAATAGGGAAGTATATTATTCAATTATTTTTAAAGACAAAACATAGAAATCCCTGTAGTCTAGCCAGTAACAGCAGGAACTTGCTATGAGAGAGAATATTCTCAATATATATATTAATATTGGAATTTAAAAACCATGTGTTCTTGCTTTGGCCTCCCCATTTAGCCTCTCCCAATGAGAGAATTTGCCTTCTATACACACATGAGTGTTAACTGTCCAAAGACAATAACTATGCCAAGTGAGATTACACTGAGATTAATAAATACACGGTTCTTGGCTGCTGTTCCTCTGGTCACCTCCCCTGGTAAATCACAAATTGATTATAACATGCATTCCCACTGAGCTGGCATAAGTCCTCAGTCTCTTTTCAAATACCCTGCTTTAAAAGCCAATCATTTGAAGTTGACCCTGGAAATGAAGTGCATCTGCCTTCCTTTGATTGGGTCTTTGCTGCCAATTGTCTCATGGATGAGATGCCGAGTGGAGGCAGAGCATCCATGTGGAGCTTAGAACCTGGAAGATAGCTAGCCAAGAAAATCTCTATTGGAGTATATTTTAAGGTGTTAATTTGTCTTGATTCCTCCTACCCATCATACCTTTTTTCAAGTAGATAGCCCAGTTACTTATAATTTCCTGTCTGTGGGGTTTGTTTCTGTTTCTATTTCTTGCTGGGCTAAAAGCATAAAATGTAACTGCACCTCTCATCTTCTGTAAATATTAAACTGAATGAAAAGATTCTTTCCTGTCTGCTGGGAAAGGAAGTAAAGAAGATTGCTAGTTTCCGAGCCATATGGGTGGGAGTACACACATCATCTGTGCCATCCAAGAAGCCCAGAAAAAAGGACAAGGAAGGACCACAAGAAGGATGGAAGCAACCTGGGTCTAGTCATAGAAAAGCTGTCAGCATCACCTGCCTAAAGGATGGGAGGAAGGAAGAGTGGCTACCTGCGAATGAAAGCGGGAGTCCTATAGAGAGCCTGGAAGTAGCAGAGCCCATTGGGGTGCAGACAAACCAGCCCATACAAGCCAACAGCATTGAGGGGAAACAAGCACCTTCTACTTCACTCTCACCTCTCTCTCCTCTGTTCCTGCTGGGGCTTCCTGTGGCTAAAAGAAATAAGAAGCTGAACCTAAGGTCAAAGAAGCCTGTTTTGTGAAGCAGTGTCTGGGAAAGGACAGGACTCAGATAGAAGAGCAAATGTAATGGATGTCTCTGTCACTGGCCAGATCATTTCCTTTCAGCATTCACTCTTGCCTTAACCTGAGGGGAAAATGTTTTGCATTGCCCACAGAGGATATGTGAAGCTCTGCCAGCTGCTGCCCCACCAGAGAGGCTAGAAATCCATTTGTACCTATGCCCCAAACCTAGAATTACTAGTCACAATTGGCGTTCTACACTAAGACACTAAAAAACAACTGGGGGAGGGAACAAAGTATGTAACACATGGCTGGGTAGTTGATCACACTGTCTAATTGCTGAGTCTTGTATGTTTCATTGACCAATCCTCAGTTTTCCTTGCCAGTCCCTCAGTTCGATGGGTTTCTCTACCTGGTAAAATTATTCAGACTTCACTTCTTCACTCACTGAGCTCTTTATGTGTTTCTTTATTTTATCCTCATGGCATTCCACTATTGAGGTCTTTTGGGCAAGGGAGTCCTAAGAGGCATCCATTGAGCTTTCTGGACAGAAGGCAGAGACTCTCTCATCCCCAGTGAGCAGCAGTGGGTCTGTTTCCATCTCTCCATTTATAGATATTTTGTGCACAATAGACAGGGAGTATAATGTTGTTCTCCTCTGATTTTTGGTTCAGTATCATGGAAAGTTCAGTTTCTGATCAACCATGATCTATCTCTGCTACCTGGTAGAGAGAATTCTTTGCTAAGTACGAAAACCTCTAAGCTTCTTGAAATCAGCATTGTAAAATAGGAAGTGAGAGTTAATTGTGAGATTCTCATCCTTGCACCTCAATTCTGAGATCCGTGTTTTCTGGCTGTGGGTGAGACGATGCCAAGATTGTTTATAAGGCAATTTATTGGTTTCAGTATTGAAAGATACTGTCTCTCAACTAGCACTGTTACCAAGTCTTCAGCAGGACCCTTACTGCTCTATGGAACAAGCTGCTTCTGTATGTTACTGCTTATGATGAGGTATTTCCTGTGGGCACAAGACCATTACTTATAAATACAATACTTATAAAATACAGTTCCTGGATAGAGGTGATACTCTAATACATTTCATGGCAAAGTGGAATTATGTTAACTCCCAGATGGTACCCCTTATAGATGAGTATTAAGGAATATCTTCCATTGGGCCAGGGAAGTGTGACCAAAAATGGCATTTATAACATTCTATATTCAACACAGTGGGTATTTTTCTTAACTGTGGGCATAATATGCTTTAAACACCCTGTCCATAAGGAAACTCCTGGCAGTCAGCAGAATGGTCAACTTCCATCAACTTTCTAGTTACAGAAATCTCCTAAACTTCCTTGAGGTTCATCTCTCATCTTTAGACATTTAGATGGTTGGTGAGGACATCTCATGTAGTGTATACCATTGGCTAACCAAGATTCAGTTAGCATCACCTAACCTGTGAAATGACCCTTCATCATGCGCTGTGAGCTGCTGCGCAGAACTGTTCTGAGTCCTATTAAGAGAGGGTTAGAAATAAATTACCTGAGGCTGAGGCAGTGCAATTAAGTTTTACACAGCTGTGAAACAAGACTATAAATGTGATTATCTTCCCTGACATATAAATATAAACTCCTTTTGTCTCAAGTAGAGGACAGCTGCACCGATTGGGCCAGTCACTGTATACAAGGTGGCAGGAGCTGGGACCGAAACTGTTGCTGTGATTGGCTTTAGTACTGGAGTGAGCGCATTATAATCTACTATCCTATTTCATAAGGCATCTGTGTTTTGCACCTAGTAATCTAGACAAACAAAAGTGTTTATAAGAGCCTCACTCTGCATCTGTCAAGTCCTTGATGACTGAAGCAGTTGTGCTTCATGGGACGAATTGTGACTATCTTCATATTGGGGGTGCCTTCAGTATTGTTCATTTGGTTCTTCCCCCAAGACTGTCAGAAAGCCAATATGAACATCTTAGCACTTACCAAGTGCAGCTACTTGTACAGTTTACCCTGGGCTTTCAGTCCTGTCATGTCCTGATATCTGTGAGCTCCTGTTTTGATTGGCTGATCTTTGTGGATTTCTTCAGTCTCCCAGGATGACATAAATTAAGGATCTATCTCCAACAAACTTTAGGAGGTTATTTTATATCTTTTCCTGGTATACTGTCTGGTTTTTTCTTTTTCTTTTTTGTCAATTTGATACAAACCTAAATATATCTGGAATAAGGAATCTTAATTGAGAAAATGCCCATAAAAGATTGCCTTTACTCAACTCTTTGGGGGTATTTTCTTAATTAGTGAGTGATGTGGGAAAGCCCATTCCAAGAGGCCATATTTTATAGTAGAATTAATCTAGCACTAGGCTCTTTCCCACAGGATACTGAAATAGAGATAATAAAATATAGATCTCTCTTCCCTCCTATGATTTTTGAATTTTAAAGATGTTACACAAACTTGAATAAAATATTTGGTTTTTGAGTCCAGTTTCTGCCACAGAACTATTTCTACCTTTGAAAAATTTGGAAAAATACTCCTTTTGTTTTATTAAGGCAGTTCTTGGATAAGTAGTAGTTAATGAAACTCTAAACTATCATTAGTTTGGGCCTGTCAGGTTTACTGTCCACTGGGAGGTAAGAAGAGCAGGGTATTGGTTTAATGGGGTGTGCTTACATGATAAAGGCTCATCCCTGAGCTACAAGGTTTCCAAAGCTGTCAGGTTGGTCAACACAGACATGTGTTTCAGGATAGTTTTACTCAACTCCATAGAAGCAGAAGCTCCGGCATTTAAGACTCATGTACATTAAACTTTGTATAGCTCTTCATAGAGTTGTTTATAGAGGATCAGATGTCCTGTTTGGACCTCCTCCGGCAATGGGCACACATGCATGCAGCACGCACACACACACAAACACACACACACAGGCAAAACACACATACACATGAAATAAATACAACTTTTAAAAATCATTCTTTGTAAATAAGCTGCAAAAGTAAGTGTGTTGTCAGATCAAGAAGTCATCATGGAAGCTTCTGATTTGTAGCCAAGCCGAGGGAAGTTGTTATTAATATGCAATTCTACTACCTGTGACTGTCCTCTGAGTCGGGGCAGGCTAGGTGAGACTTAGTCCTTGGCTTTTAGATTGTGTGCTGGTTTGGTAAATGTCAGAATTGGAACAAATGATGAAATACTTCACTAGAATATTAGTCATCTGGAGAAAAGGTCCTCCATACCTGGCCACAGAAGTACTGAGTATGAGAACAGGGAATAATTATTGGTACTTTTCTCTTGTGAGACTTTTAACATTTGAAAATCAAAGATTATTCAAAACTGAATAAGAGAAAAATCATATAGTTATTCAATAGATACAGAGAAGTACTTTATAAAATCCAGAATCTACCTATGATTAAGAATAGAACTGTGAAAGTAAAAAAAAAAAATTCTTTTTGAATGAAGTAGCTTAAGATACCAAATTTAGTGGGGACCTGAAAATCTGTTTTAAAGTGAACTTTAAAATAAAACATTATTGTTATTATTATTATTATTATTATTATTATTATTATTATTATTATTATTTGACATATTTGTTGAGGATGCATATGTGTGTATCTGCCAGAAGGCAACTCAGTTCTTGCCTTCCTCTATGTCTGGGGAATCAAACCCAGGCTATCAGACTTCCTGGCAAGACCTCTGAGCCACCTTGCTGATCATCAAAAGTGAACTTTTAAAATCTCTATCTTTTCCTGGTCATGGTGGCACACACCTTTAATCTCAGGACTCGGGAGGTAGAATTTTTGTGAGTTTGAGACCAACCTGGTCTACAAAATGAGTTCCAGGACAGCTAGGGCAGTTACACAGAAAAAAAATCTCTCTTGAAAAACAAACAAACAAACTCCATCTTTCTGCTCCATGCTACCTTTCATTATTCATAAAAAAATCACACTGAGAGGTATCTTAGATGGTAATCTAAAGCAACTGAAATTTAAAAGTAGGCAAAAACCCCAATATTTTCATGACATTGAGATAGGGAAACTTTTTTTTTTTAAAGGATACATAAATATAAATTATAAAATTTTTATAAACTAGATCTCATTAAAATCTATTTTAAGACATAATTAGAGAAGGAGAAAGATAATTCCTAGAAATAAGACTTGGAAATATTTAAATGAAACAAAGTCTAAAGTCCAGGATTTCCTTTTAAAGCTATTACAAATACATTTTGTTCTTTTGTTTGTTGTGTGGGTATATGTGAACGGTTATGTGTAGTGTGTATGTGTAAGTGTGGTTTCATGCACTCGTGTGTGCACATGTACATGGCAAAAGTCAGTGATTCATGACGTCTTCTATGTCTCTCTGCCTTATATATCCAGGTCGGTACTGTTACCTGGCGTTGTTTGTGGGTTCTGGGAACCTGAACTTAGGTCCTCCTGTTTGTGTAGCAAGCACTTTACTCACAGGATCACCTTTCCAGTTCCTCCAGGTAATTCTTTTAAAATAAGTTTAATAACAAGCAAAAGGCTTGGATGGATTTCACAAAATAAAATATCCACATAGGCCCCACCCTCAATACTGAAAGATTATTTAAAAATGGAAGTTACAATAAGAATGCAATGTTATCACACACCTACCAGAAAGGCTGACATCCAAAATCTGATGATGCATCGTGTTTGTGAGGGTGGAAATAACCCGGAAGTCCTTCCACCCACTTCGCAACATGTGCTCAAACGAAGCTACTGGATTACTGATGAGGTTTTTCTGTACCTTTCAAAGTTAGCCATTTCCTGTGACTCAGAAATCCTACTCAGCAGACAGGAGGACTTGAATTCCCAAACAAACCAACAACCTGCTTAAGGGTGGCTAGAACAGCTTTATTCATAATTGCCCCAAACTGGGAACAACACATGTATTCGTCGACTCTGTACTGAGGAAACAACCTGTGCTTTATCCATGCAATGTGGTGATATACATCAGTCCAAATCAGCCCTGATAGAGTACCACATAGCCGTCTTCTAGATGTGATGATGAGTGAAGTTAGTCAGAGACTCAAGATCTTAGTGTTTGGTTCTATGTATAAATCCCCAGTACTGCTCAAACTGTGTCGAGAGAAGCCAGTACACTGGTGAACTTGGTTGGCAAGATAACAAAAAGGAAGAGGGTGTGAAGAAGCCTACATGTCTCGATAGAAAGGAAATATCCTACCAGAAAATATTTTTCTGATGCCTTCCAGAGGGTACAAGGTATTTAAAATTTCTCAAGCTCTGTACTTTATCGTAAATTTTTCTTAAGCTTTCCTGAAGTTATAACTCAATTTTAAAAATTACTTGAAAATGTATGAAGACAGTATGCTAGGAAGCATAGTAGTTATGTCCATAGATTATTAATTAGATCTGTAGACACCAACAAAGGCTCTGCTGTAGCTTGCTACTGCAGAATCATCTGTCTAGCAGGTATGCTCCTCTCCTATGGGGGTAGCAGAAAGGGGCTGTTCTCATTTTCCCATCTCCTGTTCCTTTGGTTATTTATACAGCAACAAAGCAACCAGACAGATCTAAACCCACACAGTCTGCCTCTAGCATCTGTGCAGTGAATTACTGTACTCAGATTGTCCTCCAGACCACTGTGCAATGAGGTGGTTCCTGTACACCATTTGTATTTTATGACTCTGAGATTCCTCTTGTTGATTCTTAATAAACATGGCCATACAGAATGATTTACTTTCATGTGTCTTCTTTGCACAGAACTGTAAGTTTTTAGAGTTGCACGTCAGGTATTAATAAAAAAAGATAAATGGCTGGTTAGGCTGGTTTGATATTTCTAATTCTATGTTCAGATTAGGCAGGCCAAGTAAGCCATCATTTATCTTTTTGAGATAGCATACAGTCTATTCCATGTGGTAAAATGAGAACAACTATGTGTGAACAAAGCTCTCTGCCCATAAAATATTCATATCACTATACCTCTGAATATTTGTTTCCTGGAAAATGTTTCATCCTTCCCTTCATCGCTGTAATATTCCCAAGAATCTCTCCCTGGTTGAAAAAAATAATAAAATAGCAACAATAACTATAAAATCCTAATCTTGCAGATGATTCAGTCATGTACATTGCTAAATACCTAGTAAAGTCCCATTTTGACAATGTTTGGGTCAACTCTATTCTCTGCTGCGCCGATTCTATTATTCTCTGTATCAATGGCATCTTATGGTACCTGGAATGTGACAGTGCTCTTATTCCTGATTTACCTCTATTGCCTTTCATAAACTTGAAGAAGATGGACAATGCAGCTAGCTGCACATGTGGCAGTCTTTCATTTATACTTGTCCAATGAGTGGGTCTTGAACTACGTTAAGCAGTTTGGTAAGGGTTGAATAATACACTTCATTTGGTGCCTTCCAAATTTTGCATTGTTATTGTTTAAAAATGATTCAATCTTATTCACAAGGTCACAAGACAGGGTCAGAGAAAGTAGTTGGTGTTGCTTTTATTTTTTATAACCTGAATTTTCTTAGACAATTGGTAAAATTTCTAAATGGCAAGTGAGAGCCTTCTCACTTCATAGTGAACATAGCTTTATAACCATTTGTTCTGTCCATGTATCTTCCTTTTTTTAAAATGTTTTCAGTGTTATATTTTCTTTGTCAGTCTAAGGAGATTAGCTGTTTTGATGGACTCATCCTGGTTCTTGATATTTTCCTCACAAGTGTATGCTTCTATGCTCCAGTGACTTTTCTCTGTAGGCTAAAAATCTAGCAGCATTTTTACTCTTATAAATGATGTGCCAGATGGATACTTGAGCAGAAATGATATATAGGCACTTAATTATTACATAAATGAGACACAAGATATGGAGTCAATTGAAGTTAAGTCTTCGATTACAGTAAATTTATCAAATTAAGAAGGTTAGCTGTTGGTTTCTCTAAAGCTTTCTTTATTATCCTTCACTTGATCATGATTTGGAGAGTCTAGGGAAAATTGATTTTGAGATTGTTTGACTTCAGAATTGCATATGTTAGTTTATTCAGCCATTATGAGATGAATAGCTACTACTGTTAAGTACCAGGGACTTGGACTAATGCTATCCATTCTCCCATGGGCCTTGGGAGACAAATGATTATAGAGTGAAGACATATAGTCATTTCTATAATATAGATTTTTTTTTGATTAAGGTCGAAGAGATATTGAAAAGAAAAAAAAATTAAGTAAGTTTATGAAAGTCTTTGTAGGAACTGACATAGCCTACATACTCAAAAGACTCATTCTAACCCTCTGTGTGGACAGAGAGGAGAGCTCATGTGAAGGTGAAAAAGTGGATGAGTGTTTGGTTAATTGAGATTCTTCACACACACACACACACACACACACACACACACACACACACCACACTTTACTATTATTGAAAATGGTCTTAGTTCCAAAGATGGCACAATTTGAGTACCAAAAAGGATAATGACATATGTGTATTAAAAAGATACCGAATATCCCCAGCACAAAAAGTAAGAGTTGAAGTATGATGGGGGGGGCGGGCGATCCAAGAATTTATACCATACTGCCTTTAGTCATTCACCCATAGCTATTACTAAGACACCAAGTTATTTTTCTACAACTCTATGAATCAAAGAGTTAAGTATCCTGCCTCCTTTTACAGATTATGTTTTAGGATCTTTCAGTAAAAGTTCTCCAGAGTTGAATTCCAGTAATAAATGTAGAAGGAAGAAAGGAATCCAAATACTTTATTGGTAGACTGTAAGATTTAACAGTCCTCACTCACTCGGGTACTAAAGCCACTTGATGAAAGGGTGACAGTGGGTTTTATAAAGGATGGGTCTGTGAGAAATAATGTGATCCAGACACTGTGGTCTCCTCATGCAAACATAAAGTAGTAAAGATTCCCAACTGTGAGATTCTTTTGGAAAGAAAACTAATAATATAGAGAAAACTGAATCTGGGGGCTTTGAATGGCCAGTTTCCAAGAATAGCAAAGGGTAGACATACTAGTACTCACTCATTTCTTCAATAAATATTTTTTTTTATTAAAGAGGAAAAAAAAAGTTCCTTAGAAGAAATGGTCATAACAAGATTTCTCTTACTGTAATAAATCTGTGAGATAATCAGCTTATAAAGAGAAAAGAGTGACCCAGGATGACAGTTTTAGACTTCTCTGCTTATGCCTGATTAACCTGTGGCTTTGAACCTATGACAGACAATATGGCAGGAGTACATGGTGGGGTAATCAGTTCACTTCATGACTAGAAAAAAAAGGAAAAGTGAGCGCGCTGTGGGCGTCCAACTCTAGAGGTCAGGCGCGGCCCTTCCCGTGCCGGTTCAAATCCCGTCGGACTCTGTTGCGGAGTCTGATTGGGGAAAAAAAAAAGGAAAGAGACAGAAAGAACTCCATCTGTTTACGGAGCCACTGATTTCCAATAGTGTTGTCATCTGGGATTAAACCTTCAGCACATGAGCCTCTATAAGGGAACATTCCAGTTCCAACTATGGCAAAAAGATACCTATCATGTGTAATGTGTCTACTTTCTTGACTCACTTGTGAAAATACAAATGCAAATGGTACTTCAGAGAGTCTATTGGATGGAACAAATGAAAAGGAATTAATGTGTATGTGTAGTGCTAGCATAACAGAAATACAAAAATGTGAATCTTTACTAATACTACATATTGAAAAAATGTATAAGTGAAATATGGAGCTCTGAATTTTCCTGATAATAAGCTGCATCACTAGTCCAGCCTCTCAGAATCCTCAAGGGGAGAATTTGTGTGTGAGTCCTGTATCCAGGAAGTTCCCCCAGGACACTGTAGTGGGAATGTGGCAGAAGAGAAGGACAGAGCCTGCAAGCAGTCCATAAGGGTGTGATTTCAGTTACTAAGTCCCAGGTAACTTCAGTTTCCTTCACAGCAGAGACTTAGAAGTCTGCTCTGCTTCTTCTTAGCAGAGACCAGGAAAGCATTTAGGAGACCACTCTTCTCTTCAGACAGTTGGGTTCCCTGGAGCCTTTGGGAAGACAATAGCTTTCAGTTAATTATGTATTTCCACTCCCTCACCACGCCAGCCACCTTTGCTCTTTCTACTTCTGTCTTCTGGCCAGCTCTGGGGATCTGTTCTTTGAAGGTCAATTTGTTTATGTGAGGGCACCGGGCATAGATTTCAGTATTGCATGCCTTGGAACTAAGCAGTCTATCAGCCAAACTGTATCCAAGCCCTGAGCTGTGTCGATATGTCACATCTAAGAATTGCTTTGCCTGAAATAAGAGAACCATGCTCCCAGACCTTCACGGGTATGTATCACTGACTGTAAAGGTTACACCTGAAGATTTAAACTCTCACTACAGGTCTCAAAAGAGTAGTTAGAGGTACAGAGTTTGGGAGATAACAACACATCCAAGCCTGGAGAAGGATAAACAGAAATACTCAGAGGAACTTGTGAATCCAGAAAAAAAAGACCAGGGTGATCAGTGCAAGAAGATGAACACAGCTAGCTCATTACTAGCTCAATTCTTCTACTTTTGTACCTGTTATAGATTTCCATAAAAATCTGGAAAAGTTATTATAGATATTCCACTTGGCCTAGTTATAGGGTATAAGCTATTTTGTTCTGAAAACTTGTTTCTACTTCAGCCATTGAGACCTTACAAATGACTTGTCTATGGAAACTGTGTGGTAGCATTCTTAGGTCAGCCCACTGAAGATACTTATGTTGATGCTGAGTGCTGTGTGATGAAATGCATGGGAGAGCACCAGGGAGGCAGCACAATCTAGACCACTAGCTTCTGGTTTTGCCTTTGATGCTTTAGAAGAGTGGTTCTCAGCCTGTGGGTTATAATCCTTGGGGTCAAACAACCCTTTCACAGGGATCATCTAAGACCACTGGAGAACACCGATATTTACACTGTGATTCATAACAGCAGCGAAATTACAGTTAGGAAATAGCAATGAAATAATTTTATGTTCGGGCATCATCACAACATGAGAAACTGTCTTACAGGGTCTCAGCACTTGGAAGGTTGAGATCCACTGCTCTTGAGAAAGCAGCTCTTCTCAGAGATTTGGGTTTAGTTTATTCTCTGTCAAAGCCACGGACACTTTGCAACTTTACACAGGCTGCAGACTACTGGGAGCATATGTATAGGTGGAGGGCATTTGTCTTTTAATGATCGAGGGTTTGCTGTGGTCACTGTTGCTCTGAAATAACATTCAGCTGTCAAAGCTTTTAAAGCAGGTTTCCCAGCAGAACTGGGACCTCTTCCTAATCCCTTATTTCTCCCAGTAAGGGTTCTATTTAGCTTGTGAAATATTCAGAGCGAATTTGAGTCTTTTTATTTTTTTTTGTTTTGTTTTTATGATATAATAGGGCACCAGAAAATGAAAGTTTAGTGATCTTATTCTTAACACAAAAGTCTCTTCACTTTTCTGTGTCTATCTTTGGTTTACTATACAACTACTTCTAAGACCTTTTACATGGCTGCCCCATGAGTCTCTCTGCACCCGTTCTTATGGATTTCCTTGTCATGTGTAGGTTTTTCATTATCTCATCAGCTTAAGACTCTACCACTGAGGTAGCACACCCAGTCGGTCAGTCACTGAAAACCTGTCCATCTCGAGGAACCCCACATGTACTCTATGCAATTAACTTTAAGGTCTCAAGTCATTTGGTAAGCTTCTTCTTTCTTCAGATTCTCACTAAACTGGATGCTCTTCCCCGAGTGGGCTCATGACTCACATCATCTCTACTGGTAAACGTGGATGACTTTCTTTAATTGAATCTATTCTTTCATCTGAGCAGCATGACATTTTCAGTCCTGCTATTATCTGATTCTGTGCTCATAATGACACTTGGCCCTTTATGTTGTTGAGATTCAAGAAAACAGTGTGACAGCCCCAAAGGCAGTGTTGTGCTATGCCTCCCAGGGGCTTTTGTGTTGAGAGCTTGGGTGTTTTGTTTGTTTGTTTGTTTGTTTGTTTTAAGACAAGGTTTCCTACTACATTCATACATGGCTTCAGGAATTCAGTAAAGAATGAAGAGGGCCTATCAGATGAAGATTAAAAACAGAAACGATAAATTAAAAGGTGAGCTAGTCCTGAATAGTCCTTGGCACTAGGGTACCAAGAGAATGAAGAAAGGACAGGCCTATGCAGAAACCAAGAGAGCTGGAATCAGGTCATCTGGGCTCCCAGGTGGAGAAACCTCAACACTCTGGGAGCTCAGAATGCTTATTGTATAGTGTTGAACAGGGAAATGGGTTATTTCATATAACAGGATATGGAAGTGGGGTTATTATATACTGACTTAGTTTGCATTTTATTGCTGTGAAGAAACTCCATGACCAAGATAACTCTTATAAAAGAGAACATTTAATTGAGGCAAAACAATCAAACTCAAAACATAAGCATTTAAGGCAACAATAACCAGTTACTTCTCTCACAAATATTCAGCACTGTCAGTGGAGCTCAGCATGAACTCACTGTGACTTCCTGTGTGGCTTCCAGCTGGGCATGGTAGCCTAACTGGAGACCTGAAGAGCCACTTCCAAGATGTTGTTTTGATTTGGGCATTCAGTCAAATCTGGGGACCAAGAGACCTGGTGGTTTCTTTCTTCACAATTCTCTCTCTCTCTCTCTCTCTCTCTCTCTCTCTCTCTCTCTCTCTCTCTCCCTCCCTCCCTCCCCCTCTCCCTCTCTTCCTCCCTCCCTCTCTTCCTCTCTTGCCCAGCCTTCCTGAGAGCAGAGTGGGAACTTCAAAGCAGAAGAGAGTAAGAAATTTTTACAACTCAGTCTTGTAAGTTACATTGTGCCCCTCATTCTGGACTCTATTCCTGAGAGAAGTTACAAAGATCCATGCCGATCCAACTCCACCCCTCACTGACTCACCTCTTACAAGTTGGAAGAAATCAATGGAGTCCTTATCTGTAAAATAAACTCATTAATAGTACCTCTCTCAGAAGATTATTCTGAAAAGCTTTATAGGTATGATTCCTATATAGTAAGCAAGTTAATTATTACCTCATATTGTCAGGTTTCTGTATTAAGATGAAGATCTGAGAGGTCCCTGGTGTACTCACAGGACAATCACTGAATGGTGGCATGTGTTAGAACTGAGATTTACCTCATGTCTTTTCTTAGTCCAAGCATGAGTCTGTAACTTACCTCTTATTTCTGCCTTGACTGCTGGCACATTAGAAAATAGTAACTAAAACCAGTAAACCAGAGCAGACCAGGACTGAAGAGCATAATGAAAAGCTCAGGGTTTCCCCCAGGAGGGACAGTAGAGAGAGAATCTTTCTGTGACAATCACATCATCTGGAAGCTTAGGGAAAGAATGATAGCAAGGAGGACGAGGAGGGCCTATTCAGATGACGATTAAAAACAGAAACGACAATTTAAAAAGGCGAGCTAGCTTTTGTATCAGATGCTTTACAAATAAGACCATGGTATCTTGAAGGAACTCTTAATTACAATTCCAGAAGAAGACTCTGAAATTCATACAAGGCGAACAAGTTTCTGAAGGTCAGCATCAAGTAACTCTGTCTAATGGTGAAGCTGGTGATCATCCATTGTATCAGCTAGGGGAGGGAGTTGAGGAGGATGCATGTGCCTTCTCAGTGAATTGCCTTCCCCTCAACAGTTGTCAAGGATACGGGTGGGAAGATGGGTGAAACATCAAACATCCATCAATAGCTAGCTGGGGGGGGGGTCACTATCAAGAATGGTGGGTGATTGACCACTAGGGTGTCCCATAAGCCTGAGAGATGCCTTGCTAAACTCATAGGCATAGCTGTGATGTAAAGTCACATCTATGGCCCCATTCTGCCTAACATTTCTTGGCATTACAATTCCAGAGAGCATTTCCTAGTCTTCTGATGCTTAGATAAGCCAGTTCTTATAGCTGCCACACTCTCTGAGAGTTGGAGACAGCAGAGAACTACATTTAGTTCTATTTATAAAGTAGAATTTTTCTTCTCCTGGCTATTTTTAAAATGCATGTGACATCTCTATCAGCCATAGACATCTATGGATTGTTACACAAGATATATTAAAGCCAACCAAAATGTTAAGGGACTTTTTCCATTCCATCCCAAAGGAGAATACAGTCCAGAGCCTGGACAGCCTTAAGCCTAGGCTCCACTGACAAGCTTTCAGTTCAGTTTGTAATTGTCTCAATATCGAATACAGCTGTTCCTTGTTTTCTACACAAAATTGTCTCCAGGAACTAGTATTGACACCAGAATCCATAGATGCTCAAGAGCCCTCCATGAGAAAACATGGTGTTTGCACGTAACCATACCCTTTCTCCTGGATGACTTAAACTTTGTGCAGCTCATTTGTAATGCAAACACAATACAAATACTATGCAAATGCAGGTTGAACAGCATAAGCTAGGCTTATACATTGTAAGTTATACGGCTAGGAGAAGATGACAATTAAAATGTCCATTCATGTTCAGTGTTTGGACATTTTTATCCCAAATATTTTTTAATTCATGATTGGTTGAATCTAGAGAAGGAGAACTTGTTGTAGAGGGTTAACAATAATTTTGAACAAAATTTAAGAAAGGAAGAAATAGAGGATAATATTCTTCTAACCTAATGGTAAGAGGCTATTTGTGGAGAGAAACCTGCTTTAAAAATAGAGTCACCTGTTTCCACCGCATATTCTAATTCTGAAGTAAAAGGTGTCCCTTTGGATTTTCAAAGGGGAGGGGATAGGGGAAATGCTGGTTGCCATAGGAATGAAATATGTTCTTCCAATCAGAGCACTGTGAGTTCAAGTGAAGACTTGTGATGAAGAGAAGGTGAATCCTTCCAAATGAACAATCTACTGTCCTGTAAAAATCTGCTGCTCAACTTGAACAAAGATGCTCAGTGATGTATATGCATCGGAGAATGATGAATTTTGCCGCCCTTTCCATGTGCTTGTTAGATAACCACTAGAGACAGCGAGCTAATCTGATTCAAAACTCACCTTCTACACTAATTTAAAATTAGTTTGCATCCTTTCACTCATGCTGCAGAAATGATTGGGAATGATGTGGTTTCTGAAGCCATGCATGAAAAACCTTCCGATTCTGTTTCTTTGAAATAGCAGATGGCAAGACGTTAAGATTTGGAATTAGACGAGGAAACAGTTTTATCCAGGCTCTACTGCAAGATTGTCTAAGGTAACTAGTCATTCAGGTTTCTGAGATAAAGCTAGGGCAATGCAGGTTCCCCAGGGTTTAAATAGTATTCTGTGTTTAAAAGCCTGCAGATCCTGATCCACAGCAGGGCAAGCAACCGGCCAATTTTTGTCGATGTCACAAGCATTTGGTCTGGTTGCTAGGCTTTTTACCTTTTCAATTTGATTTGATAAACATTGCCTATTCAGTGATTAAGTCTCCTGAATTTGAAGTACACATGCGATTAGATATCAGATTAGGATAATGTTAACATGTGCACACACCCAAAATTTAAGATGAAAGTTTACGCTTTCTTTAACAAAAGATCCCAGTATGTGGAGCATAAGATTAGTGATGGCATCAGGTGACCAGGCTTTCACGGTGGCTTGAAGACAGAACAGATGTGAGTCGGCAGCTGGAACCCAAGCCACTGGTGGGACCACCCTTGCTTCCTTGCCTAGTGGGACACTTTTGTTTCCCTATTATTTATTTAACTGGAGCAATTAAATATGTATTTCAACAGAAAAGAATTTATCAGCAAGGCACCAGAACCATTAACTGTCCTGCTTATTAATGTTACACGTGCTCGTAGAGGCATCTAACCAGTATTTTCCATCCTTTTTTGAGGCTTTCGGTTTTCATCAGAATAAATAAAGATTGGATCTAAACTGATGCCACTCCCTGAGTCTCATTAAGTAATTAAGCCGTGAGTTGCTGAGCATTGTGATTTGGATCTATACTGTCCCTCGCATGAAGGTTTGAAAGCTTGCTCCCCATCTGGTGGCAGGATTTAGGATTTTGTGGAACATTCAGGAGGTGGAATCTAAAACTCCAGGGAGTAATTACTTGGGCTGGGATTTTGAAAGGAATGTCCAACTCCACGTTCCTTTCTGCTCATGGGTCTCCAGTTTCTATTCTGCTGATGGGTCCACCACCAGATGAGGAACCTCAGCAGCACACACTCACTGTGTTCTAGGCTGTCCTGCTATGCATTACTTTTTCTCCATGGAGAAATCCCTCTGAAGCTGTGAGCCAAAGTCAACCTTTCCCTCTTTGTTTCTGTCAGGTACTGAGTCATAGAGCCAAGGAAGTCAATTCACTCTAAAACATAGTAGTAACATGTGACTCCTCATGATGGTCAGTCTATGAATTTCACCACTGGCCTTAGCAATTCATTTGAAAATTTCAGTTCATTAAAATGACTTTCTGGTCACCTGATAATAGGTTACTTTCTATAATAATACATTTCTACTTTTTGTTTTTCTCATGAGGAAGGAATAAGAAATGATAATTCTAAGGCATATTTAGCAGGAACAGACAAACCACTAACTAAAGCTTGGAAATAATAAGAAAAGTACTAAGGTTTTATGACCGTAAAAAAATTCAATTTTTTTTTTTCATAGCTTGGGGTAGAGCGTAAGCCTTCTTGCTTGCTAGGCAAGTGTTGCAGACTATGGTACACCCTGGAGCTCTAAGTAAAATAATCAAAAATGAGGTTCAATATGTAGGGTATTGTTCCACGCTCAACCACAGACAAGTGGTTATTTTATTAATATTATTTTATTACTATTTTAAATGATTTGTATTTTATAATTAAAATATACAATCTTCTCTTCCCTTTCCTTTATCCAAATCTCCCATATACCCTACTTTCTCTCTCAAATTCATAGCACCTTTTCCTTTAACTGTTGTTACACATGCTCGTGTGTGTGTGTGTGTGTGTGTGTGTGTGTGTGTGTGTGTGTGTGTGTGACTAGATAACCAATTAGAGGGACTCTTCTCTGGAAGATTATTTCTCCTGCTCTCAGCATTCCTTAGTAACCTGTAGCTCCTTGTCCAGAGCCGAGGCCCAATGACATTTCCCCTCTTTGGTGTGAGTGTGTCTGTTCATGCTTATCCAGGCAGTATGAAGAAGATACGTCATGGTGTAGCTTTTCTGACATTTCTTGAAGATGAACTCTCCCTATTTGTCTGCCTCTTAAATCCTTCTGCCCCTTCACAGGGATGTCCCTGAGCCTTCGGAGCTGGAGTTGTGTAGTAGATGTCTCAGTTAGAGCCAGGGAAGCACAGTCATTCATTCTCAGTTAGGGAATCATTTTTTCTGCATTTTGATCACTTACAGCTTTTCTGTAATGTTCTTCATCTGTTGCAAAAAGAAGTTTCTAAGTAAATGTAAAGCTTTCTCAACAAGAAGAAATCATGTCTGGTACTGGAAACTTAGCCAAATATGTGGTGCTGGTGAAATCATGGATCTTTGAGGGGAACCTACAATGGCCACTTTATTAATCCAAGGTAATTATTATTTATGGTTAAAAAATAATTAATTAATTATAAAGTAAATATTTTTCTGTATACGTGCAGATAAATGTAGCTCTTACTTCCCAGCTTTATTTTGACCTTGTTCTCTTTGTCTCTAAAGCGTCTGCAATTTCTTCTTTATAAAAAACCTTTCTTTTGGCTGAGGATGTAGTCGAGGCAGGCTTAGTAATTGCACTGTTAAAGGAAGTCCCCAAACTTTCTTGGTTCTTGTCTGCTATGCAAAAAGCCCAAAGTTCAATCTCCAGCACCCCAAAACCTGACATTATGGTGCCCAACTGAAATTCATTCACTCAGGAAGTCAAGGCTGGAAGATAAGGCGGTACAAGTCATCCTTATCAACACAGTGAGTTTGAGGCTAGCCTTAGCTTTGTGAGATTCTACATCAAAACAAAAATTTATTTTTTTTTTAATGAGAAAACCAAACCAAACAACAACAACAAAAAAAAAACCACACAAAAAATATAGCTGCAAAATAAATGAAAAAATCATTAGGATAAAGAAAATATTATTTTTTTTAAAGTATTGAATCACCAAGGCAGGGTTTCACTATGTAACCCTATCTAGCCTGCAACTTGTTAGGAAAAGTATTGGCTAAGAACTCCTAAGAGCAAGTTCTCAACACAGAGGATATCTGTTTGCAAAGGAAGAGAGGGCAAGGAGTAAGACAGGAAAACAACAGATAAGGCATGAGGGAGAAGGCAAGAGAACAAAGAAAAGAGGAATCTGTCCTGGAGGGACAAAAGACTGCCTCCGGATAGAGGAGACAGATGTGACACATGGCATTTATACAGGTACAAAGGGAAACCTTGTGTTAGGATGAAGTGTTTTAATTGGGCATGTTAATTAGGGCAGTCAAAGGGGACTTTTGATTGCTGGACCTCAACATTTTGATAGCTGGACCTTGGTAGTCAGCCTCAGGGGGAGGAAGTGGCCAATTACAAAAATAGATATTGGTGGTTAGCTTTAGGAATGTAATCTAATGGGTTTTAACAAGGCAGAGGGAATGAGGGAGAAGGACAAGGCCTGCTAGAGCCACATTCAACATGCTAAAGCTGGCCAGAGTTCTTTCACTACTCCCTGTGTTGGCTAAGCTGGACTGGACCTCACAGAGATCTGCCTGGCACTGAGGGCTGATATTAAAGGTGTGTGTCACTATATCCAGCCTGATATCTTATTTGTCAGAAATAAACAATTTATAGTTTATATGTAACCCAGTCTGTGGTTCTTTGTTATAGCACCTGAATGAACCAAGACACTTGCTAATGCCTTGAACCTTGAGTTGGCAATGAGTTCAGAGAGGGCTTGGAACTCCCGTAGTGTTTGAGGGGTTCTGCTGCTCGCTTGATTCTGCATTGCTTGCTGTGGCATGGGTATGTAAGCAGTCTAAATAAACAGCTGGTGTGCAGGATGCAGTGTACACGGTGTGCTTTCTGGAAGAATTCTTATTGAAAATAGAGACTTTCTTTGGTCACAGGTAGTGAATCCCTCAGTACCTTGTGTGACTTTAACTTTCTATTTAGTCAGTTTCACTCCATAAACCTAACTCCAAGAAGGAAAAATAAACACTTGATCTGAGAAAATCTGCAAGAGATAAATGACCTCCACAGCCTTTGCATGGAGGATACAGAAGAAGTTGAGCCCCTTGCCCCCTGCGTTAACACCTAAGAGCCCCACCAAGGTCACACTCCATCCCTGCCTCCTTCAGTCTGCATGTACATGTTATTCTTGGCAGGGGCACAGCACACATGCTCCTGGGAAAAGAGAGCCATGCTCCACAAAGTGCTCCATCCATCTGCCACTGTCGTGATATTGATATTCTCACAAGCACATGGTAGATATGGCCAGAGCTGTGGCAGGAGGTTAGGCCAGGTCTGTAACAGGATACTCAAGGCAACCACTGAGTAATATGAGGAGACCAGATAAAACAGGGAGCCTCCAATCTGATGTCCAGGAACACACACAGAGCTTTCTTCTTTTAGTCTGTTGCCTGCCTAGTTTGCTGAGTCACAGTTCTAACTTCTGTTATTGGAAAAGAGAGCCTATATCAAATTATCCTGCACCGAGAGAGACATAGCAGCCCAGTGTGTCTGAGCAATCTCCTTCTGTTTGGTTTATTGAAATTAAAGACTGCAAAGATCTACTGTTTCCTCTGACCGTCCTATGGTAGTTGATATAAAACAGATTCTTAAGCTTAATACTTCTTTCTTCTACCATGTGATTCCAATTAAAATAGCTAAGAAAATGATCTCCAGCCTCATTTGGAATCATCAGAGCATGGAAGTAATGGCTGTATCAAATCAATCAACACTTACTGAATAGGCCTTGGGTAAAATACTTCCTCCTAGTTCGTTTCTTAGAAGTCCTACATCCTTGGCTAACTCACCGTATCTGGTAATGTGTAAGTCACTGATTTGAGTAAATTAAGGGAGCAGAAACAGTAATAGTAAACTACTGTTTATTGATCATCTACACTAAGTCTGATATTATGCTATGCATGCCACATTCACATCATTCATTTCTACTGCCCAAAGGATGGTTATTATTATTCCATTTTATAACGAGATCCGCAGACTCAGAGAAGTTAGTCAGCTTGGAAACACAAACCACCTCTCTTTACTGGTTACTTATGCCCAGAACTCTTCAAAGCTTTGCTTTCAATTTTGTCCCAGGACGTCTACTGTCACCCTCCCTCATCAAGAACTCACCACCCATCACCACAATGTTATTTTCAAAGACAAATCTGCATTTAAAAATATTTATTTATTTATTTATTTATTTATTTATTTATTTATTTAATATACATGAATACTATTTCTTTATGCATACCAGAAAAGAGAATCAGATCACAAGACAGATGGTTGTGAGGCACCATGTGGTTGCTGGGAATCAAGCACAGGAACTCTGAAACAGCAGCCAATGATCTTAACCACTAAATCATCTCTTCAAAATCTGCATTCTTAACAAGTGAGAGATATGGAAACAGAGATTCCTAAAGAAAGAAGTACTTTGAGAACTGCCCTATTCAACTGAGATAAAGGAGAAGCACTCTACCTTGGTGTCACAGGAGCCCCCCTCCCTCCACTGAAAAGGCCTGAAAGAATTAGGAGTCCATCTTTAAGTCTGTGGCACTAAACAAACTATAAAATGATACCTTGTGATTCTGGCAACTCTCATGCAACAATATGCCTCGTTGTATGAGGTACTCTTATGGAGGCATAGAGTTGGAGCCATGTCCCTTGAGGGGACAAGCAAGAAAAGCATTTTGTTTATACACCTTAGCAGAGAGAACGCATTTCAAACATTAGCTCCATTCTTTCCAGTAAAGCACACAGTGAACAGCAAATTCTTCATGTACAATGTTTGCAACACGCAGGCCAATAATGGCTATCATTACGTAATTCATCAAAAAGAATGATTTGTTGAGGCATTAACCCAGTTCAGCAGGCTCCTGAACAATATTCTGCTGTCGATGGGCTCTGCTCACTATTGTTTATTTTTTATTTCACCATCAAGGGAGGATGGCAGTGCTACACATTTATTATGCTCTTTTCACTCCGTATGTTGAAGGTTAATTACAGTAAGTCTGTAGGTTCCGTTTCCCTCATTCCTTTCAACTTTCTGAATTATTACCTTCGCCTTAGAGGTTTAAATCAACCTGTATCAATTGGCATTACAGCCTAAACTTCATTTGAGCTTTTAGAATGCATGAAGTTTGTTTTTTTTTTTTATTTTTCAGAATCAATGTTGAATTTGACTTTGTACGTAAGATAAAAAGAGTTTTTTTTTTTTTTTTTTTTTTTTTTTGTTTTGTTTCTTTCCCTGAGAAAGACTGGTCAAGAGATGTCATAAAGTAAAACATCTTAAAATTTAAATCCTATAAATTTATTTACTAGAGAAATACATCCATGAAGTACTTTTCTAGCATTGGAATATTCTCAAGAGTTCTTACACATATAATTTTCATTTATGTGAAATATCATTTTTTATGAACGAAAACTGTGAATGATTGAAAAGCCACATGAGAGGAAGAGGTAGAATCTGAAATAAGGGTTATCTTATCTTAAACACACAGTTTTCTGGCCTTCTATATAGCAAGATTAGCAAATATAATTCTGGATATACCATCTACTCGTATAAATAAAATATTACTGAAACACATACCCAATTGTTGATGTATTATAAATGGCACCTTTTGCAATACAGAGAGATCTGAACGGCTGCTACAAGGACATATGATGCACAATGACTATAAAACATTTAATTATTCGTACCCTTTTAGAAAAAGTTTGTTGCTCCCTTCTATAAAGAACTGACGTGTGGCACTTGAGAGACGTCTCTGCAACCACAGGATACGGCTCACAGCCTAAGACATCTGTAGCACAGTGTGTCCCACACGATGATGACTAGACAGGGCTCGGACTTGACAGTTACTCAAACTCTAGTTGAAAAATCAACATGGAAGTAATGCTACAGCTCACGGATTCTGCCATAGCACTTTCTGCTTCAAGATAAGCAATGGTCTTTTTTATTCTTCTAATGAATGGTATAAGCCCTGTATCATTTTGTTAAAAACATTGGTTATTTTTCTACCCCTAGGATTCTTCCTCCTGAGAAGATCTCAAGACTCCCAGGGACTTCACATTTAGGTGCATCGATCCTAGACACAATTACTTAGTTGAAAGAAAACAGAGGCAACTGCTTGGTACCTCAGAGGCTCCACTTCCCATTGCTATAATGACAGCTGCATGCTTATGATGTCATTGTGAGCTCCATTTTCTGGGTCAGACTATGAAAGGAGACTCATTCCTCATGAAAGCTGTTGACATTTTATTCAGTAATTGCTGTTCATTAAGCTAGTACCATTCAGAGTTAAGTGCCTTTCCTTATATTGATTCTAATTTCTCCAACAAAATTCTGGAGTGTTTTTGATTATTGATATGAGATGAATACAGTCTGGCACAGAAAGTGTCAAGTACCACGACAAGTGTTGCAGCTGAGGTCTGCAGCATGGATTACTTTGCTTCACAGTAGTGGTGGCCTCAGTGGGGGCTCCTAACTCCCAGTCTCTGCTCTGCTCTGCTCTGCTCTGCCTTGCTGCTCTCCAGGTTTCTTTTCTGAGAGCTGATTGCTTTAAACGCCCTCATTTTCACTCTTTAAACCTAGTGCAGAAAGTGAGACTTACTTCTCCATTATTCGGAAGGAAAAAAAAAAGTCGTTTCTCTGAATCTTTTGACTTGGCCAAACTCAAGGGATTTTTTTAGCCGACTGATTCATCATGGTAACCACTGTTGTTAAAGCATTTGATGGGAAGCATTTTTCATTGGTCAGATCCATTTTTTAATCAAGGGTGCTCAAATGAAGCATGCTACTTGATGCCTGTTGTGACACTTTCCAGAACTATGAATGGCCACTAAACTGAGCTAAGATGCAGCTAACTGACAATGTGTCTCAGATTTGCCTCTCCCCTTTGGTTTTACTTCCAGCTCCTTCTCACATCTCAAATCAAAGATCAACAGATATCTACATTCCTGTCCAAACATGGAGCACAAGGTTTATTTGAGTCATAAACAACGAATTCATGTTGACTTTTATTCTTAGGTTTTACATATTTATTTTATTTTTTATTTTTGTGTTTATATGCCTGGGTGTGTATATGAACACATGTGTGCCAATGCCTGTAGAGGCCAGAAGTAGGCTTTAGAACTCTGGAGCTGGAGTTAAAGATGGTCATGAGCCACTTGATGTAGGTTTTAGAAACTGAACTCAAGCTATATACAAGAGCAACAAGGGCTCTTAACTGCTGAGCTATCTCTCCAGCTCCTTAGTGCTTGTTTAAAAAGTTTTCTTTTAAAGCTGTAGTATACTTCACAAACATGATAGTTGAATATTTTCCCCAAAGTCCCCTTAGAAGAGAAAAAGATATTGCTTCTTAACATCAGTGCATATACTAACAGAAAACTCACAGATTCTTTAATTGTCTGGAGTTTTTCTCTAGTGTCTAGTCTCTGAGTATTGTATAATAGGATTCTACACAGCAACCACAGTGTTTGGATCAGTCTCTGTAAGTCCTGCCCCCATATTGTTTAGTATTTGTGTGAAAAGTCCCCCACAGGGCTCATATGTTTAAACTATATTGGTCTATAGATAGCAGTGTTATGCTGGGAGATTATGAAATCTTTAGGAGGTGGAGCCTAGATGTACCAAGTGGATTACTGCAGAAGGGACATTTGGGATATTCTTCAGCCTTGATACTAACAGATATACTTTTTTTTAAAAGTATTTTTTGTTATTATTATTATTATTATTATTATTATTATTATTATTATTATTGAGACAGCTACACTATCTCACTATTTAGCTCAGATGGAACTTACAGAGATCCATCTGCCTCTGCCACCCAACTGCTAAGATTAAAGGTAGGCGCCACTACACCCAGCTATTGATCTCTCTACTTCTTGACTGCCCTAATGACTTGACCAGCTACCCCAAGCTCCTGCTTCTCCAGCCACCGCTGTTTCTGTTGCCAATGACTTCTGTGCCATGATAAATTATGCTCTCTCAAATCATAAACTAAATAAGTCCTTCCTCTACTAAGTTGCTTCTTTCAGGCGTTTTAGCACAACAATAAGAAAACTAATATATACGTTAAACGAGCCTTGTCCACTCCACTTTAAACTAGACATTTATGTTAGACTAGACATTTTAACTAGACATATGTGTTAGCTCCACATCCAATTTCTATGGTTTTTCCGCTGGATGCTTGGAAACCCAGTTTTACTACTAGAAGATACTGTCCTCAAATACTGAAATACCATGGTGAGCTCTTCTTCAAACAGCCATAAAAAAAAGTTTATGTGATGTTAGTTCTTTCTCAAAAGGTCAACATAATTAGTGGGTGTTCTTGTGCTTATGCAAATGTTGATCTATCCTTTGGGGTCCTGCAAGGTTTGGAGTTTAGTCATACTATTTGCCTGACAATGAAAGACAACTTGGAAACAATGCATGGCTAGCACCTCTGTGTAGACACCTCTAGGATTGTTCAAAATGCTCTCTGCTTTGTTGAGCCTGGCAAGACTCACGCAAGATAGTGACGTCATAAGATGATGGTGATATTTTTAATGCTGGCATTGAGAATGATTAATCTAATCCACATTAGATATACATCACTGGCTGAAAATAGTTCTTTATTATTTTAAGCCACTAAGATTTGGGGGTTGTTGTGCATTTAGCATATCTTGGTGGGTAAAGGTAGTGAGCTATGGAAAAAGTAAGTCATATTCTTGAAGACGCAATTTTCTCTTTGTAGACTGCTAACCTACTAGATACCTATCTAACGTATAAGGTTTTAGCTACATCTGTTCAGCAAGAAAAATGTCAATTCAAAAAGTTTGGCTGATTGTCCTTGTATTTTTTCAGAAACTCATGTCCTAAACTGAATGTAAACTTGCCTCTTCTCCATGGGTTTCAGGTATCCTGGACATCTTACAGTACAGAAATCTTGTATAGCAAGCTTGCATATCTAGCTTATAGAGGTAAGTCACACACAATAACCCAAACACAGGCCAATTAAATTCATCTGAAGTTTTGCTAGTGAAATATTGACTTAGTCACTTTTTCCTTGCTATGATAAAATACCCTAGCAAAAGCAACTTAAGGGAGAAAGGGTTTATTTTGGCTTACACTTTCAGAGGAAAACAGTATACAATGAGCTAGGAAAAGTTGATAGCAAGGAACCCATAGTGACAAGGGCTGAAGACTGACTGATCTCATTGCATCCACACCCAGGAAACAGAGTGAACAGAAAATGGAGCAAGTCTATGAGCCACTGGCTTCCAGTGACACACTTCCTTCAGTGACGCTCCACTTTTCAAACAGCACCACCCACTAGGGACAAAGAGTTTGGTCTAGAAGTGACAGTTCACATTCAAACTGTAACATATCTTTTCCATTTTAGTGTTCTCAGTATTAATTTGTTGATTCAAGGTATAACAAAGGGCTTCAGAACAATGAAATACTTTCCCATAAGACCTGAAAAATACCTACTGCACTTTGTGACATTTTAACTTTGACAGTGTAGCTACTTTGATGTGGTAATGTTTGACAGTGTAGATACTTTACTAGTGGTATCTACCTACTAGTCACAGTAGTGACTTTTAGACTTGCTCATTCATTTTGCGATGATACTCTATACTTCACTACGATACTAACTGAGGCCCATAGATTGTCCTCTGTGACAAGAAGTCTTTTAAGAACTATGTCTTCTAGATAGTTGAGTATAGGGTTAGACTAAGGATCTCTTCCCAATTCAATTGCATCATTTAAATGAGGACATAATATAAAAATGAAGGATTCTAATAATCCCAGAGAGTTCATATCCAGTGACTGTTGTAATTAGCACTGAAGAGAAAGAAGGGACAAACCAAGGATCTTTGGATACTCTCTCAAGTTGTGAGAACTTCGCAGGAGTTAGTTACTGTCTTTCTTCTGTATTCTTCTATCCTTCAGAGCCTATTGATAATATATAATTCACAGATCCAACTAGCCCTGGAATCTCCATGCACCCTCCTCCTTTGCTCACCTTGGAAGCATTTGGAGAATTGGACAACAAAATGACCCTACTGCTCAAAAGATTTTAAGGAGATCTCATAAATAATCCTCCTCAGGCACTTTGATATTTTTAACTCCTGAGGCCTTATTTGATGTCATTATTTTTTTTTTCTGTTTGATTTTCTTAACACCCCTGGGCTAAAAATTTACAAAACAAAAACATTCTTCATTGGATGGGAGGGTCCAGTTAGGAGATCTCTGTGGTGAAGCTGAGAGAGGCATCAATTGGCTCCCCTCACCTGTCTTCTGCAGTGTTTAAATACAGGTGGTGGCTTTTCCAGAAATGTTAGCTGGGGCCATCATCTTGAAATACTAAAATGAGATACAAGCAGTGCAATTTTCTGGATCAAGGGATCCAACGATTTAATTCTATTCTATCTTGACAGTCAGATAATGAATAGATAATGCCATGGCTTAAAAAAAAACAAACAAACAAACAAAAAAGAAAAATGAAGAATGGAAATGACATTTCCATTCTGTAAAACATTTCCATAAAAACATACCTAGAAGCATAGACTGAACTTTTTAAAAGCGTGGAGAGAACCCTGTGGCCAGGGAGCTTGATGTTTTATCTACTCCTCTCTGGCAGTATTCCCTAATACCCTCGTTCCAAGTTACTGTCGCATGTTATGACTTGTTGCAAAAATGTATGAACTGGATTTTGAAAACTTGCTTAGTGGGTTTCTTATATTTAGTAAATTTGAGGTACTTTCCCTAATTCAAATTAGCCAATTAAATCACCAGCAAAGCTCCCCTTCCACCCCACACTCTTTGGGTACACCTGTTCTAACACAGCCTTAGTTGTGCTTCTCTACTTGTTTATGTACTTATCACAGATCAGAGGGGGAGACTATCAGACCATGCTATCAATCATCAGGGGAGCACATCAGAATGTTCCAAAAGGTTTTACTGCTTTTACCCAATCGACCTCATATCAAAAACCAAGTATTTTTATCGATAGTTCCACGGTTGAGTAGTGCTGGGTGGCGGGTCTCACTTGGGGAATTTCTGTGGAGTTTTGTGTCACTCCAGAATAACCTCAGTCCTGTAAAGTGCCTGCCTGTGAAGAAGTCATGTAGAAAATATCAAAAACTTAAACAGACATGGCTACGGTGAGTCAAGGAGGTGGAGTAGAGAGTCCAGATAGGGGCTGGCAAAGATGGACACTGTGGTTAGAATCCAGTGCCTCTGTACTGGGTTTTGTGATTAGGGAAGAAAGCAAAGGACACATGAGAACTTGAGTCAGGAGAAAGTAAAATTGAGGGACCGCACAGAAGGCCTCCGAGGAGTAGACACCAAGGGAAGAGGTAAAGCTTCTTATGAAGAGAGTGCTGACAGGAGACAAAATGACTAGGCTCCTAGGAGGCTGTCAGGGTCACCAGACCTCCAGGAAGTCTGATCCAGAAAGGGGTGAGGGGGGAGGAGAGAAGAGAGAGACATAGAGATACACAGACAGACAGACAGACAGACCAACAGCAGAGACAGAGAGATAGAAACAGAAAAGAGAAAGACAGACACACAGAGACAGAGAAACAAAGATAGGAGAGAGAGGAGAGAGACACATATAGAGACAGAGGGAGGAGAGAGAGAAAAGGACACAGGAGAAGAGGAGGAAGAAAAAGAGGAGGGGAAGGAAGAGGAAAAGAGAAGACTAAATGGGAGAGGAGAAGAGAGGAGAGGCGAGGCGAGGCGAGGCGAGGCGAGGCGAGGCGAGGCGAGG
>JANHMN010000003.1:69046264-69100175 GCA_030674055.1 Rhabdomys pumilio | reverse complement strand
GGGAGGGGAGAGGAGAGGAGAGGAGAGGAGAGGAGAGGAGAGGAGAGGAGAGGAGAGGAGAGGAGAGGAGAGGAGAGGAGAGGAGAGGAGAGGAGAGGAGAGGAGAGACAAAGCCCTCTTTCTCTGTGGCCTCACTTCATGCTTAGCTGTTGCTTGCCCTCCATGCAGTCAGAGCACAGGTTTTGCCCGGTTACGCTACTTGTTAATTGTGAATATTGGAAGTCTGCAAAGTGCACTTCTGTGAATGACAGCAGAACAAAAATGAAGTGAGAGAATCAAGGACAGAGCTGTTAAAAATCGAGGCCGAAAGAGCATGCTCAATCAGAACTGAGTTGTGAAGCGAGAAAGATAACTAGCAACAATGATGAACAGTGGGGAACCCCAGACATAGTGAAGGAGGGGGAGCCCCAGGCAGAGGGAAGGATCTGGACTCTGGGCAGTTAAGAGTGAGAGCACTGCTATGAAATAGCTGCTCTGAACGGCTCCCACCCCTACCCCCACCCCCACTCAACGCTGTGCTGCTGCTATTTGAGCCGACTTCAGGTCAGTGATTTTTCTGTCTCCCGAGGAAGCTCTGCGAGTCTGATGGATGTTCAAACCACACAGAGTTGTTTCTGGTTGTGAAAAATGACATGTGATCCTCCGATGAGGCTGTTTTCTGGTTGACTCGTACGTAAACTGCTCCAGTTGCAGAAATAGCTTGGTCTATGGAAGCACAGTTGAAGCAACTGTTTAGTTTCCCAAAGGGACTGTTTTGAAGGAAGCGATGCTCATTTCAACACATAAGTTCGAGTGGCTGTGTCTCCAAATATTACTTACTATTGCTTAATTGGTACCTTATTACTTTTCAGGAGTGGTTCACAACTGATTTCACTTCTTCTATTATTTAACACACCCTATTTACTCCTGACAACAATGTGTTTTACCGCTTCTGATTATTCTCAGGAGGTAACCTGCGAAGAGCACAAAGCCCCATCCCTAGCACAGAACAAGGGGTCTGATGCTGATGAGGAGTTCTGAGAGGATCAACACATTTCATTTCTCTTCAGGGAGGACTGTGCTGACAGACGCGATTCTCAGTGGCTTACCTAGTGGTTTTCATGATGCTTACTTGTAGAAATTCCCTACCCCCCACCCCTACACCACGATCTACTTCACATTCATATAGATATTTCATCAAGTTAGAGAAATCTTTCACTTTCAATCATCTGAGTAAGGGTATTGAGAAAGGTAATGAGTGGTGTGTGTGTGTGTGTGTGTGTGTGTGTGTCTGTGTGTGTGTCTGTGTGTGTGTATGTGTGCTGTCAGCATGTTTGTGTATTTGTACACAAGTGATTTTTAACAAGAGGAATTCAGAACTAAATTCAGGAGAGCCTAGGACACAGAGTCCTGCAGTGGCAAGTCATTAGCAATGTCTCTAAACTAGACAAATCTGGCGAATAATACATTGCTCCTTCTTTTGTGGGAAGACTAGTTTGGGTAGTCCAAGTTTGTTTTTTTGTTTTTTTGTTTTTTAAGCCCTTAAGGGACTGACCGAAGGAGGGAAGTTGGGAGAAGGAATAGCATGGGACCTCATACATTCTCCCCACCCAGAGCTTCCTGTTCACAGCACAAGCAGGTAGGAGGAGCTTAGTCCTCAGAGGAACATTTCCAAGAATATTTAGATCTTACACAGGGTTGTGTGTCTAATCCTAATCAGAGCCAGCAGCTAAACCAAGTGTAGTTACCTTGCTACTGTTGTGACAGAACACCATGACGAAAGCAACTTACAAAAGAAAGATCTAATTTTGGGACTCAGTTCTGAAGGGCTAGAGTTATGACCATCATGGTGGAAAGCATGGCACCAAGCAGAAAAGTACACATAGAACTGGAGCAGCATCTGGAAGCATGACACCGAGACACAGCATGAGGCAAAGAAAGAGGCAGCTAACTGGGAATGATGTAGGTGTTTGAAACATCCAAGCCCATCCCAAATGATGTAACAGCTCACTCTGTTCCGTTCTGCCCCTCACTTGGGGGCCACTATGTTTCGGACTATTCTGCTCCATGCTTGGGGCTAAGTACTCTGGTCAAGAGAGAGAGAGTAGAGATGGAGGGGCAAGAGACAAGAAAAATGGAGACAAACCAGAGTGTGTAATCAAGTCTGGTTACTCCTTTATTCCCCCCTACTTGACTCATATTGTCTCCTCTTGACACTATTACAAGGAAATCCTGGGTATTTATAAGCACACGCAGGAGAACACAGGTGAAGATATTTTACCATGTGCACCATGCAGCTGGGGTCACCAAACAGCAAAACAAGCTATGTGGGATAAACAAGATATTTATCATAGTGTGCTTCAGCTGTTGTAGGCTGCTGAAAAACAAGTCTCTCATCAGGGTATATGGCTCCAGATGACTGCAAAGATGATAGCTGCTTTCTAGCCGCTTTCTGCTAAAAGTTGGCTCCCAACAAAATGACACACTTCTTTCAACAAGGCCACACCTCCTGATCCTTCCAAAACACTTTCACCAATTGGGAACTAAAAATTTGAATGTATGAGCCCTATGGGGTTGTTCTCGTTTAAGCCAGCACACCAAGCCAAGACTTTGCTTTCTGAGTATGTGAGCATATGACAGAAAAAATGTGGTTCCTCACAAGTTTTTTGATAGTCTGAACTTGAACCCTCTTTAGGACTGTCAGTCATCTCTGAGGAATCCCAAAGAGGACCAGAGTTGTGGTAAGTACTGTCCAGTGCTCTCCTTGCTTCATACTATGGTTCCAGTGTCTGCTTCCTCCAGAACTCAGGTTAAGACTTAAACCCCAGTGTACTAAGAGGTAGATCCAAGCAGTAAATATATAACTTTCATGAGTTAGAGTAGTCATCTTATGAAAGGGCAGGTCTAGCTAGACTTTGTTTTATGTTTTTGTCCCTTATGTCTTGGGAAAGACAGTGTTAATTCCCCCTGGAGAATGTACCAACCCCGATTCCACCTTTGAGGCAGAGATCCACTAATATTAGATACAAAACTTGTAAATGCCATAATCTTAAACTTTAAGTTGATAGCACTACAAAAAAGAATTTGTGATCTTTATAAATTACCCAGTTGTATTCGCAAGCTTTATGTCAACTTTTCATGATCTAGAGCAGTGTTTCTCCATCTGTGCTTCACAACTCCTTTGACAAACCTCTGTCTCCAAAATGTTTACATCGAAATCTGTAACAGCATCAAAGTTATACTTATGATATAGCAACAAAAATAATTTCATGGTTCAGGGTTGCCACAACACAAGGAACTGTATTAAAGGGTCGTTGCATTAGGAAGGTTGAGAACCACTGATTTTGAGTCACCAGAGAGGAAAGAACCTCAACTGCAAAAATGTCTCCATAAGATCAGGCAACAGGCAGGTTTGCAGGACATTCTTATAATTAGTGACTGAGGAAAGAAGGTTCATCCCATTGTGGGTGGTGCCACACCTGGGCTGGTGGTCCTGGTTTCAGTAAGAGCTGAGCAAGCCATGGGGAGCAGCACTCTTCCATGGCCTCTGCATAAGCTCCTACCCGCACTTTTCTACCCTGCTGGAGTTCCTGCCTAGGCTTCCATCAGTTGGCTGTGACTCAGGATATGGAAGTCAAATGAACCCTTTCCTCACCAAGTTGCTTTTGGCCTTGGTGTTTCATCACAGCAATAGTAACCTCAACTAAGACACCTGTGTCAGGTATTTTTCTGTAGTAACACAAATGGACTAAGACACCATCTAATACTTCTAGAGCTGAAGCAGAGGCTCACACTGGCTCAGGGAAGTGAGGGAAATGCAAAAATCCTTTGCATTAGTTACTTTGCTTGTCAGTGTGACAAACTGTCTTACAAATGTAACTTAAGGAAGAGAAGGATTTATTATGACTTACGGTTTGAGGATTCAGAACACCGTGGCAAGAGTTGGAGCAGCAGGAATGTGGAGCAGTTGGTTACATTGTATCTTTAGTTAAGAGGCAGAGAGAAGTGAATGCTTGTGCATTGTCTCCCATTTTATAGTCTGAGACTCAGTCCAGGAAATGGTGCTGCCCACATTCAGGGTGTATCTTCCCATCTCAGTTGACCCAGTTTAGAAATGCCCTTATATATGGGGTGATGTCCTAGGTGACTAACTCCCTCACACATGCTCACAATCCTAGGGCCTGAGACTCAGGCCATTTTGATCTTGTCAAATTAACATTTAATATTAACCATCACAAGCTGAAAAACAGATTTGCCTGTGGCTATTTAACTACCAGTAGACACTCACTGCTAACCAGAACTCTGCACTCACTTCACAGACATTTTAATGGAGAGTGGTGATGGGGGGGACTCTACCTTCTTCAGGGTCAGTGAGTTCTCCATGTCCCCCCACCCACCCACCCCAGCAGCCATTCTCATGATGCTCAATGTTTCCTCTGCAGGATGAATCACTGTTAAATCCTCTCTTCCTCACTCTTACCTCATCAGCATGCCTCCGTCCTCTAGGGCAGAGGTCCCAATCTTCCTAATCTTGCCATGCTCCTTTAATACAGTTCCTTTTGTTGTGGTGATCCCCAGCCATAAAATCATCTTCCTGGCTACTTTATAACTGTGAATTTGTTACTGTTATTAACCATAATATAAATATCTGTGTTTTCCAATGATCTCAGGAGACCACTGAGAAAGGGTTCTTCAATACCCAAAGGGGTCATGAACTATAGGTTAAGAACCACCGCTCTAAAAGATGTAAGGTCAAAGGAACAAGGACCATATTGGTCTTGTTCACAGGTTGTATTTTACATTAGATGTTATTCACTAGATGACTATTGGGCTGGACATGTGGAACATTCTTATATCAGCAAATTGGTAGATGAGAGCTTCAGCTACATCCTGACTGCCATCAATCAAGAAAACATGCTTATTTACTACCTGTATTTCCTTTCAAAAGAATTCTTTTAGAAAAGATTGAATCCCCAAAGCATTCTAAAATAGAAGTGGTGAAAGGTCAAAGGGATGGAGTACTGGATTCACATATTGTACCATTCACATATTTTTTGTTATGCTGTGAATATATTTCCTCTTCTTACACTCTTACTTGTCACTATTTGGTTTAAGATAAAGTTTAATTCTTGCTACATCCCCTGTACACAGCAGAGCCTCCACTGTATAAAATATTCACAACAAAGGCATTGGGAGGAAATGTATTATATAAAACAATGCCTCTGTTATTCACTTTGCTGAGTTATATAATTCCCTAGAGTTTCTGGAAAGTATTTGTAATACACTTCTACAAATGTGTTTGCTAACTTACTTAAACTGTCCATTTCCTATACAGTGTGAAAATTCTCTGTGCTAGCCAACTTGGGATGTGAAAAAGCACACGAGAAAGAGCTGGGCTTGAAGTCTTACACTCACAAACATATTTTAGTTAGTGTTCTGTTGCTTAAGAGACACTATGGTTTTACCTTTTTCGTTTTTTAAAGAGAAGCTATTGAAAGATATAGATTAAGACATGGAGGAATTTTATACCTAAAGAAGAATCAAGGGGGACAGAGATCTGGAGCATGGTGTGGGTGGGCAGGGGAAAGAAGGAGTTTTTAAAGAATTGGACTTCAGTTGTACAAATAATAGACTGTCTCCAGGGAGACTCAAGAATCTAGTAAAAGTAGTTTTTCTGGATGGAGAATAGAGTGACTAGAGAATGAGGGAAGAGGGAGGCTATTCTGCCCTATAAATCTTTTGAATCAAACACCATGTAACCCATTACCGTTTTGAAAGTTCTACCTGAGGAGAAGAAAAAGCATAGATTAGAGGAAAATGTTATTCAATTCACTAAAGGATTTTTCTCTATAATTTCCTTGGATAGGGATTTGAAATAGCATTCACTACACTGACATTACACTTGCAGATACCCTGTTCACAGCATGGTATTCTACTTTTATTTATTCCAGCTCTGTTGCTGCAAGATTTGTATACATGACAGAATGAGATCTTCATGGGAATATAGTCATTAGGGAGATGTAATTAACAACCTAGGTAATTATCCTAGTTTGATTTCCATGTCTCTGATCAAACGCTTTGACAACTCAGCAAAGGAAAGGGTTTATTTCATCTTACAGGTTGCAGTCCATCACTGAGAAAAGTTGGGCCAGGGATCCATGAAGGAAGTTGAAGCAAAAACTATGGAGGAATGTTGCTTCCTGGCCCACTTGCTGTCTTGGTCAGGCTCAGGTAGCTTTTCTATGCATTCTAGTATCACTGGCTTAGGGGATGGTACCGCCCACTGTATGCTTGGCCCTACCGCATCAGTCAGTCAAGACAATCATGTACATACACATCTGTAGACAATGTATCTGTTGAAGACAATTACTAAACTGGGAATATCATTTCAGATGATTCTAGACTGTGTTGAGAGTAAGTTAAGCAAGGACCTCAATGGAAGTAGAGAAACAAGTATGTGCTAGGTCATACCTAATTGCTGGAAGGGACCTAGGTGCAAATTAGGAGAGTTATACTTTAGAGTTCAGGTTCTTGTTCTCTTCTCTCTTTCAAATTGATGGCCTCTTTTCTTCTCTAACCGTTTTTATAATGCTTTTTGTAGGTATGTTTTCAGAGCTAACCTTCTGGCACTGGATGATCAGTTAGGGTACTCTTTTTCTAGGGAAGAGTATTTCTATGGAGCCTCAGAGTCTAGGAGATGGGCAGTTTAGGGAGCAAGGCAGCAAATACATTTGTAGAAAATATTAAAAATACTTTCCAGAAATATAGGGAATTATACAGCCCAGAAGAGTAAATAAGAGAGTGGTTGTTACAAATACACACAGCATTCTTCAGTTACCTCTAGTTCTTGGTGAGGGGCTTGAGGTTTTCATGAGCTTTCCCCTTCCACATTAACATGTCTATTGATGTCATCTTTGTTCCAGTCATGTTTAACCAGCCAAGTTGGTGTTGGTGACACTTTATAGGAACAGCTCTGGAATTTTCAGGAGACACAATCTTACAGAAAGCTCCTGTTCCTTGGACCCTTAGAGACTTTCAGCTCCCTCTTCCAAACTGGCCTCTGAGTCTTAGGTGTAGGAGTTGGCGTTGTAGATGGGTCAGTTGGTACTGTGCTCCACCACTCCACATTTGGATCAGTTGTAGGTTATATAATGGGTTTCCCAAGTGTTACAAAGAGAAGTGGCCTTGATGAGAACTGAGAACTACTTTCATCTGTGGGTATAAAGACAAATACTTAGAGATAGTTAGAGATTCTGATGGATTAGAAAAGTGTTGGTTATACATCTTCCTCCAAGATCCATGATTCCACTAGATCTTGGTAGTCGGCTAGGTTTCCAGCACCAGATATGATTTCTCTCATCAAGTATAAGATAAGAACCTTTAAAGAGTTACTGGTTACCAGCAGTGTATGTGTGCTATAAATGTACTTTTAGGATTGTCGTGCCATACAGAGTAACTTTTTTTTTTTTTGCTCAGTGTTTATATATATTTGATATTGTAAATCTAGAATCATACTAGTTTCTCTGCAAATAATATGCAGTATTGTAGTAAAAGGAGTTAATGTTGGCAGCTTTGGAATATTCTCAGTGAAGGATTGGGGAAGGGGTGGGAATCAAGCCAATATTCTGAGATTACACAAGGGCAACTATATTCTTAGGCTCTTAAGAAGTAGCAGATAGGTGCCATGTTGTACTGTAAATCCTCATGAGAGTGGATGAATCATTGATATTATCAGGTATGCAAACAAGCAACCAATGCCTTGAGCCAGCACAGTATGCATAGGGATCACAATACAAATTACTGACAGATGGTGTGTGGAGCTTAAAGATTTTGCAGATGTTCAGTGGCAGGGTATTCAACTAATAGAATATCTAGGCAAAGAGTTTTTCTATTCTTTTCTTCTCAAGTGTGTGTGTGTGTGTGTGTGTGTGTGTGTGTGTGTGTGTGTGTTGTGTGCTTACATATGAGTATATATGTTTACAAGTACATAATTGCATGGGTGAATATATGTGTGCCACATGTGCGTGGAGGAGAGTCCTGAGACTGACATCAGGAGTTTTCTTTGGTTACTTTTCATCTTATTCATTGAAGCAAGTTCTCTCATTTGAGCCCAGAGCCCAAATATACTCTTAGTCCAGCCAGCCACCTTGCTATGGGGATTCTGGGTAGTTTCTTTCAGAATGATAGAATTACATGTAGACTGCCACATCCACCTGACATTCATATGGATTCTGGGCATTAGAATTCCATTCCTCATATTTGCATGGCAGGTACTTTAACTGCCAAGTCATCTCTCTGGACAGCTTTGGTCGTTGCTTCTGTTCTTAATAGGATTTTCCATTAGGGCTACCAGAAAACTAAAATGGCTATAAAAAAAAAAAAGATCTGTGTCCTGAAAGTCACTAAAGATGTGGTTTTTAGAAACTGAGTTTTGGTGGTGGTTGGTTTGTTTGAGGCAGAGTCTCACTCTGTAACTCAGGAGAGCCTGAAGTTCACGACAATGTTCCTCTCTCAGTTTTCCCAAATGCTAGGACCTCAAACTTGCTACTAGGTCCAGCTTAGAAATTGAACTTAGTTTCCCAATTTTGCCCTATACCAAGATTGTAATACCTATGTCTGAAATGAAATAATTTTTTACAGTAAAAAGCAGAGAACAATCTAGAAAACATTACTTTGATGGGCATTAATAAAGCAGCTACCATGCTAACAATTAAAACGCAGTGCTGGCTCATTCATGCACACAGCATTACAGTACTTGACCTCTGTTTTTATATCTTAGACCAGGATTCAAACACTTGTCATGTTTACAGCACCAAGAAAGTAACATCTCTGCATAAAGTTAATCACTGATTAGTAGAAACTAGTGGAAATTATTGCAAATCAGGGGTCCTTGTCCTGTCTAAAAGAAGCCTCCTAGGCTCACTTTCATTAATGAGTTGTACTGTGGTCATGTTGGCCTCAGACTTGACAGTTTCCAGGTCAGCAAGGGAAGATAGAATCTGGTATATGTGGGTATGGAATATTCAGGTATTATGGGTACAGGGAGCCCTTAGGTGTGTGCCTCTGACTCACCACATGAAGCTGCCACACCATGGAAATATCCATCCATCCTCATCAACAGCAGTAGTAATGAAAGAGTGTTCTTTCAAAACGAACACCATTGAAGATCATTGGGAAGTATGTTTTAAGTGGGCTTTCTAACTTGGAACAGTAAGATTTTCTTAGACAGCATCTTTGTCTTCATGGAGGATGACCATGTTGGTCCAGGTTCTTCATTATTTAGCAAGCAGCACTATTTCCTGTTTCCTTCACTTGATAAGGTGCCAATCATCAGTCCCACAGATGACCATGTCATCACTCTCTATGTGTCTTAGGTCCAGGTAGAAATTTGCTTGCTGGTACTCTATTCTTTGTAGCTAATTCTGTTGCTAAACTTTGACTTTCAATTTGAGTATTTGTGTGGTTCTTTGCCCCGAATCTGACTGATAGAATTTAATGCCATAATTTTACATAGGATAAAGTTTAATGATGTCATCGTGGACATGGCATGTTGCCAGTTGGCATTTTGTCTAGACTCTGCCCCCCAGTTACCTGGCAACAGCCAGGTATATATAAAAAGGGGCTATAAAAGGGGCTGCTTGCCCACTCCTTTCTCTCTTGCTTTCTTGCTCTTGATCTGTCTATTTGCTCCTGCTCCCCCTCTCTTTCCACATGCTCATGGCCGGCTTCTACTCCTCTACTCTCTCTCTCTCTCTCTCTCTCTCTCTCTCTCTCTCTGTCTCTCTCTCTCTCTCTCTCTCTTTCTCTGTCTCTACTTTCTCAACTACCTTCCCCATGCCCTGAATAAACGCTATTCTATATGATACTGTTATGTGGCTGGTTCCTCAGGGGGAAGAGATGCCTCAGCATGGGCCCACAGAGACACCCCCTTTCCCCACACCTGACAACACATCCACTTAATATATTTCTTCTCTCCTTGTCTTTTTTATAAAACACAACAACAGTAGTAATGAACCCTAGTCAAATTATGATCATGATGGCTACAACCATTTTTTCCTAACCTCATAACAAGACAGGAAGCTAATAAATATAGTCTGGAATATAAATGAGAAAACAATGGGGGCTCATAGACTAGAAACAAAATATGCATGTGTTTTGTAGAATAACACATTCCTGGAAATAGCAGTGTCATTCCAAAGTACCAAATCCAGATTCCAACTCTAGTTGCAAATTTGGATGTTCTCTCAACATCAGATTGACATGACAGGGCCACTCCCCATTGGAACTATATTCCAGGTGGCTTCCAGATGGGACACAGGCTCATCTAGTTCTCCTAATCGTTGCTGTTATACTCTGACTGGATTTACATAGAGCCATTATCTCTCTGGCCTACTAAGCATACATTTTTTTGACTCCTAAGTTGCAAATGCCTTGAGGGCACATGCTATAATGAATTCCCCTCTGTCCTTGACTGACTCAATCATAGATGTCACCTGGAAAGAAACAGCTTCATTCTCATTCCGTGGACTCCAGACTTCTCTACTCCTGTTGTCACCCACTCCTACTCTATGCATCTGCTGCTCTGACAACCACACCATCCATTTGTCTGGGTGAATGAGGATGGAGGATGAGAACAGAGGGCCTTGGCAGAGGGAAGGAGACCAGGTTGGCAGTAGTAAGAGACCATCAGTGAACCTGATAAGGCTGAGGCTGCTCTCTCAGCACTGAATAAATCATTCTTCATTTTCAGTTTTGGATGCTGTGCTGTGTTTCTAGTTAGCTTAACATGATCCCCCATTTCTGTTACTAAATATGCTAATTTGGACACTCTGCAGGTTGGAGCAGTTAATATACTTAAAGTTGTACACATAACCCTTCCGCTCCTCTTCCTGGAGTTCATTAACCTCTCTGCAGCCACTGGAGCCAGGGATCACACTGCACTCCTGTGACCTTGACTCTCAGCCTCAGCAGCAGGTGCAGCAGCCCGAGTCTTTTTCATGCTTCTGCTAGCTAACAGAGAGGGGATGACCAGCTAGTTGCAGATCACTCTCATCCTCTGCCCTGCTTAAAAAAATGACAGATGACAAGAACAACAAAACCTGGGGCCACTGTTCTTCTATTCTGTTTTTAATAAGAGCCTGAGACTGCCAATCCCAGTGATTACACTGGCAGGTACCCAGACTTCAAAGAGGGCACCTGTCACAATGTATGGGTAATTGACTTTTTTTCAACCAATCATCTACCCCTTGTAATCATGCCATTTCATTCAAATGAACTTTTCAAACTGTTCATTTGAGTCGGCCCAGACTGGAGGGGGCAGGGTTACCAGGAGACAAGACAGAAGCTGAGGGCTGGAGCAGAGTTGTCAGTCTCTCTGGAAGCAGAGACAGACTTGGTGGAGGGCTTATAGGTGACACAGGCAGAGTGATGAGGGTGAGAGGGTGTCTCTGCCTCATTCTTTGTCTAAGCCTCTGACTGTTAATTTAGTTTGCCACTGCTGTGATCAAATATTGCCTGGTCTGCTTGTGTCTGTCACCAGTGTCTCTTCAAGAAATTGGAGTATAAATCTCTGAGCCTAAAGCATCCTTTGGTTTCTCCTTCCTGGGAGGGAGCTAGAGGTTCAAAAAAATTGAGCTTGGTGAGTAAAGCTATGTCCCAAGGCCGGGTTAGGGTTTGTGCTTTCCTTGAAAGAGGCCAACTTTTTTGTCATAATGATGCCTTGATGAATTTGGCACATCTGGCCATCCATGGAACAAATGCTAAGGATTTGAACCATGAGAGATTCAAATAATAAAGGCTTTGCACAGCTCTCAAATTCTCTGCAGTTAGACAAAATACTCCCTGGATTGTGATGAGCTCTGGGAGGGTGGGGTACTGTGTTTGGTGACTGTGCTGTGATGATTCTGGAGCTGTTGGCTTTAGATTTCACTGTGTAAAATCACCAAGAAAGAAGTTCCCTGTTCATAAAGGAGAACTCTTGATGCCTTTGGCTTGCCAAGCTCCCTCTGACGCAGTTGCTGATCGACTGTCTGACTTTATAAAGGTTACTTAAGCTTTCACCTCCATTTTTTTTTACAGGACAAAAGTAGAGAGAGATATTGTGAATTAAAATGAAATATTATTAAACTATATAGCTCAACTATATATTACTGCCTTTGAGGGTATTCAATGAGATGTTGATCTCTTTTGCAAAAAGAAATCAAGTAGAGCAGGTCTTAAAACCCAACTGGGCTACCTGTCCTTAATGTCCTTGGGTCTTATGTGCCATAAATGTCCAAGGACCCAGGAACTAGAAGAGCTGCAGAACCAAGTGTCTCCATGATTCTTCTCAAAGAATGTACGCTAAACATCAGGTCTTCACTGTTCTGACACATACCAATAGTATCCCCCTAAGTGTCATCCCACACAGTCTGCATCCCTCTTCTCTTACTCACTGCTTTCCGATGTCTAAAATTGTCATTTACACACTAAGTAACCTAACTAGCTACAGAGTATTCAATCTCCTGAAGAAACTGTCCTCATGTGTGAAATACCCAGGGTGGTATGTTACTCACACTGTATTAATTAGTTGTATTAAAATATACATACACATATGTGCCCATATGCATGCATATGATTATACTTATATAAATAATTTTTTAAATCTAACATTCTATGATTTATTAATGTCAGTAAGCCTATATGAATTAAATATGAATATTAATAAGTAAAAATATTAAAGTCTGTGCCTCATGTAATGTTTAAATATTTGTAGGAAATAACTCCATTATCTTTTACCACTATAATTGACTTTTATTAAGAAAATAGTCTATAATAAAACAATTGCTGCCAACCAAGACATTAGTGGGAGAACATCAATGAATTCCTACATCTTCCATATCTGAGGAATTTGACTTTGCTGAGTGGAATGCAAAAATCAAAAGGCAGGGAGATGGGGTTCTTTCAGACAAGAGAAAAAATATCAAGAAAAGTATGAGGTGTTAACCTCTTGCAGCCCAGCCAGATCAGGCAAGAGGGCAATTATAGCTGAGAGGAAATGCACTGGGATGGGTTTATCCAGTTAGCCATGAAAGTGAGCTTTTCTAGGAATACAAAGGAAACTTGGTCAGCTCTAGTCTAATAAGGTCCAAACCTCATTTAGGATCATTTAGTCTAATTTTAGATCTAGTCTAATAAGGTCCAAACCTCATTTAGATCTGAGTCCAAGTCTCCAACACAAATGCTCTGTTTACCTCTTCTAGCTACCATGGCCATGCACACTCAACTCAACTTATGGAAACATCATTATGAAGAGGAAAGTCCCATGCAGATGTCATGAACAGCCATGGAGGGAAGGGTCTGATTAGAGAAGGTCTGCAAGGAGTTGAAAGAAGTTTATACCACATGAAAAGAATGTCATAAAGGAATGAACATGCACATTAGTTTGAGGTCAGATTTTTACCATTAAACACCTGTTTTTGATAGAAAAAGAAAAAAAAAAGTCAAAGACATTCACAGATTTGCAAAGTGCACCCAAATTTCTATGAGAATAAATCTGAGCCCCATTTACAAGGAGTTTCTGAATGCTGTTCTTTCTCTTTCTCTCCCTCCCCCAATATGCAGGCATTAAGTGCACATGACTGCAAGCCAATGGTCATCATTGTATATCTTTCTTTATCATTACTTTATTTTTTGAGGCAGAATCTCTCACTGAACCTGGAGCTCATCCATTTGGCTTAGTTGGCTGGCCAGTGACCTCCAGGAATCCTTCTGTCTCTGCTTCTTCCAACACCAAGGTGACAGATATTCGCTTGCCACTCCCAGCTTTTATGTGAATGTTGAGGTCCTCATACTTGCATAGCAACCACTGTACTGAATCAGTCGTCTTTCTAACATCTAGGTGCTAAGTTCTTAAGTGCCAATTGTAACATGTAAAGTCTTGTAATCTTACAAAATTCAAGGACTCTAGACATTTTAGTTACTTTATTAAGTGTGATACTGGACAGCGACTTGACTGCTTTAAAATTATCATTTTTTTATTGACTCCAATAAATTATTAGAAGAGGCAAGAGATTTTCATGTACATGTTGTCTCACAGAGCACCACAGCTTGAGAGATTTTAAAACCAGAGAGCTGAGGGTGAGGGCTACTCAACGGTATCAGCTCTCTGATCACGCTGCAGGCTTATTCACACAGAGCTCTCAGAAGGACTACAATTAGGCTCTAGTGAACTGGGCATGCTGGATTGAGATTTTTAATTTTATCATCAGATTTTGTGGTTTGAAACTGTGGTTAACACCAGCCAGGGAGCCTGCCTAGGGATGATGGGAGCCTTCTGTATTCTGTTCCAGTTGTATAGACTGATCTTCTTATGGGACTCCTAAAAGTAGGATCAGGGCTGTCTCTGACTCTGTTACCTACCTTTGGGACCCTTATCCCCTACTGACGTGCCTCATCTAGCCTTAATAGGAGAGGAGGATCTTGATATGTATCGCAGTTTATATCTTGGTTTGTGTCTTGATTTTCCTAGTCTTACTGCAACTTGATATGCTATGGCTATGGTATCCGTGGGAAACCTCTCCTTTTCTGATGAAAATTAGTAAGAGTGGATGAGGAGAGAGGAAAGCAAGAAAAAGACTGAGAGAAGACAAGGGAGGGGAAACATATAATAAATATAATATAATATAATATAATATAATATAATATAATATAATATAATATAATTTTTAAAATATGGTTCAGTGAGACAAAGAGATGTGTACCAGACCTGTAGAGATTGAGTTCAGGAGCTGCCTCCCACTGACTTCCTGAGATGGATCAGTCTCTACCCAGCCACTGCAGCTGCCCTTAGGATGGTCTTTGAGAAACATGGACTAAAGCAAGCATTCTCTAAGAAACAAACCAAGAGGTCGGTGCTCATATCTGAAAGTTCCCTGTACCCGAGAGGGTGGCAAATTTCATATCAAATAAAAAACACGTGTAGAGTTTGTGATCAAGATGACAAAAGAAAGGGGGAAAAGTGTTTCTCTTCTTGAACAAAGGGCTTCAGATGTTTGGATTTTGTTTTGTTTTCCCAGTGGTCTCAGCCTTTGCATGCGCAAGGGCTCAAAGAGACTTTCTCCATGTCCCTGCGGTCATGGCAGTCACAGCTGAAGGTGGAGATTATGATCTGCTTTTACTTCTTGCCTCTGGCATTTATTATGACATATTCGCTGTCTTCCAGATAGTGGAAAGTCAGTGATTTGTCAGAGAATGGCTATTGCTCTGTGTAAACAAAATAACTAGGAACAGCTTCATGAGATTAGACTGAATATGTCATCTCCAGATTATGCCTTTATAATCTTTCGATTGTCTTGCTTTGTACCTCTATTAAGTAGATGATAGGTTAGGTTTCATGTGATTTACCTAATTGTGGCTTCTTTCACACTGCACATCAATGATTATAAGCCAGTATTACACATTGTATTGGATTACAAATTCTATTGATTTGTTTTCCATCTCTCCTGAAAGAACATCTGCAGCCAGTCTCTGTCCCTCATTGTTCTAATTAGCCTTAGCTGTCGACTTGGTATAGTCTAGGGTCAACTGAGAGAGAAGCCACAACTGAGGACTTACCTGGATCGGATTGGCCGGTGAGCAATTATCTTTATTATTAATTGAAACAAGAGGACCCAGACCACTGTGGGCAGCAGCATCACTAAGCAGGTGGTCCTAAGGCACACAAGAATGCTAGCTAAGCATGAATCTATCAGCATGCCAGAGAGCAAACCAGCAAGAAGTGCTTCCTCTGTGAATCCTGTCTCCAGGTTCTTATCACAAACCCTACTTTTTCTTCCATAGTGGATCGTGACCTGGAAGTATAACGGAAAGAAACCAGTTCCTCCACAATATTTTTAGTGAGAGTTTTATCACAGAACTAGAGAGAAAACTGTAAGATTCCCCACCAACACAAGACACATAATTGCACATACACATTCAACACACAGGGCATAGTTTTGTTTTGTTTATACTTTAGAGTTGGATAATAGTTAAAAATGCTTTAATCAACAGTGTATAATCAGGGGCAATTTGTATTTTAATAAATGTAATCAGAAATCCATCTTTAAAAGGAAACTATTGTAAATTTTTGACTATATTTAGAATATTTACTGATTGGGGTGAAATAATGTTCAAATGATTTTTTTAATTGATGAGATGAATTGCTATGTTAAACTGCCTAGAAAAGATTACACAGAAGCAGTTTCCATTGCATGTGTGGGTCACAAGAGTGCCCACCAGCCTTCATCTGCAGGAGTGTTGTCTTAGGTAAAAGGACCAATTACATTCTGTACCCACATCCACCTTTCATTTAAGATGGAATTTCTTGTTTTGGCTTGATTGCTTTTTAGATAATAGTATTAAATATAGTTTACATCATCATCATTTTCTGACATAATGAACACACAAACACACACACACACACACACCATATGCCCCCACAAACACATCACACAAGGCACATACACACCACATACACCTACAAACATAACACACACATACTCACACACATGCTCACACACACACACACACACACACAGTGGATGTTTTCTTTTCTACTGAATCTTCACTTACCTTCTATAATTGCCTTGCTATTTTCTATTGGATTCAATTCTTCTATATTTTTCTTTTACAAGCTGCTGGCCAAACATCCAAAATTTATTTTATAGCACACTGATTATAAACTCTAACCTGAAAAATCATAAAATAGAAGTATATTTGTCTAGTTTTCATTACTAATATACCCAAAGCTAACGTTATGAGAAAGAGGTTTGTTAGCTTTCAGTTTGAGAGGCTGAAAGTGTAGCATGGTATGTTGTGGGCTATATGGCCAAGATTGCCCTTAGTATCACCTTACAGTGCAGCATTTGAAGAAAGGAGTGGTCATAAGTCAAGTAAGGAAGCTAAAGGGATGGAAGAACTCCTTTTATACCCATTATTATATGAGACTCAGCAAAAAATTGTTTGTGCTTAAAAACTCTCTCAGCCTTACTGATCTAAAGGCGTTTAACTAGACTCCACCTATTACATGTTCTACCATCTCCTAATAGGGTCACCATGGGAACCAAGACTCCTGTCACATAGGCACTTAGTGGGTGGGAGTACTCAAAGCATAGCAAGAAGACAAACAGAATTCTGGAATTGCGATATTGTTATATTCCGTGGCTCTTTCTTGCCACATAGATAAGGGTCCTAAAGTGCAAACAGTGGCACACTTATTGAATCAGAAGAGCTGTGGAGCACATGCTTTGGGTCAGTGTGTTAATAGTGTTTGTCTGTGCGCCAGAACTGGGTCAGGGTCTTGTTTACATTGTATCATAGCAGCAGAGAGTGAGGAGATGGGTAAGGAGCCTCCAGTGAATCAAACCTCAGGATAGTTATAACTGCCATAGAAGACCTACTTATGCAAAACCACATTGATATAGGTCAGCTTGTAATAGGTTTGGGTTTTTACAGTGAAACACTATGAAGGTGTGTGATAGGCTGAGTGGTTGACATTCTACCATTTAGATCTACCTTGAATCTATGAGTATGACTTTATTTGAAGAAAGGGTCTTTCTTCACTGATGGGATTGAGAGAAAGATCTTAAGATAAGAGTCAACTCAAAGTATTTGGATGGGTCTCAAATCCAATTATCAGGGTCCTTGTGGGAAGATTGGAGGGGGTTTGTAGTGAAAGAGAAGGCCACAGGAAAAGGGAGGAAGAAGTTGAAGTGTCCAAGCCACTAGCCAACCAACCTCCCGGGGCCACCAGAAGGAGGAGAGGCAAGGAATCAATTCTTCTTTAGAGTCTTCAGATTTCTGATCTCTGGAGTTTGGAGATGATGAATGCCTGTGGTTTTAAATTGCTAAGTTCTTGGTGGGTTGTTATGGGCCCCAGTAATTGAGTGCAGGCATGATGCAGACAAAGACCACAGAGGTCTCTTTTATAACCAAGTGCTCAATCCCCAACCCTATGATCTCACCCTGAACAAAGGACTAAAAAACTATTGTAATTTTTCCAGTCTTTCAGGAAATAACAATCTTATTTGGATCAAAATATTTTGAAACATCATTCACCATCACTGATGGTATCTAGCACTCAGCATTCCCCACGGGAGCAGGCTATGAACATGGAGACATGATAACTTCATACAACTGAGAGTAAAGGGCTTTTAAAGGAATGAATAAGCAGATGGGTGTGACCAGAGGAATGACTTTAAAAGGTTTTAATTCATTAAAGGTAACTCTGGTTTAGACTTTAATGGAAGACTGAAGTGTTATACTGGGCTAGTAGGGAAAAGGGAGTCAACCTGCCTCAGGATTTAGGATTTGGGGCAAGATCCTCTTTCAAGCAACATGCAAAATCAGAGGAAAACAAAACATAAAAATTTCATATTTACTCCAGAAAATCAAATTTAGTCTGAAAATCAGAGACACTCATAGAGATCTTGTAAATGTTTGAAAATCAGCTTGTATATAATAACACATCTAACTTTTGTGTTCAAAAAACTTCTGAGTAGTTGTTATCCTCCCACAGATCCTCAGTGGTAAATGTCTTTGTTTTAGCTTCAAAGATAATGTGATACAGGTGTATATTCTAAGGCCAAATGATAATAGAAAAAAATGGGTCACTATATTTATTTTCAACAGTTCCCATAACAGGATAATTTGATCATTTCTAATGAATTATTAAATCAGAAAGGTTGCAAAATAGCATGCAAATTATATATGTAAATTGCCTTTGATAACACCAACTCTCAGTTGCCTCTGGAATCTAATAAAATGAATGTTTTTGGTTTGCCTGGAAGCATTTATTTCTAAGAACCAACATGAAAATATCATTTGAATAGAACTTAAGTGACTTGCCAGCTGCTGTGAGACAGTCATTGCATGACCTCATTACCTATGGTGGCCACTTCCTCAGTGCTTTGCTTATGAGACAATTTCATTTGTGTTAAAGAGTTCCAACTCTTCCATTTACATTTTTTGTTTTAAAGATTTTTTATTTATGTATATGTGCAAGCTATTTGCATGTATGCCTGCATGACACAAGACAGCATCAGATAGAAGAGGCCATTAGATCACATTAGATGGTTATAATCCACCCTCTGGTTGCTGGGAATTTAACTCAGGACTTCTAGAAGAAGAAACATTGCTATTAAACCATTAAGCCATCTCCCTAGCCCCCTTTTAAATTAAAAAATAAAACAAACTTAAATGTACAATTCTACTTTTTAGGGCTTAAGATGGACCTGAGTTTACATGATTCTATTTTAGTAAGCCACCTGCAAAGTTCATTCACCTTATTACAAGAACTTAGGCAATTTCTGGGACCATGTTCAGACTGTGACCATTTATTGAATCAGTTGCTCTGAGAGCCGGTGGAGCGATGTTGAAAAGAACAGTCCTTCCCTGTTGTGTAGCATGTTAAGGGACAAAGACTATCTACAGAGGAAAGGGCAGTTGTACTTGCATTGTTGTTCTTTCTGAGGACTCAGGTTCAATTCCCAGAATCACCACAGTGGCTCTCAACCACCTGTATCTCCAGTTCCAGGGGATTTGATGCCCTCCTCTGACCTTTGTGGGCACTAAGCACTCATGTGGTGCACATACATACACGCAGGCAAAACACTCATATACATAAAATAAAATTTTTTTTTTACAAAATAGAAAAATAGTCAGGTATATATGCTGTCACTCCAATAGGATACCAACTCCCAGACACATACAAGGATTCACTTAGACAACTGAAAAGAAAAAAAGCTTAAAGAAAGTCCACCACCCACCCACTGGTGTGTATGTTGCTATATTTCTAGAAGATGGAATTACTAGAAATAAGCAAGCAAATTAAACATTTACACACAGATGCCGTTTGGTACTTGTCCAGACTTTCATTTTTTGATTTGTATATATAAAAATTATGTATGTTTTGGTGATACCTGTTTGTTATAAAAGATGAATGTTTAGAATCAGGTTAAGCCACTGGGGGAGAAGAGATTCTGACAGTTTTACAACAATGGCTGCTATGAGATTCTGGATTCCTTTAGTGGTATAAACAAACAGCTATGCAGTGACCAGAAATCACAGTTCTTAGGCAGTTGAAGAGACTGCCAAATGTTCTCCTTACTTGTGGTACATCATCCAACCTCACCCCACCTCACAAGGGATTGTGTGTCTCCTTCGGTCTTGTTAGTCTCAATCCCGAAGTACATGCCAGCTTTAGTTAATTTATCCACTAAAGATCAGTGTGGGAGATATTTTGAACTTTCTCTCTTAACAAATAATTTCTTCATTGAAATACTCCTACCCACAAGAAACAAAATATACTAAACCATAAAACTATTTGAATGCTATCACTCATACATATTATTTCATTTAATTCAATAACTTATCCATTAGTAATCTAAATTTCAGAATAGTTACATTTTACTGTAGTTTTTCTGTGCAATCTTCTCATCTGTAAGGTCAGAATATTTCATAATCGTGCCTTGCCTCAACAGTTAGTTCTTGGCAACTCCATAGGAGGGTATGTGGGAAAAACATTTCTTAGTGGTTCACACATTTATCCATGTGATGTCTTTTTCCCAGACTGAGCCTCCTGGGGAATGTCTATATAAGTTAGACATGTAACTAAATGAAGTTTGAGGACTTGGAACTTAACTGGGGTTAAAGAGAGGTGGACTGGTAGAAAATGAGAGAAATATACTCAGACTGTAGTTATAGGCTGGTGTGAGACCAGGCAGTCTACAGAAGTCTTGGATTGCTTGAGACTTTCTGTAGCATGCATGTGGAAGTCCTAAACAAAGCCCAGATGAATCAGCTGCCCACATACACTTCTGACAGTACAGTAAAGGGCTATCTCAATAATGGTAGAAGAGATCTGCCTGATGAGTGTGAGTTGTAAAACTGTAATTTTAAAACGGCATGGATAATCACCCAAAGGAGTTAGCAACCCAAACGAGGGGTCTTTAGAATGCATAGCTCAGTTGTGTTTCATAGGTGCCAGCCATCTCCCTTGCTACCCTCGTGGAAGAAAGAGGATATTGCTACATTTACACCATTTGTGAAAGCTCAGTTGTAGTTGTTTGAATGGGAAATGCCCACCAGGATTCAGGTATTTGAATGCTTGGTTCCCAGTGTGTTGTGCTGTTTGGGGGGATGTTATTTTACAGTCATTAGGAAGTAGAGTCTCAGTGGAGGTTCTGAAGCACTGGGGGTGGACTTTGAGAGTTTAGAGCTGTACCTCACTTCCAGTTGACACTTTTTGTTTCCTGTATGTGGATAAAAGCTTGATAAGCCAGCTTCCTATCCCCCACTCCATTGTGGACTCTTCCTACTGAAATTGGAAGTCTAAATAAATATTCTCTTCTGTAGTTGTCTTTTGATCCTGGTATTTCATCACAGCAATGAGGGGGGGCGGGGGGTAACAAATACTGAAAGGAAGCACTCAGAACGATAGCAGCCTTTTATTCCAAAGTCAGAACTCTGAAAGTGAGCTTCACAGCCCCAAGTTGGTCTATCTGGAACATGTCACTTAGTAGGAGTAAGAGTCTGGGGCTTAAGACTCAGATGTCATAAAATACACACAGCTTTTTCTTTAAGCAACCCTCATCTTCTCAATGTGCCTTCCATATAGAGGCCATGTTTTCTAGGGGCTCCTCTGTCCTCAGACTAGAGTTCTGGAGTTCTCTCAGCTGGTGCCAGTATCTCCAGACCTGGCTGATTTCTTTGATTTAGAAAAGCTTCCTTCCATGTCCCAAGCCTACAGTCTGGGGAGAACTCTGCAGCTTTCCTCTGCCCTTTCCCAGTTCTCCATTTCAGATGTTTTCAGACCATAGAACCAAATGGCCTGGGGACCAGATGCTTCTGGTTCTTAAGCTGTGCCACTTCAGCAAGTTAGGCAAGGATTGACTTGCTTAAGTAACTGAGTAAACTAAGAGATGAAGTGTGTGTGTGGACTGTTGCCCGGGAAGTAGCAACTGTTTCAAAATATGCTGATGTCCATTTTTATCATCCACCCCATGTTATAGCAGTGTGATCTTCTGTGGCTTTCTTTATTAAATAAGGTTGAAAGGTTCCTTCCAGTCTCGTTGTAAGAAGAGAAACATTATTTTTGAAGATTATAATATTCTTCCATCTTTATAGAATTCTTACAAGTTCTCCTCGTCTGCTGTTTTTGGACAAGAGTTCCCCAAGGAAGACCACATGGGAACATGCACAGCCAGTCTCTCCTCAAAGAGGAAAGGTTTTGTGGTGGTTTGAAAGAATGACCGTTGTAGGTTCTTAAGGAGTAGCACTCTTAGGAGGTGTGGCCTTCTTAAAGTAGGTGTGGCTTTGTTGGAGGAAGCGTGTCACTGGGGGTGGGCTCTGAGATCTCAGAAGCTCTTCCTGCTGCCTGCACTCTCATGCATCTCCAGCACCATATCTGCTTATGTGCTGTCATGCTTCCCGCCACAAGATTAAATCTCTGAACTATAAGTCATTCCCAATTAAATGTTTTTCTTTAGAAGAGTTGTCATGCTCATAGTGTGTCTTCACTTGCTCACAGTGTGTCTTCACAGCAATAGAACTCTAACTAAGATATATTTGTTTGGGCTCACATTTGTTTAGAGGTTTCAGTCCACAATCCCTTGGCTTGTTGTTTTGGGCCTGTGGCTAGTAACATATGGGGAAAGCCCCATAACCCAGGAAACTACTCAACTCATGACAGGAAGCAGAGACAGACAGATGGGCAGAGAGACAGATAGAGGGAGAGGGAAAGAGAGAAGGAGAGGGAGAGAACAGAGAGAACAGAGAGAAACGAGAGAGAAGAGAGTGAGAACAGAGGTTCCTGGGATACAAATATCTCCTCCTTGCGCATACCCCACCACGACCTAATTTTTTCCTACTAGCCTTCAACTAGTAGAGGTCCCAACATTTCCCAGTAGCACCACAGAGTAGAAACCAAACCTTCAACACACTCACTTTGGTTGACTTTTTATTTGTTTGCCGTTTGCCCTAGACTGTCAGCCTCTTGAAAGGAAGGTCTATGACTTTTTAAATCTTCTCTTTAGAGTTTATTCCAGTGCCCTGCACGCATAGAGGGAGAATCCAATCAATGCATGACTGCTGAAGTGATGGCACCTGGTATGGCTCTCAGCTTATATTAGGGGATCAATGGAGTCTGGCTTCCTTCTTTGGTTACTAAGCAAGTTCAGGAGACAGGCAAATCTTGACATTTTGTTCCTTAAACCGATTAGCAAATCTTCTTTACAAGGAAGATTATTGAGAAACTGATTATAAAATGTCTTTAGTTCACAAGCAAAAATAGCACTTAAATAGAGGTTACATTACACAATTGAGTTACCTTTGTTTCCCAAATTATCCCTGCTTCAGACATCCATTGTGTCGCCTCCCCAGTCTTCAGTTTCAATATGTTTCACACAAAGGAGAAACTCTGAGGATACAGCCATCAATATTTCTCAGTAAGAACCTTGACTCTTCTATAATTAAATTGCCCTCTTGTGCTAATTTGAGTGCATGCCTACAATATTCCTTTTTCCAATTAAATACGCTACTCTTTGACAGCGGTTAAAGAAATAAAAGGGGAAAGAATCAAACTGGCACTTCCCACAGTTAAGATGTTTTTTTTTCCTCAAGGGATTAGGGGCATGGTGACTTCTGAGATGATGACATCTATACTGTGGAAAAGGAATGATGGGTACAGTTTTTATATTGGCACCTGTTATGGATGCTGCTTGGAAACTCGTTTGAAACTTCAAAAGAAGCATGAATGGCATGTCTGTCTCACCAAAATGTGTGGTCTAAAGTTTGCCTCAAATAAAACTAACTGTAGAGAGCCACTGAATAGACCCAGAGGTGCGTGATCATGAGCTTGTCAACATCTTACCCATTGGTGGTGTGGAGCTGAAATAGCGGAGTTTGGTACAAGGAAGTCCTGCTTCTTCAGCATTTAAAACTTGAGATCAGACATGGTAGAAACTGAAGTCATTTTTTAAAAAAGGCTTTTGAATTAGATTCTGAATACTGGTGAATCTTGGCAATTGATTCTGATCACTCTCCCCATGATACAGTTTATTTTTCCATCCTGACCTTCTCAGTTATTCTGTTTCTCATTTAATAAAGACAGATTTCCTAATTCTTCTTTCATTACTGTTGGCCTCTCGAGTCTGATTTAGCCAGAATCGCTGTGATAATATGCAGACTTTAATAGGGAAGGGAAATAGCTAATTACACATGTTATCAGAGGATGCCAGGAAGGGCCTGGAGAAAAGATACATCTGTAAATCCCAGAATCACAAGCTCTGCCCAGAGTATCAAGCCTGCAAAGATAAACTAAATGTGCAGCAGATGTCAGGGTCTCATCTGCACGAAAGTGTCTTCCCTTCATGGTCTTCAAACAGTCTGCATTGTTCCTTTCTGATATCTCAACGTGTTATATAACTTCTGAAAAATACTAATGGCTTAAATCTGCATCCCAGGTTGGAGGATTATATAATCACAGAATTGAGTGTAACATATCCACCTTAATTTAATTGAATTCTTTACATGTGTTGTATGTGAAGCTATGTATGATGTTCACATGTGTGTGGGTAGTCATGTGGTGTGTGTGTGTGTGTGTGTGTGTATGTGTGTGTGTGTGTGTGTGTGTGTGTGTTTCTGCCAGAGGCTGCTTGATACTTGAAGTCTTCCTTGATAACTCTCCACTTTATTTACAGAAACAGAGTCTTTCCCAAACTTAGGGCTTACTGGTTCTGCTATTCCAGCTGTCCAGCTTTTCCTGGGAATCACTTATTGCTGCCTCCTAAGCACTAGGCTTACAAGCAGGCAGCGAGAGCTTTGTCCACAGATCCATATCCCCAGCCTTGAACTAGAACTGTCAATATGTTCTATGATGTTGGCCAAAGGAAGTGCCAATTCAAGGCAGACAATGTGGAAACTATTTTGGCACCTTCTGCCATCTTACTCAGCCTATGTTCCTATCCTCCCTCCACTTTCTTCTTATAGAGCTATCTCATATCTTTCATTCATACTCATAGATAAATTCAGTCACTGGATAGGAGATGTTTTTGAACAATAAAGCCAAGGAACTCATCTCACTAAGAAAAGGGGAGGCCAGCATTTATAAGCTTGAAACAGAACATGTGGCTACAAAGCAGAGGAACTACATTGTTTTACACCATTTTCTTTCTAATCAGCCTTGACAGTTTTAATTTTTTTGTATTTGGGTATGATGGTGAAAGTATATAATTCTAGCATTTGAGAAGTAGAGGCAGGAGGCTCAGTAGTTCAGCCTGGACTACATGAAATTCCATCCTAAAACAAAACAAATCCATCAAAATTATATTTTAAAATGTGCATATTTGGGGAATTTTATACCCATGTTTTGTTCTACTTTTCACTTCCAATTTTCATAATTACCTAGATAGATAGATGATTGATTGATAGATAGATAGATAGATAGATAGAGATAGAAAAATAGATAGATAGATAGATGATAGATAGATAGATAGATAGATAGATAGATGATTGATAGATGATAGATGAATGATAAAAATAAGTAAATTGAGTCCAGTTACTGCTTCCAGTAGGGAATGGGTGCAGAAGCATTTACTGGAGTGTGGGCAACCTCTCGAGAACTTTAGGTCTAAAGAAAACTGACTCTCCTTTTCTGAGCAGCCATCAGTTTCCAATAGTAGCTCATCCAGAGGTGGACTTTTATCTGGATTGATATTATGCACGTCTTGTGCATGTAGCCATAGGAACTGTGAATTACTGTGTCCAATGACCCTGTCTTATCTGGCAAATATTCTTTCACTGCAGTGTCTACTGACTCTGGGTCTTACAATCTTTCCATTCCCTCTTCCCCTATGGTCTTGGAGTCTTGGAAGAAGTATTATATAGAAGTGTCATTTAAAGCTGAGCATGTCACATACTATCATTCTTTGCAATTGATCAGTTTCTGAATTGCTCCCCATATATTTCTAAAAGAAACTTCCCTGATGAAAATGGAGAGATAGGCTCATCTATGGGCATTAAAATAAAAATATGTGTCATTTTAATACTATATCCATTGAACAGGATAATATTATGTTCTACCCTAAGGTCTATCACTTAACCAACCATGGATTGTTATTCCAGTTAATGGTGCCAAAACACATTTTAGAAAAAAGTTACTTGAACTAAACATTCAGCAATACTGAAAGAAGAGGAATGAGTATCAAATAGGAAATGAATGAAAAGAAGGAATTAATATAGTTACATCAAGTCATCCATCCATTGTTGGAGTAGATACCATGTTGTTGGAGAAAGTAGGTCAGTGAGGGTGGGCTATGAGGTTTCAGAAACTTAAGTGCCTCTCTCTTCCTGCTCCTTGCAGATCCAGAAGTAGGACTCTCAGGTACCATGTCTGTCTCCATGTCAGCATGCTTGCCATGATGATAATTCTGGGGTTACAGGAAGCAAATTGATTTTAAGGATTCACAGCTGGAGTTGTATTATGGCTCCATCACATGCCAGCTATGAATTCACACTTCACTTGACCTCTTAGAGCCTTCCTTTCTCATTCACAAAACAGAGATAGGGATCAGCTAGAAGTTTAATAAATTTAATCAACTGTTATCATAGGAGCAAAATGGGATAATACCTAGTGCCATGATTAGCGCTGATTGTATGACAGAACAACTTAAGGCTCAGTGACTGAACACCGTGAAAGCTTGTATCTGTGTCATACAGTCTAGATAAGAAAGTGGGTGGGGCCCAGTTCTACATCAGTGATTCAAGATTCAGCACCTACTTTCCAGTACATGTCTCCATCACCTTCTAAGTTCAGTCACCAACTGGGGAAAGAGGACTGGAAGAAAGACCAGTTGGGGAGAAAGTTTGAACCAGTTTGGACCACCTTTGCTCAGAGGTATGTAGTTACTGGAATTTACTTTTTCCTTAGAGAGAACCCATCACCACATACGGGGTGGAAAACATTGTATGTTGAAATAATTCTTCAAAAAACGGCCGCAGGTCAAGCCAACTGTCTAGGCTGTGGTGGCTCCGCCTAGCTCAATCATGTGGCCAGAGGTCACGTGTGCACTGCAACCAGAAACGGCCAGCCGGAAACACCAACCCTGCCATCCATGAGACATCAGCGTGGGAGATGGCTCTTCCAATCTTCCACTCTGTCTCTGCAAAGCTGGGCATTGCCCAGACCATCCCACCAACCATGCAAGCCTGGTAAAAAAAATGAGACTTCAATGCTTAAAGATTAACCAAAGGCTTATATATTTGATAATGATCAATAACAAGATGCCCTTACAATCAGAGGTGTAACCCAATACCAAACCTAGATATACCAACTACCTTTGAATGCTACAGACAAGCGAACATCAGCCTCCATGTTCCCCTCTCTCATTCTTCGTCTCTCTCTTAGCTCCTCCTCTTCCTTCTCCTCTTCCTTCTCCTCTTCCTCTCCTTGTTCCTCCTCTTCCTCTCTTTACTCCTCCCACCTTAGCTCCTCCCACAGTTGTGTAGGCAAATATCCAGGAAGACAAAGAGAACATGGGATATGGAAGGCTTTTGTAGTCACAGTCAAATCTGTTCTGGAAAGCTGAGTTAAGAATCAGGTTAATGTCTTATGCCAAACAGCCAGCTGATATATAGTTTGTTGTTGTTGTTATTGTTGTTGTTGTTATGATGATGATGTTGATGTTGATGTTGATGATGATGATGATGATGATGATGATGTATTAGTCTAGGTTAGTGCTTTGTTAATGTGAGGAGGTACCATGACCATGGCAACTCTTGTAAAGAAAAGCATTTAATTGGGGCTGGTTTACAGTTCATAAGTTTTAGTTTGTTGTCATTATGGCAGGAACCATGGTGGCATGCAGTCAGACATGATGCTGGAGAGTAGTTGAGATTTATATATCTGAATCTACAGGCAGCAGGAAGAGAGAAAGACACTAGGCCTGTCTTGGGCTTCTGAAACCTCAAAGCCCAGCACCAGTGACATACTTCCTCCAACAAGGCCATGCCTACTCCAACAAAGTCACCTATCCTAATCTTTTCAAAGACTGCCACTCTTTGGTGGCCAAGCATTCAAATCTATGAATCTATGGCAGCCATTTTTATTCCAACCACCACAATGTTTATCCATAAAGATAGGCAGTGTCAGCATGGATAAATATAACAATCATTATTATGCACCTCAATTACTGAGGTATGGGAGTTAGGTTCTTATAGTGTGCCTCATAAGAAAGCCAAGTCTAAGGCTACCTTGCTTGTTTACTTTGCTCCCAATGACTGTAGACTCGAGGCTGAGACAGGCTATCCATATCTCTTTCCACTGGTGTCCAGAGTGGGTTACAATACAAAACAGTGTCCAGAATCCCACAGAAGCCATCAGACTCTTGGAGAATAGAAACTACCAAACAAGAAAGAAAAACTGCATACTGTCCTGTTTAAGAACTTAGGAGTTTTCAAATATTGTCCCTTTTTGCAGTATAAAACAAACTTGCTCTGCAATTACTGGTTGGTAAATGTTAGAACTTGACAAGCAATTTGAATTCCTCAAGTCTTTGTGTTCTCATTTGTAAAATGAGGATAAGGATTGTGCTGAAGATTAAATGAGACAGAAATCCAAGATGCTTGTGGCAGGCAGCTGGGACCTATAAATGTTAGATTTATAGTCTTAGTCCTAATCTAATAATTACTTCTGTTACCTTTCTAATCCTAACTTGATAATTACTTCTATTACCAGCTATGTCATAAATTAAATGTGTATATTATGTTTGTACCATAAAAGATGTGTTTCAAGTGTGTTCTAAGTGTGTTAGCAGGTGTCTGACCCACTGTACTAAACTCTACATATTCTTTGATGTTTTTATACATATATATGCCATATAATTAATTTATAACAGGTAGAAAAAGTCAATAAGTGGCAATGATAAAATCAAATTATTATTATAATGATATACAATAATAAAAGTTACATAAATATGGCCTCTCCATCTCCAGCTGCCTTGTCTTCTCTCAAAGTATGGAATTTTATACCTAATATTTTTAGATGACACTTATGATGAGTTATTGAGTCCATGGTAGGAGAACTACAACTGTCTCAGTGACTGTGTATTTAGTTAAAGGTAGCTAGCTACCTTATATGGCAGGAAAAGCCTGCCTGGTCCCTTCCTCCTTTGGCCCTTGCTGACCAGGTATGTATTTGTGGGCAACTTATGGTACTACTCTATGTGTTTCTTTACCTAGAATCCAGAGGCAATGCTTAAAAGAAGAGTTATGAAGATTTATGGAAAATTATTCATTAGTGGGTTGGGCATCAAAAGAAAGCTAATACCTGTTTTTTTTTTCTGGTAAATTTTCAGGGACCATATGAAACGAGTAGACCTCAGTTTAGATGTGATCTATACAAATCAGAAAATTGATTGCATAATCCAGTACTAATAAAGGTTTCAACCATTTTTAATAAATTTAATAATTAGCTATGAATAGTCCAGGGCCTGAAATATAAGAAGTGCAGAATAATTCCCTGCTATCTAACTGAATGGACAAAGGAGGAGTGAAAGAATGAAGGTGGCACTTGATGCTGTCAACAAATGTCACCAGCAACACACGGTAGCCAATTCCAAGTTGATATAAAGACTGAACAATTGCACTCTTACCTTATTCATTATTTTTCATTCTTTTCTCAGACAGAAACTTGTAGATTACTGCTCAGAACAAATCAAAAAATAGGACTTCCTGGTCTAGATGAGACTAGCACAGCTCCAAAGAGCTGAGAAAGAACATCTGTCAGAGCCTCACCAAGCACCATGACCCTGTTCAATGAACACATTGAAGTGTGTTCACTTCATTGAGGCTTCTCATTCTCATCTCAACAGTTTCTGACATGAATGAAGTGTTCTCATGGTCATCGGCCCGAAGACTCTGCTCTTAGTCACCTTCTGATCTGAAAAGTAAAGCAAGACCCCTGGGAGGTGGTAGAAAAATTGGGGGTGCTGTGTGCCATCTATAGTTCCACACTGTCTGGGAGAGCAAGTGAAGCAGTCTAGTTCCTTAGCCCGGTGATGAAGAGAAGATATGGGAGCCTAAGTAAACTCTTGACCTCCTAAGACTTATTTACAGTGAGTGGTTCCATCTGTTCAAAAACATGCACCATAGGGATTGCATGGGCCAAAGGGATTCAGAAGGAGGTGGAGCTAAGGACAACACAGGAGAAGAGAAGAAGAGGAAATGGAGATCGTCAGGGGTCTGCCATGCCCTACCTGGTCTCTCTTAACGATGAGCTCTTCTGCCCTCAAACAACACAGAAATTCCTGTTATCAAAAGTCATCTTCACTTAGGTTGAAAGCCTCTTGTTATAAGTGTTCCTTAACAAAACATGATTGAGATGGTTAACTAATTAATTAATTCTTAGTATTTGATACTGTGATGTACATTCAAGACTACTGTGTTTTCACTGTCTGTTTAGGATCTAGTTGAGTATAATTCAGTACTGAGGAATACAGTGCTGGTGTATTTTTTTTTTTTTGTCTTGGGAGCCAAAATTCAGGTTACTTTACCCTCTTAGAAAACTTGATCTGTACAGGAAATAAATGATCTAGTCTCTGCTCGTTGCAAGAGGAATCTCAGCTCCAAGGTTTTGGCAGAGGCTGAACACAGAGCATCTGACTCTGCATTGGTGAGAGCACCAGCAGTTCAGCAGCTATAGAGATGCACAACTAAGGGGAGTAGATGCTTCAGACGCTCCATATCATTAAAGGATGCTATCTGGGATACAAGTGAAGGGCTGTGAGGCAGAATTTGTTGTAACAAGAAAGTATGACTCCCAAGGGAGGATGTCATTAGCACATTTAAATAATTCTTTAGTTCTGCAGAGAACTGTAACCCATTACCTCAGGATGAGGAAGGGCTGTTCCCTGCTCATGATGATGCAGATATTCAAGGAGAAGGCCTTATGAGATAGCAGAGTTCAAGGCAACTCTCTAGAGTATCATTTACTGCCTTCCTAATGATTAGCAGGCCTCAAACCAGAACATAATGTAGAGCCTAAATTTCAGGTGTACCCCAATGGTACACTACCAGTACACAGCTCCAGCAAATAACATTCCCATCACATTCTCTAAGGGAGACCTCAGAACTCCTGGATATCCTGATTGCAGGACATAAACATAGCTAACACTGCATTGAGGCTATGATTAAATGTTTATCTTTTAACTATAATACTTCTCCACTGCTTAAATATTGTTTTATTATAGAGGAAGGAGGATTAGCAATATCTGTTGTTCTAAGCATGGCTCCTGGGCATTCGCTGGAAGCTTTCTGACATTCCAGTTCTTAGGTTTCCTCTTAAAAGTACTGCATCCAACTCACAGGGAGATGGCCAGGAACTCCTGCTTTAAAAACAAGCTGTTTTAACACTGCCATGTTTGCTAAGAATTTAGAATTGCTTTGAAGGATCTCATGACAGCTGTTTCTAACCCAAATTACACAGAATGGAGAGGGCAGAAATGAGGAAGAGCAGAGAGTAGCGAGTAGCTCTTTACTTCTCTTACTCCAGCCCCTGGAACAGCTAAGTCTGTGTCTTTAAATAAGTGCCTCCCAGCCTGTGTGTTGCAACAGTTTTGGGTCACATATCAGATACTCTGAACATCAGATATTTACGTCATGATCCATGACAGTAGCAAAATTAGTTATGAAGTAGCAGCAAAATAATTTTATGGTTAGGAGTCACTATAATAAGGAACTGTACTAAAGGGTCACAGCGTTAGGAAGGCTGAGAACCACTGCTTTAAATAAAACCTCTCCTTTCTGAAACTGATGAAGATGGATGGAACCTGTTGCCAGAATAGTTGGTCTTGCCAAGTAGTAGGAAAAAGTAGAACAATTTTTAGGCAAAGCTCTTCCACTGAAGAGATATAAACATGCAGACCAAATTGATGGCAGTAGACTAAATAGTGAGGGGTAAACAAAAAATCAAAGACAAATTTGGTTTATATCAATAAAACCAACGTTGCTGACAAAGCAGAATCAAGTTATGATGTTTTCTGCTGAGGGCAGGCCCCTACCAAGTCAGTCTTAGGGTGTTGTACATGGGAGACATTAAGGAGAATATAGTTGTCCTCTCTTGCTCAAAATTTCTGTTTCTACTATAATTTCAGTTACCTAGAGTCAACATAGAACAAAAATATTTAATGGAAAATTCCAGCAATAAATAATCTATACATTTTAGATGGCACACTGTTCCAAGCTGAGTGATCAAGCCTCACTCTGCTCTGTTCTGTCCCACCCAGGATGCAAGTCACTTCTTTGTACAGAGTATCCACACCATATTCTCCCCATCCCCCTGTCACTTGTCAACGCCATCAGCTAGCACACCGACTATTGCAGTATCACTGCACTTGTGCTCACAAAGTTCTTCTTTTATTAGTAACGTTTCCAAAGTGGAAAGAGCACGGATGTTCTCATTTGGGGTGTATCTAAGAGGAACCATGAATGGCTTCCATTAATAAAAGGTTAAAAATTATAATAGGCACATAAGTACAGGAAAAATAGACTATGTATGTACATGCAGCCATGTTTATATGGTTTCTAGAATCTACTAGAGGTCTAATGGATCTGTGGAGACTGTTTTGGCTCATGGAGTTTTAGAGAATGAGCTACATCATTTTAAGGTAGCTCTTCAGTAAGGAGGACTGGTTTGGACTGGCATAGTTTATAGTATAACAACATGGAGATGTAAAGTCTATAATTCCTAAGTCTGACAAAAGCCACAAAAAATAAGAGGTTCTCTGACAGTGATGACCTCCTGATTTTATTTTAAAACTGCTTTCAAATGCTCAAATATTTCTTTTTCTTTTCTTTTTTTTTCTTGCCATGTCAACTTAGCAGGATGGAATCCACATGAATCCAGCACCGGTTCTGAACTCATGGCAGTTCTTTTGCTTTGGTACCCTGGGTGGGTGCTCTGACTACACTCAAGAAGCACCATACTTGACTCTTAAATAATTCTTTAATTTATGAGACCACCAACGAGCGAAAGCACAGTTATAATGCTGGCATATCATTGTAATGGCACATCCATTTTATCTCTCAAATTCTACAGCTTGGTTACCTGGGATGTAGAAAAATAATTTATAAATTTTGTCAGTTTCAGTATCCTTTTGATTGACAGAGTATGAGAGTTATTCAGAATCAGTTACATATTATTTTCATTGCAATCAGTTCAAGACAGAGAAATCTTAGTTTCTAACAACACTTTGTCACCAGACCATTCTGTACCACAGTTTATGTTTGTATTATCATCTCAGAAACAAGTAACTTTTCCTTCAATGTTAAATTTTCTAAATTGACTTGGCAATTCATTTATAACAATATCAGATATGTGTCTTTTAACAGGATAAGTTTCAAAAGCTTTATTATAATATTATAAATTAGGTAGTGGCATGAAACACTGATGAAACAAAACTAATTCGTTGTTTATTTGAAGTGTCTGATGGATGGAAAGCTCTGACATAATAATAGTTACTACTTTACATTTTTATAGTCACAAGAAAATCTGAAATAACAATAAAAATTTTATCCTAGAAGTGTGAAAATTGGGATTGGGGAGTTAGCTTAATTGGTAATGTAAGCACAGAAACCCTAGAACCCACAGTGTGTAGCTATACATGCATTTGGAATTACAAATGCATGTATAGCTACATTTGTAATTCCAGTTCTGAGGAAGCAGAGTCAGGCAGATCTCTGGGGCTCACCTATGAGCTAGCCAGGTCTACGCTATTTGTGAGTTCCATGATGGTATAAGAAAACCAGGTGGATGATACTTAAGAAATATCTCTCTGTCTCTCTGTCACTGTCTCTCTGTCTCTCTCTCACACACACACAAAAGAAAGAGGCAAATGGTTTAAATGTAATGATTTTTATTTGCTCTAAATGACAAGTCATACTTCCCGGTGGTTGCAATTAGACTTTCAACTAGAATGTGTGAGCTTCTTCAGTCTTCAGGCACACACTTCTCAAAATACAATCTTCAGTCTGCTAAAAGCTCAACCTTGTGCTGTCTGGAAAGGCATGCAGGCTTGTTCATTCAACTGTGTGCCCTACTTGTTGCTAGCATCATGATTGAAGGCAAAACATACAAAGTGGAAAAATAACTGTGAATCATCTATCTTGATATAACTGTTAGTTATGATTTCTCCTTAGAAAATGGGCTCTGGAAAACATACATGCACATGTGAGCAGAGGCCAGCAGGAGAACTTGGTCTTCTCTAGACAAGTCAGGTCTCTGTTATTTCATTTCCACTTGTCGCTGTGCGCCTTTCTCTATAGAAAGGTCTTCTGATCTTTAGAGGTCCAGATAAGACTAGATCCTTCCCTTGCCATGCTATAACCTAGGGTTAGTCCTAAACTGTCTGTGGTAACTGGCCCTGTATTCTCAGGGCCACCTCCAACCTTAACTGTCTGGTTCTTCAGAAAAGTTTTCTTGCTGTTCTTCTTCTTGTTGTTGTTGTTTTAATCTGTTTTTGATTTACTTATAGCTTGGAAGGAAACAAAATCCAATCTATTTCTGACTTGTACAAAACAACCACTCTTGAGGCTGATGTTAGTGACAAACTTGGGTGTGTATGGTGTATAGTGGGTGAACACAAATCATATTCTAAGCAACGACAGCTTCAGTGTTTCTTACCTTCCTTTCTCAAATTCCTGGAGCTTTACCATAGTCTTTAGGCTCACTATCAAAAGATAAGTTGGATTTAACAATGTGATCTGTCTTCCTCAAGGTAGGAACGGGCTCTTCCCAGACTCTGTCCCTCAGCTACATGGTCAGGCTTCACCTCTTTTTCTTGGCTTTGCCTATGTGCATTTTCCCATGTCTTAGTTACTTTTCTATTGCTGTGATACAACACCAAACCCAAGACAATTTAGAAAAGAAAACACTTAATTTGGCTCCTGGTTTCAAAGGGTTAGGGTACACAGGGGTAGACAGTAGAAACAGCTGAGAACTTACATATTGATCCACAACCACAAAACAGAGAACACACTGGGCATGGTGTGAGTCTTTTGAAACCTCTGTGCCTATCTGCAGTGGGACACCTCCTTTAACAAGGTGATTCCTCTGTATCTCAAACAGTTCCACCAATGGGGACTAAGTACTCAAACATAGAAGCCTATGATAACATTTTCATTTAAACCACCAGAGCCCAGCTAAGGCCTCCAGGAAGTTTCTGCCCATACCCCATTCCTGCCTGCATCAATGGTCAGAGTACCTGTGAGACCTAGTCCCATGCACAGGTATGCATAAGACTCCTGGATTTACATGTGAATATGCCATGCTACCTGGTTAGTTTTTCATTGGTTTCTTAGATGGCGTTGAACATGAGAGAGTGTTCTGGTAATGCTAGAGCTTTGTAAGAAGAAGAGAGTAGAGAAAAACCTATCACACTGAACACACACTTGACAGTAAGAGTCACATCAATCTCAGACACTTGTAAGTATGAAAATAAAGCAGTGAAAGTGAGGGAAGTGGCAGAACTGAGTGGGGTTTTCATCAGACTTCGTTCTCTGTATTTTGCTCTTTACTTATTAAAGCAAAACACCTAGCTTGTACTTCTCATTGCAGTTATCACATGGTTGACATGTTTCTGGGAGACAGAATCTTAGAGGTCAAAAAGGGACTCACAGTAAGGGCCAAAGAAGTTAGAGGAACATAGCCTGATATTATCAAATAGGTGAATCCAGTTTTCCTGCCACATGGGGCCTGAAAAAAGATCATCCCTGGGCAAAGTGTCCTCAGAGGCTGATTTGCAGATGTGCATTCTACTGGAAATAAGGAAACTTTCATATTCATTGAAAGGTGAGCCATCTGCAACTTAGCAACAGTAGTTATGAAAGGCCTTTGTGAAATAGCTATTAGCCAAAGTAATAGTCCATAAACATTAAATCTGTCTTGGAAAGTGTGTGGTTGTTTAAAGAAAACACATAAGTTTTTATATGTATTCTACCTAATAAAATAAATATGAAATCAAATAAAAATCAAAGAGCAGCCAAATTTATATGAAAAATTAAAAACACTAGTTTATAGAACTTTCTGAGGCATTAGTTTTCACTTTCATTCTCCTGATAGATTAAAAGATAAATATAACCCAAGGGAGTGAGCTGTAAAATCATTACTGTGAGCAGGAGACTGTGATGTTGATGGATGTAACAATAAATAAAGACTAACATTTCTTCTTTTTCTTGGTTGAAAGAAAGCGATTGTGGAAAATGCTAGGAAAAAAAGAACTGAGGGGCAGTAGCTACAAGAATAATTGGAATGACTTTGATGCGTGAAATAACTCTGTTTGACTGCAAGAATCGGAAACCTGGAATAAGAAAAACTTCAGAATAGCTTGCTTGGTACATACATACATACATACATACATACATACATACATACATACTCATTAATTTATTTATTTACTTTACATTCCAATCTCAACCCCCCTCTCCTCCCAGTACCCCTTTACACAGCCCCTGCTCCACCCCTCTCATTTATCTCTAAAAAGGGGAAGGTGCCCAGCCCTGAGTACCAACCCACCCTGGTTCCAATGGAATGGTAACCAGCTATTAAAAACAAGAACATCATGAAATTTGCAGGCAAATTGATGGAACTAGAAAATATCATCCTGAGTGAGATAACCCAGACCAAAAAAACATGCATGATATATACTCACTTATAAGGGGATATTAGCCATAAAGTACAGGATACCCATGCTATAATCCCTAGACTCAACTAAGCTAAATAATGAGGGTCCAGGGCAGGATGCTTAAATCTCACTCAGAGAGAGAAATATGGTTGACATAGGAAGTGGATGGAAAAGGGAACAGCATGGGTGGGGAGGGGAAATGAGATGTAGCCTGCTTATTTTTAAGTTTCTGAGATGAGCAGATGAGTCACGCCACATGGTTCTCAGGCTGCTGCTTTGTTCCTTCTTTTCCCTCTGGAATCTCAGGGCTGGGCACCATCGGTATTTCACATCCTGGTCCAATATGGCTGTTCAAATTTTCCAGTTCACATTTGCATTCACCTGTTTTCAGTTGCAGAGAACTGATTTCAGTCTATTTCAATGCAAACATCTATGTTCAATATATGAAGGTCTGTTGGATCACAGGCAAGGCTGAAAACAGGCCAAAACCAGATCAGATGACTGTTTATCTTAGCACTCAAACCCATTCTTCTTCCCTTTCTTGATTCACTGCTCCCTTTCCTAAGTTTGTGCCCCAGGTAAGGCAGGTAGGTCAAGGTCCAGGATCTCAGGATGGATAGCAGCTCTCTCTAGCAGTGCTGGATGCAGCTTCATATGGTCCAGTGACATGTAGAAATAGAGAAAGTATTTGCTGCCAGAACTCCATGAGGGAGAAACAGTGGGATGGCCATGATTGAGCTCTTCCTTTCAGAGAGGGATAATGAGGGCATCCATCAGTCACTGTTCCAAGCAATTATGAAGTCCTGCTGGGCAGGATTAGCAAGGCCCCCTGCTCTGCTGGAGCAGTTTGCTCATCTCAAAGTTCTGTGCCCCAGGAGGTTTCTTCCCCACTGGCTGCACACTGACTTTCTTTTTCATAGGATGCCATTAACAGTGAGCAGCCAACACTTGGCAGAAAGCTACACTCTCCCTACATTTCTTCTTTCAGGACAGCTCCTTGCAGTCTGCCTCACACAGTCCATCAGACGACAACTTGATCATGACTTTGCCTCTGCATTATGGCTGTCAGTCGTTGATCAGATGACAACAGGTGGCTCCTTACTCCCTCCGCCCTCCTCCAAAGACAGGTTAGAAATGTGAATGAGAAGATGCATCTGTGTGAAAAGGCCCAAGTGAGGTTTATCATGAAATCTAACAAATTGAAGTAAGTATAATAAAGTAAGAAAAAAAATAATTTCACAGGATGGAATAATGAAAAATACCAGTTTCCTCCTAAGCATAGGCATAACATGATTTAAGTCCCAGCCCTAAGAGTCTAGTATGATTCTTTGAAACCTAAATGTGCACCCAGAAGAATAAATATGTAAGAACTGGCCAAAAGAAGTCATATGGTAAGAGGTGACTTATTACACAGAAACTTGAACATAAATCTGTATAGTAGCATTATTTATAATATCCAAAAGGGGAAATAATTTAAATATCTAGCAGTAAGAAAATGAAGAAACAAAATGGGGCATATTCATATGAAGGAATGAGGGTCTAATAAATGCTGTAGCTTCAGTACCAAAAACATCACGCACACACACACACACACACACACACACACACACACACACACACACACATACACGCTATTTTGAGATAATGGCTACTCTAATGACTTGATTATTACTGTGTATACAAGTATATATCACACTGTACCTCCAGAGATATACAATTACTATAAGAGACATGGACACATTCCTAATGTATATTAAATGTATATTCCTAATGTTAAAAAGTTAAGTGCAAACAAGACTATACAGTATGATACATTTTATGAATGGAAGGCAGAACTTTAACTTAAGCTTTGTAATGACTTCTTGCATAAAGAAATCTTGTGTAAGGCAGGGTGTTCACACCAGTGGCCCCCCAACTGAAGACTGAGTAGGACTGATGGAGAGAGAAATGGAGAGTAGTGGAATGGCACTTCTTAAAGGCCACCTTTCCAGAGCATGGGGACGTTTATCCTTCATGGCTGTGTTTCTCATTCAGCTATAACAAACTTTTAAATAGAACTTATGGGCTGCAGAGATTGCTCAGTGCTCAAGTGCTGCTGCCCAAGTTCGGCTCCCAGCACCCACAGTAGGCAGCTCACAACCTGTTTGTAACTTCAGCTTCAAGGGATCTAATACCTCCTGGGATCCATGGGCACCTGTACACACACACACACACACACACACACACACACACACACACACAAATAAAACACAAATCTTTAGTAACAGCAGCAGGTATATCAGTAAGAGTAGAGGTTCTCAATCCCCATCTTTTAACCACCTTTTAATGTTTACCTTCATGTCACATTTTATTAAGGCTCCAAGCAAGTCTTACACTGAAATATGTGTTCCATCTATAATTTTCCCATTTAACTGTAATTAACTTATTTACTGCAGTGCTGTGGATCTAATTCGGGGCTTATTAGGCCTCACTGCTCTGACCGAGCTTCATTTGCAGCCCTTCTATGTTCTGACTCATCTCAGAGTTAATCGGATTGAGGCGGTTTCATAAGAAAATTCAGGACCCAGTAGCAGCGAATTTTCATTTACTTGTGTAGGAGATACTTCTCTTGGTACAGTGCACAAACACATGGCAATACATAACACAGGGTTTGAAAGGATGCAGTCTACTGCTGGGGGAAGGCATGGCAGGGCCAGCATGTGGCTGGGAGTCCTTGCACCTCACCAGACCAAGAAGTAAAACAGATCGGAAGCCTCGCTTGTCTACAAAACCCACAAGTCCCACCCCAATGACTTATTTCCTGAAGAAGACTCTACTTCTTAAAGATTCTGTAACCTTCCCAAATAGCCTGGCCAACTGGAGAGAACTATTCAAACAGAAGTGCCCACAGGGGACATTTCACATTCTGTGACAACTTGTTGATTTCTGTGGTTAGCATGCTTTAACCGGAGGATCATATTCTTCATTCCTCCACTGTTCCTGGCTTCAGGGACACAGAGCAAGGTACAGAATCGTGAGGGCAACCGGAATGTGCTTACCTTAATGAGACAAGATATTTCCACCTGGCTGGCTTTAAGGTTTATTTATTTATTTACTCATTCATTTATTTCTCTTGGAAGTTCAGCAATTTCAAAGGCTGTTAATAATTTTTTTTCTTTATGAATTACTATTAGGAAAGTGTAAGCACTTTTGGCTAACTCCTGTGAGCATGTTTCATATTTTTGAGGTTTTGGATTAGACTGATTTCCTTGTTTTATTGACATCAGAAATACATATTTTTCTACTTTTTTGTTCCTTATTATCTTCAGTGTTCCCTCCCAACAGTTGTAAATTTTAAATATTTTAATTTGAGAATTTTGTACTTCATTTTCATAAATTCCATCCTCTCACTTCCTCCCCTGTCTAGCCCTGTTTTCTCTTAAATTTATGAGCTCCTCTTCTTCTTTAATTATTATTGTTACATGTATATACACAAAATGTATAATATATAGGCTACTGAGTCAATTTAGTGTTGTTCATATGTACATGTGTTTAGAAATGACCATTTAGGATTACAATGCCTATCAGGGGTCTGGTCATGGGAGAAAACTTTTTATTCCTCTCTCTTGGCAACCATTGCTTGCAGGTCTTCAACTAGGACTCTGTGTGTGTGTGTGTGTTACTTGTGAGATTTCTCCCGTCAGTTTTAGCATGTTAACTGGTACTGTCAACTATAATGGTGAGGTTTCATGGGTTCAGCTTCTTTGTCATGTCTAGAAGGCACTATCATTCAGCAAAGTGTTCTGACCCTCTTCTAATATTTCTGTACCCTCTTCTGAGATTTCAATGAGGCTTTGGTGTATGGATGTGTTGTAGATGTACCAACTGAGGTTGGACATCCTACAGTCAATGACTTTGACCAGCTGTGTGTCTCTAATAGTCACCATGTAATAGACACAAGCACAAATTAGCTTCTTTGATGACAGGTGATAAGCTATACTTACCTGTGGGTAGAAGGGTAAGTATTTACAACACAGTTAGAAATTATATTGGTTTAGGAAAATGGCAGAAGTAGATTTTCCTCTAGGGTCTACGACATCTTGAGACACAGCTAAAGTTGAATAAATTTGTAGTATTGGCATGAGTTCCCTTCTAAGTCTATTTAGACAATTGTTAGTTTTCCCCAAGATAAATTGTATCCTTTGTACTGTTGGGGATATCTTGCCTGGGCAATTTTTGTTGAGGTCCATAGGCTTTGCAGCTAAGTAGGACTATTGGTGTTTTTCTTTGCTGGCAGCTTGCATAGCACCTGACACTGTGAGAGTTAGCCTCCAGGGAGGAGGCTTCTAGATCTGTTTTAGCTTAATCTTCCAAGTTTTATGTCTGAAGTGTGTGGCGTCTTCAGCAACAGACTCTTACGTTCAAATTCTGTGAAGTAACCAAGAGTGACATCAATGGTCTATATTCTTTTGGGAGTCTCTTAGACTCTACTGGCCAACAACTAGCCAGTTATTGTTATAAAAATTTTTATATATAAGGAAAAAATTTTTTAAATTCTTCTTACTTTGTTATATTAAATATTAATTATACAAAGATATTTGAATATATTGTTAAACAAATATATATATTATGATTTTATTTCCCATCTCTATTACTTTTCTTTAAAACATTTTGCACTTATATATTTATTTAATTTTTGACCATTCATTCATTCATTTAATGTACATGGAGGTCAGAGGACAACACATATGAGTTGGTTCTCTCCATCTGTAATGTGAAATCTGGGAATCAAACTTAGGTCATTAGATTATCCACTGAGCCATTATGTAGGCAGACCCTTTAGAACTTTTAAAATAATCTTCTACTTCTTTCTTTTCTTTTTTTGTTTACACCCCAAGGATTCTTTTATTTTATCTCTCTCTCTCTCTCTCTTTCTTTCTTTCTTTCCCTTCCTTTCTTCCTTCCTTCGTTCCTTCCTTTTTTCCTTTCTTTTTTCTTCCTTCCTTTCTTTCTTGCCTCTAGAGTCTATAACTGAAAGAATGCACTTGCTACTTATGTTTGCGGGCCTGGAGTATTTCACATACATTTGAGTTCTGGAATTTTGCAGTAGAAAATCAATTATCTCTTGCTTGTATTCTATAATAAACATTTTCCAGCACTTGTGTTACTTTTTATTTGTTCAACTTTCCATCTTAACCACCCACAGGTCTTACATGATCAGTGCATTTCAAAGTACCAGTGACAGTGTGCCAGTAAATATTTCAGCATGACATTGTCCACCAAAAACTAATTATTTACAGGATGCCCCCTTGTCTTAAACAATGAAATGAACAGATATTTTCTTATATAATCTAATTTCTTACTAAGATTGAAAATATTATAGTTATTTTAAAACTTGCTTCCTGTGTGTTTCTCTCAGTGCCCAACACTCGCCCTTCTCCTCTACAGACAAGTGTGATCTGAGTGATTTTCATAACAAGTTAGTTTTGCTCATTTTAGGACTTTGCATAAAAGGAAGCACATGGAATGTGCAGTTTCTTTCATTAAGTATAGTTTTGGGAGGTTCATTCTAAGTATCAATAACTTGTTTTTTTAATTATATAATGGTCTATTACTAAACATTCTAATATGTGTTTTATAGATCTGTTTTCTTGTGAATGCAAAACATAGGCCAATTCATTTATGTCTAAATGAATTGTAAAACTCTGAAGAACTTTAAACATGATGTTTTCTGTTGTATTTACGTATGTTCGGTTCTTTGGGGAAATGCAATAGAATAGTAGCTGGGGCACATGCTTAGCTGTATAAGAAACTCCTTTCTCTTTTTTTCTAAAGTGGTCAAATAATTTTGCACTGCTGCAACAATAAGTGAACATCCCAGCGACTCCACATCTCTGTTACTTTTTGATATTGTCAGCTGTTTGTAGTTCAACCCTTTGGGTGGACGTGAATACCACTATTTCACCCTGGTTTCTATTTGTATTTGTTGACAGATAAATATGACTTTATTGTTTCAGTCATTCCCTGGCTACTTGTTTATCTTGCTCTGAGAAATTTTTGACAAAGGCTTAAGATCATGTTTGGCATTTTACCCTATAATCTATATCCTTGGTAAGGTATATGGACTGTGACTATTTTCTCTGAGGCAACAGCATTCTCATTAGGTTTGGTTGCTTTGTAGTGCTGGAGGTTTAACACAGAGCCTTGCCCAAACTATGTGAGCACTCTATCATTGATCTCCACTCCAGCTCTTTATTAGTTTTCTTAATTAAATTATTTGGTGATAAGACATCTAATATTTATGACAACTGATTTGTCATTTTTTTTCCTTTAAAGATAACACTTTGTCCTAAGAAAGCTTAGAATGTTAATGAATCACAAAGCATTTCCCTATATAGTCTTCTCTTTTTTTTTTTTTTTGGTTTTTTTTTGTTTTGTTTTTTCGAGACAGGGTTTCTCTGTGTAGTCCTGGCTGTCTTGGAACTCACTCTGTAGACCAGGCTGGCCTTGAACTCAGAAATCCGCTTGCCTCTGTCTCCCAAGTGCTGGGATTAAAGGCGTGAGCCACCACCCTACAGACTTCTCTAAGAATCACAGCTTTGTAGTTACATTTGGGTTTCTGATTCATCTCAAATTAATTCTGTCACAAGATTAGAGTTGGTATTCATTTATGCTAATCACGTGATAGTTATTCTCACCCTATTTTCTGAAAAGATTCTTTATACTTCTCTAGACTGCTTTGGCAAACATGTGAGGAATTAAATGGTCATATAAAGCAATTTTGTTTCTGGCTACACATTTTGTCCCATTGATCACGTGTCAACTCTAAGACATTGTCAATGACTGTAGCTTTACACTAGCTTAAGTGCTCCAAGTTGGTTTTTCAATCTACACTGTCATCCCGTCTATGAGCATAATGTACCTCTTTAATTTAAGGTCGTCTTTAACGTCCTTCAACAACACTTTCTGATTTACAGAATCTTCCTAGTGTTTTATGAAAAGGTACAGGTGTGTTTGATGTTTCTTTTTGTCAAAATCATACATGATTTTTTTTCAATCTCTATGTTCTAATTGCTTAATTGTAGTGCATAGACATATTTCTGGATTTTGTACAATGCTGTCCAGTTAGTTTACTAATTCTAAAGTTTTTTATTTGTAAAATTAAATGCCTCATTATGTTTAAATGGTTTATTTAAACATTTAGAATTTTGTTATTTAAAGATTAAAAATATATTTTTTTATTTCCTGATATTCGTGGTATGTGTAGATTTTATAATGTTACATAGGCAAGATATATTAAGTTAAGATGATTATCTTATGGAAATATGACAGTTGATGGTGTCAACCCCATTTATTAAACAAGTTATCCACTTTAAGGTTGAATTTGTATTATTACCCTATCTTCATTGTTTCAAGAGTATATAGGTCTGATTCTGAAATTTGAGGTTCATACAGCCTTTTTTTTTTTTTTTAATCTATAGATTTGTCAGTAATTAATGTCTTTAAAATGAGATAACTTGCTTTTTAAATGTCCCTGGATAATCCTGGGCACTACTCACTCAGGTAGAAGCAACTTAGAATTGATAAAATCTGTAATTGGAACTCTCATCAACCTTGCTCTGCATTTGCAGATGAATTCATGACTGCATACTTTTGGATGCTGACTATTCCTTCCTGCAGCATAGACTGTATCTCCTTAGAAAATGTCATTTTGTGACTTCATAATCTTCTGCATACATTAGCGTTATTTTCCTCCTGTGTTTCATAATAAACTTACAGTTGGTATCACTATGGGACCTTTTTAATCTTCTAAGTAGTTATTGGAAAGAAAATCATTTTTCATAATTTTCTGTCCTCATTATGTTTTCAATGTGACTTAATTAAATTCTAATGGATACATTTCTTGAATTGGCTGTTCATTTACCTGTTGCATTCACAGACAAGGAACTCGAAGTTGCACTACACCAGTGGATTTCTGTGCTCTAAACCTTCTGAGGCAGGGTGAGTCCCTGCACTCTGTGTGTATATTTATGCAACACTTTGCTATGTACCAGGAATAGTGGACTTAAAGAGCTCCTTTCAGGAAAAGTCCAGGGTTTGCTCTCAATGAGTACATTTTGCCTACTGCACTTTCCCTTTGTCAAGGAAAAAAAGTAACGAACAGACCATACTGCTGTTTCATCTGCCCAGACGAACTCTCACCTCTCAATGACCTTTATGAATCTGGCCTGAAGATTTTAAATTAGGCACATCTATTGATCAGACCCAAGGAATAATAAAACTAGCTTTAACCCCTCATCCATCTCCAAGAAGCAGCAATTACATTTGAAGAGGTGAGCAACATAGAAGTTCAGAAAAATCTAAGTGGATAGAATATACTAACAGATTGTCTCTTGGGCACAGAAACAGTGCCAATTTTTAGAGCCTGTCTCCAATCCAGGGTGAATAAGAATCTCCACTTTACAGTTTTATGACATTTAGACCAAGTTCATTTCCAGTGTCATCAAAAGGATGAAGACAGGAAAATGTCCTTATGTTTGTTCTAGTCTAAAAACTGACAACCTACTCACACACATTTGGATTCAGAAACATCACCAATTTTCTAAAGTGTCTCACAGGCTAGCCTTTTATTCTCATAAAACTCAATATAAAAAGACTAAATGCAGTGCTGATGCCAGGGTCAAGTGCTCTACTATGTCCTGTCAGCCACATAGGTGCTGACAAGCCTTCTACCCAAACTTTCTCAAGGCACTGACAGCTTTATTCATCTATACTGTGAGAGGCAGTTGGATCAACAGCCCTTTTTGTCTCATGAAGATTTTCTGAGACAAAATTAGCGTACAATGGAATCAAACATGATCTCTGCTCTCTTTCTTTCCATATTCTGAAGATGAGGCTTGTTCTAATCTCAAATTTTATGGTCAAACCCAGATAAAGATAAATTTTACTAATTTAATAACCCATAAGAATTCTAAGATGTACACCCAGTTTCTCTTCATATGGTATTTATCAATATCATCCTGAAAACCTCTCACTTGCTCTAAATCCCATTGTGTAGTCTTTGACTTCTTTAACATTTGCAACTCAACTTCCCATAGATTTTGTTTTGTTTTTGAAACAGGATTTGCTATATAAAACAGACATCCCAGGTCTGTATTTCTCCTAACTCAGCTTCCTGTGTGCCAGGATTACAGACCCATCATGCCTACCAGCTGCCTTACTCAACAACACTACATTTAAAACAATATTCCTAGTCACTAACGACGATACACACTGGCTCAATCTCTTACTGATGCATCTACAACCATAGGCAGGTGTATTCAGGAGACTGTGATGTCCTTTTTTTCAGTGTTTCACAGTAATGTGTTTGATTTTCAACTGAAAGCTAAAGGAATATGTTTAAAACATACATATTTAGCTCTTACTACATGTTAGGTTGTGTCTCTCTATTCTCAATATCCAGTTAACTGAGTGTGTGGATTGAGTCAAAAGTAAATAGTAAACCAGGAGGAAAATGCTACAGTAACAGTGAGTGTTCTTGGGAATATACTGTTTTAATCTGCCAGCACTGAGGGTGTGTTAGATAGTTTTGTCAACTTGACACAAACTAGAGTTGCCTGGAAAACACAGAACCTCAATTGAGAAAATGTTCCTATCAGATTGATGCAAGCCTATGGGGGTGGGGTTTTCTGGACAATGTGGGAGGTACTAACTCACTGTGAGTGACACCACTGCCTTGGTAGGTGGTTGTGATAAAAAAAAAATCAAATTAGGAAGAAGCCAATAATTATTGCTTTTCCATGGTTTCTGCTTCAGTTCCTATTCCTGCCCTGATTTCCCTTCATGATAGACTATCACTGTAAGCTGAAATAAACTATTTCCTCTATTTCCTCCACATGTTGCTTTTGGTCATGGTGCTATATCACTGAAGTAGATAACAAGGGAAAATGGGAGGGTGGGTATTAAGAGCGCTTCTTGGAGGAAACAGTCACCTAGCTGAGCCTGACAATTAATGTGTTGAACCTGGAGGAGTAAGAATTGTACAAAGCACAGAGAATGGAATGGAAACAAACCAGTGAGACATCCTGATATTCATCTAGATTTCCATGTAGCCTTACACGGATCAATGAGACATGCGGTTAGTATGTGCACTCTATCATGAAGTGACTAGAAGCCATATATCAGTTTCTGTTCAGGAAGTCCCAAGAAGGCTCAACTATAAAGGCTTTTATACAATGGCTCAAATTAGGATCATAGATGTTTCTGACTCCACATAAAGATTGAAGAGGCTAAGGTTGATAACAAATGCTGGTTTAATAAACAGATTATGAGGATGGATAGTGGTGGACTGTTTGGAGAGTGTGAAGAGGTAAAACTGGCACAACTTAGACAATGTAGGCTATGGAGCAAGTGGGCGAATGATATCAAGGGTGATGATTAGTGTTGTTCCTAGATTTGTGATTGTTTTATTTACTCACCAAAGGCAGATTTCTTGGAAGAAAGGCATAGTATTTGGGGTCAGAACTAGGTGGACTCTCAGGCCTTATGCTTGCTATCAAGGTATGTGTGCACACTGGAGCTCACTCCAATTGGCATCTCTGTTTTCTGTTTTCCTCCATGGCATTTTGTTCACCTTCTGCTTTATCAGATTCTATTAAGAGACAGAAAATGGATCAGAGGATGTGAATGAAGTTTTAGACTCTTCCCTTGGTGAGACTTGTCTAATCACTGTGCTGGTACCTCTGTTTTCTAGCTGGTGGTTGGTCAAGTCTCAGGAAGTGTAGAATCTAAGTGGTGGGCAATCCTGGCAACTTCCCATTTTACTGTGTGCGGCGACAAGTGAGATCATCAATAGAACTGCTCTGTACTTCCTCATCTTTTATGCGCAGATTGTTAGAGCCATCAATTTTATCCCCAAATTAAACAGAAATATCAAGATAGATGCTACTGTATGCACAATGAGAGGGTTTGGAATGTTGATGGCTTATGATTTCTAGGGAGGTTAGATCATGCCTCTAGAGCAGAATTTAATATATCTTGAGAGAGCAGGGAAGGGAATTGGAGTTGGTAATTTTGCTGTTGCTGTTGTCTGAGGCAGTCTTCATGTGCACCTCAAACCTGTGACCCTTCTGATTCAGCGTCCTAAGCTGGTCTTTGTGTGGCTCTGCAAACTCCCACTGGAACAATCAGGCTTGCTTATCAGCTCCCCGGCTTGTGGAGTGCAAGAGGAGGGAGCCTGGAAGTGGGTAAACATCAGAAAAATGGAATCAGTATCATATATAAATTTATATTCCTGATTTGTATCTCCTACTTTAATTATTTATTTCTTAGTTTCACCTTAATTAAATGGTTTGAAAAATCCAGGGTTTTCCCCTTCTATAAGGAAAGGCTAATGCTACTATAACTCCTTGTCACTATTTACTATTCCAGGGATTACCTGAGACTTTAACCAAGGTTTGAAAGCTGTTGATTAGCCAAAGACATGCAGATACCACCAAAAGCAGCACCAAAACGGATCCTAATATTAGTATTGTGATTGCTGCTGAGAAGAAACAGATGGTCAGGAAATAAATGTCTGCCCCTCTGGTTTTCAAACAAAACGAGAGACATGTAGATTAACAACTGTGCTCTCTACTTTCAGCATTAATTCATTCATCTCTAATTTTTTTTCCACGGCTATCATGAAAGAGCAAATGCTGGACCAACGATGAAGATTATACCAAAGTGATGGACTGGAGTGTTGGAAGGCAGAAAGAAGGACAGAGGGAAAGCAAGGCAGAATCCGTCCGGCAATCAAGCAATCACGACCAGTCTTTCTTTCTACTGATGAACACAGCTTTCAAATTCTGATAAGAATTCTTTAGGCCAAATGTGACAAATATGCTGATATTTAAGAGGCATGTCATTCATGTCACCTCTTTTGCTTTTCTGGAAAACTGACACAGAAGGAAATTTCTACTGGGGACAGCCAGAGTCTTTGAAGTTGTAGTGGCTGGACTCTGCTCCTTGACAGTCTGGTGGAATTTGAAGGGAACCCAGACGTATTTGAAGAGAGACTTCACAGTTGTCCTACACCTAGTCATCATCCACCTATTACAAGTGTGGGAGGAGGAGAGTACAGGTTATAGCCCAGCCCTGGACCAGCTCATGAGGATGCTGTTCAACTTCACAGGACATTGCAAAAGCTCTTGACCTAACTCTGATGGCAGATAATGGGTGAAGACCAGACAGAGCAGAACAAAGGCAGCTGTATGGCTACTTTGCAGGTGATTCTCTCAGGGCAGGATGGATTATTTTCAAAGGAAAAGGTTGGAAGACAGTTACCATGGTTACTCTCCAAGTTCTGAAATGATATAATCAGTAAAAGCTCTTGAGAGAAGAGAGGAGAGGAGAGGTGGTGGGTTTAACACACGTGGGCTGCTGCATTATAAAACTGAGGTGTTTTATTTTCCTTTTAATGGTGTCTGAAAATTTAAAAAAGAAAGAAAATAGATAAGAGAGATAAAGAAAAATTGGAGAGGGACAGGAAAAAGAGAAAAAGAAGATGAGAACTAAAACAAATGGAATTAAAACAATACAGAGAAACAAAAGAAAAGGAAAGGATTTTTCAGCCAGAATGTATCACAAAGAATTACCCTTGGTAGTTAGAAAGAGCTGTCTATGGAGTAGAAGCCAGGAGAGGAAGGTTTGATTCTCTACAACTTTGACCTTTGTGCTTTATGAAGTTTGATAGAAGGTTTTGTTCAGTGTCTCTGAATTGCTACTATTTATTAGTATAACCATAATATTCATAATTACATAAAGGATTTGTAATATTACACATCACAAAGCATACTTACCTTGACATAACTGGGTTATTATATTTGTAGCTTAAGATTCAGACACTTTGCTTACAATGCCATTCTGTTAGAGCAGTATAAAGTATAATGGTGATGATATGATTTAAATCAATAATGAAACTAATCACCAGTTATTTTCCACCTAAACAGCACTTAGTCTGTTCTGAACATTGAAAAATACTGGGCAACAGAATTTATAAAATGCTTAGAAATAGAGGAATTTATTATTCCACATCATTGCCTGACAAGTAGACTATGAACTCGGCCCCTTTGTTCTTCTTCCTTTTCACACTTGTCAATCCAGCTCCCTGCCTACCATCAGATAGTGAGTGTTGCCAAGACACATGACAGCCTGACTGGGATGGTTTGGCTCATGGACACATTGAGTTTCCCTTGCTACAAAGAAGAACTATATGCGATACTTACCAAATTCTGCTTTCCCAGTACACTAGTAACTCCTCTTTTCCCTCATACTTCTATTATATTTCTCATTTTTTACTTCACCTACTCTTATTTGATGAGAAAATAGAATCCATATGAAGACTATTTCTTTATTATCATGCCTGGTCTTCATCTATATTGATAAACTCTCTCTGGTGTTTGGAATGATAAATGTACCTTATAGGCTTGGTACCCAGTTGGTAGTGCTTTGGGGGAGGTTTGCAACCATGAAGGGAGAAATGCACAATTGGAAACAGGCTTTAGGATGTAAGGGCTTGCCACTTCCAGTTTCACCCCTCGCCCCATATTTGATCATGTGATCTCTCAGTTCTCTGCTTCTGTTGCCACTTGCTGCAATGCCTCCCTGGCATGATGGATTTTTATCCCTCCGGAACTGTAAGCTAAATAAACTCTTCTGTGAGTTGTTTTTGGTCAAGATGTTTTATCACATCACCAGAAAAGGAACTAAGACATCCTCTTTCCTCATCTATCACAATGAAACACATCCATACTGCTGCCTGGGACCAAACTTTCCATATGTCACGGGAGCCCCTTTCTGCCAAAACATCTGCAACTATTAGTTTGGCCATCAGTCTTCTCTCTGTCTTCAATATAATCTAGTTTCAACTCCTCCTTCATAATCTTCAGCAGCATAAAATAATGCCATTTTATCTCTTATATATAAACACATCTCTTGACCCCTGTAACTTCCCACTCTGCTTAGCGTATTATGGATAGACTTCTTCATAACTTTCCTTTTGTTACCCAGTTCCATTAATTGTTTTACTTTCATTACTCTAAAGAAACAGATTTTGTGAGCATTATCAGCGCCATCAATGTGGCTAAGTCCCAAAGTAGCATCATAAGAGGCTCAAAAGGATGTTCTGCACAAATATTTTCTTTCCTTGGCTTCTGGGACATCAGTCCCTTGAGCTTCTTGTGATCTGATGTTGCTTCCTACTTTTTCGGCTCTGTCACATTGTCAGCCTCTAACTATTGGTCTCATAGGCCCTGGATGGATAGTTTGTTGACTCAAAATTTTTTATCTAATTTGCTGAGCATCAGAAGTCCCATTCCTCTGCTTCCTGATCCATTCAGATATAGGCAAGCCTTATATTCCTACCACTATGCCCCACCGCTCACCCGGGCAAGATGAACTGTATCTTAAAACCACAATCCCAATAAACCTTTCTTCAGTTAGTTTTTGTCTTGACAGGCACTTGGTCACAGCTACAAGAAGTAGTAACCTGCCCTCCATTCTGCTCTTACAACTCTGTAGTCATGTGATGCTGTTATTAGAAGACAGCTCTAAAACTGAAGCCCAGCTCTGTCATTCTCCTACTCAAAGCCTTCTAATGGAATCCGATATTACCAAACATAAAATATGTTATAGTCAATCTTGTCAACTTGGTTGACTATAAAACTGTCTAGGAGGTGAGTAAAGCATGTGTCTGGGATTTTGATGGCATGTTTACATATCAGATCAGAGGGGTTCTGACATAATGAGTAAATAGATCCCTTGGTGGTTTTATAATATAATTGTGTTATTGGCAGGTAGTGAAAGACAGGACCAGGATATGTCTTAGTTTGCTTTCTTTTGCTGTGATAAAACACCACAACCAAATGAAACTTGGGAAGGATTTTTTTTTGGCTTATAGATACAATCCATTATCAGGGAATGTCAAGGGAGGAACTCCAAGAAGGATCCCATAGGAAGGACCTGAAGCAGACACCATGGAGGAATGTTGCTTACTAGCTTGCTCCTCATGGTTTCCTCAATCTTCTTTCAGGACCACTTGCCCATGGTTGCACCATCCACAGTGGGCTAGACCTCTCCACATTAATAATTAACCAAGAAAATAACTTGAAGAATTGCCTACAGTCCAGTTTTACAGAAGCATTATTTCAATGACGTGCTCTCTCTCCCAAGATGACTCTAATTTACATCAAGTTGGCAAAACAACCAAACAGGATCCAATTAGAATACAAAGTCTCTGAGTCTTGCCATGACTTTTTCTTACAACCACAGTTCTGTGATCTGCGGCTGCTATGATATGAATTGTTCTCTTCCACGGCATCCTTCCCACCAAGATGAGTTGACAGTTGAAACCGTGAGCAAGAATGTGTCCATCTTACCCTGTCTTCCTCCATTATTTTGTCACAAGAGTGCGAAGGGTAAGTCCACACTCCAAACTTCAAATGCATTCTACAACAGGCTCCCACCTCTCTTTTGGACCTCATATCTTCCCACTGTTTCTCTCATCATTCTCCATCCACATTAACTTTGCTGCAGTTCTGTGATCACACCAAATTGTTTTCCTCCTAGATTCTCACATGGCTCAATAGGTTTGTTTTACTCAGCCTTTTGTCAGTGAAAAGAAGGTTCCCTTGGGTATTGGTGTCTACTGTCCATTGCCTACCTTCTCCCTGATGACAAGAAGATCCACCCCACAAGAGACACCATATAAAGCCCATAAATTTAAAAAGATACACTCAAACTAATCTCTTTGCTTTTTGAGAAATATCCTTACTAAGGAGTTGAGAGAACCTAGCCCATTCCTTATAGTTTAGTTATACACACACATACACACACACACACACACACACACACACACACACACACACACACCCCACACATTGCTGTAAGCTGTAAGCTCGGAGAAGAGGAGACAAGAAGAAGGCATCATGGTATTGGAAAATGATGGGCAGAGTTTGAGCAAAAAGTCTCTCTCTGCCCGATAAGAAATGGAGATTATCAGAAATATTTAACAGGAACTTGCTGAGACAGTTTTGAAGTCCTGAGGTAAATGTACAAAAATACAATAAAACACCAAAGGATGCTGTGAAAAAGAAAGATTGTCATTTATTTAAAATCTGAATATCTTGTGAGGTTTCTCTTGCCACCTCTGAATCTGGAGACATTTCATACGACAGTAATATCCATGGCCACAGAAAATTCAAGAGATGACAGTAAACATCAGAGCTGTGTTCTCAGTCAGATATCCACGGCCACAACATACCTCTTCCATTTTGTCATTTTACTGTGGAAGTCATCTGAAAAGTTGCTGTGTTGTCTGTTTCCTCTGGAGAACTCTTTACCAATTAGTTCTTGGGATGAACTTCCAAGAGCTGAGTCAGCCTTGTTCTTGGCAAAGGTTGAAATACAACCCTTAACAATTTATGTGTGGTAGCAGTTGGAAATGAAACAGAAGGGCTGAGTGGCAGTTGTTTGGTTTCATGCTCAAAGCATAACCTCCTTGGTAAGTTCCAAGTATGATTTGAAATTCTCTCGTGTCTGGAATGAACAGAATTGAGATGTAACAATGACATTGAAATTAGTAAGATTGATTAAAGTTATGTGCCTGAACTGCTGTTATTATATCTTCTTGGGTAAGCTTACGAATCCTTTGGAGTTTCTTCTCTCTTTTTGTAGGACAGTGTTAAGAATGTCACCTACCTAATAGACTTGTCATCAGAGTTGGTCATATACGTCACAGTCACAGGTTATTTATTAAGATTACCAGCTATTAATACAACAAGGCTGTCTCACAAGCCTTCCCAGAATTCAGTGGATCACAAAGGCATACATATTATTATGTTTTAAACCTTGAAAGTTGATTTGATTACTGGAGGCTTGACTGAGCAGCTTTGCCTTGAGATCTCATTGAGCTGGGCTTAGCTCCAAGCTTCTAGGGGAAAGATTCTATTTCTAAGTGTTTATTTCAGGAACATGCAGTAAACAAGAAGAAGTTCTAACTACCTGGGACATACATTTTACACACTGGGTGGGTCACTAGAGAAGTAGGAAAGCCAAAGACACTAGTATATCTAAGGTTGCTGCTGGTGCTACCTGGATTTGCATTCCATTGGTCAAAGCAAATCACCAGGCAGCTTCAGCATCTGTGGGGCTAGGAAAATTGTATTGACCTCAGGTTGAAGAAAGAAGTGAATAATGGATGAGCAATAATTATTTCCCCTCCT